>OX415252.1:22646095-23246095 GCA_948329865.1 Linaria vulgaris | reverse complement strand
CAAGAAAACTTCCTTGCTGAACACTCCTCGAAGAAAACTGCACTCGGATGATCGTCCGAGGACACGTTCTCGGAGAAAAACAAGAAATGAATAATAGAGCGCCCAATAAATGTATTCCGAGAAGTCAGACGGAAAAATCTCATTTCAAATAGAGCAAATACAACCCTCGGAGACCAAATGCAGCTCTCGGAGATCAAATCAAGCCCTCGGAGATCAAATCAAGCCCTCGGAAATCAACTCCAGCCCACAAAGATCAGATTATGCCATTAGAGACCCTGTTACGCTATCGCATTATGCACTCGGAGATCACCCCAGATCATTGCAGAACGAACCCGAGTCAAGAAAGAGAAGTAAAACCCCTCGAAAAGCATATACATCAGTTCTTACTTTCATACGAGCATTCTTATTATGTGTCAACAAAAGCCTAGCCCTCGGAAGAATAGCGTCCCCAAAATAATCCTTCATTGGAGATCCTCGAAGCCATCGGAAAGCACAAAATCGGGTCTAGACAGCATCCAGTAGATCAAGAGATAAATCTTATCCTAATTTGTACACCTGCATTAGTAAAATGACACCTGTCTTTACTAAAGCACATGCACAATGACACCTGCCCTTATCAAAGTCTATATAAAGGGAGGTGATCAACAGAAGAGAAAGACCAAGCTTAACTTAGCACAACTTATCACACATACACAAATATAAGAGGAGGAAAAGTTCAGTGAATAAAGGAAGGGAATATTCTTGTACCTTTTGTTATTTTCCAGTCATTTCAATCCACGATTGTTTTTGAATCACGAACAGGGCGTTCCGACCCAATATAAATATCTTCCGTTAAATAGGGATAATTCCAAACCCGTTAACATATAGAATTCATACTCCTCTTGTTTGAGCTCGTCGACGCATAGTCTCACTTTGAAAGTGAACTCGCGGAGATAACTTGGTTCCTCTTCCTTGTAGCATTCAAAGATTGGGGATCCCCAATGTCGTATTGCGCAGAACTCGTAGAGTTTGACATATGCTGTAGTAGCTTTCGGCTCTCGAGTAGTCATTTGTTTGTGCAGATTCTGTCTCGCCCATTCTTTGATGGTGGTACCTGCAATCATATTAATAACTTCCTCTACGGGCATATTGTCAGTATCATCCCTTAAGATCGGGACGATGCTTGTCTGTCCTCTTTTAGTTGGAGAGGGTGTTTCAAAATTGGAGGTTGTTCGCTTGTTCCGATTGCCCAACTGTTTGTAACCTTTGATATATTCTGCTAAGTAGCCTTCTTTTATCAAGCGTTCCATCTTAGCATATTGTGCTCGATATTTTGAGGTTTCATGGCCGTATTGCTCAAGATACTTGCAATAGAACTTTGATTCGCGCATTTCATCAATTTTACAGATATTTCTTGGATTATTGAGGATATTCTCCTTTTTGGTGACATTGTAGATATTGCTCATGGTGGTGGTAATTGGGAGTTTTTCTCATATAAGAAGGAGTCTATCCGACCGTTAGATGCCTATAACGGCTAGAAAGTACGTGAGGCACGCATCACCTGAGTGGGCGATGTAGGGCGTGGGATGCGCTCCACGTCGTTAATAGAGGTCGCTATAAATAGGCCTCAAGTTCGTGCTTTCTTCTTCATTTTTCAAACTTTCAGCAAAGTTACCGAGCATAAAAAAAAAAAGAAAAAAGAACTCTCTATTCTCTCTCTCAATTTTGCAAGTCTTTTTTCAAATTCCCTCGCAAACACTTTTAACTTTTCTCCGTAGATATGATGGCATCTTCTGTAGCTACATATCTCACTACCGCTGCATCTGCTTCGGGGGCGGTAGCCTTCACATCCACCGTTGATTCATCGGCGGTTTCTGGTGGCACCGCCACGGGGGGTCTAGCTCTTAGTACTCGTAAGAGGAAGGTGAGCGGTTCCGTGGGGGAGGAGGAGGGGGGGCACTACTCCTTCTAAGAAGGTTAGGGTTTCAAAGCCCAAAAAGTCCGAGAACCGAAACGTTCTAACGGTTCTGAAGACGGCGATTACCGCTACTCGGAGCCAGGTGTCGTCTTTATTCAAGATGTTGGGGGCGTGTCAGAAAAACATGACTTTGCAAATTCCGAAGGGTGATGAAAGGGCTAATTCTCCCCCCGAGGGCTATCTTACGGTTTATTTCGCCCAAATGAAGTTTGGGTGGAGATCCTTTATGCCCTCTTTTTCTGTGAAGTTTTTAGCGCATGCAACGTTTGCCCAAGCCAGATTACTCTGAATAGCATTGTAGCCTTGTGTATCTTCGTGTTTTGGTGCCAGGTGAAGCAGATTAGCTGTACGCTGGACATGTTTTTCTCTATTTTTGACATCGTGGCGGCGGGAGGTGGCCCATTTTATCACTTCCGACACCGGGACAATGCAAAGAACCTTACGAGGAAGATTTTGGACGAGACGCTCAACTCCCACAGTACCTTGAAATACAAGTATGTTTTCGTGAAGCCCGTGGGGGGGGGGGGGGGGGGGTGAGTGGGACGTGCCTTTCGTGTGGAGGATGGATACCAAGTTGGTCAAGGTTCCGACGCCTCCTCTGGACCCGGGGATGACTTTTTCCCTCGTGATTCTTCAGAAGTCTCTGATGGAGTCGGAAGATTTTAATAAGCTGTACATGGTGTCGGGGTTGCATAGGGTGGTGTTTCCCAATGACGCCATCCCCGAGCCGCTCTCTGTTCTTTCCAATGAGTTGACAGTCCTGAGTAAGTTGTTTCTTTCTTTTTCTTTTATAACATTTTTATGCCCCTCCTGCACAAATGTTAATTTTTTCCAACCTAATGTTGTTTATGCGTGACACAGGGGGAGTTTTGTCGCACTACTTTTCGAGCAAGGGTCCCTCGGAATCGTCAGTCATGGCGGCGTTTCAGAGCATGCGGTTCCAGCCAAGGGTGGTCGGTTAAGTTTTAGGGCTCAGGCGTCTGCTTCAGCCCAATCATCGAGTGATACATCCGAGGTCCCTGAGGAGGGGGATTCTGTTTACGAGGGGTTAACACTTCGGAGGATGAAGGCATGCACCCGTCGGGGTATGAGGAGGCGGAGGACCATACGCCCTTTATTATTGAGGATGATGGAGCCATCATAGCCGTTCCTCTGGCTAGTTTTGACCCGCGTGTTGCTATGATCCCGATAAGGGGTCAAGGGTCGATGGCTTGAGTTTCTTCGAGGACTTCTGGGGATGAGTTCATACCAGATGGAGGCTGTTATGTGGAGAAGAGTCCACCTCCGGGGGATACTGAAGAGGAATTGGGGATGGCTTCACACGAGGTGGTGGATATCTCCTCGGAGGATCCTTCTTTGTCCCCTTCTCACGAGGAGAAGTCAGCTCCTGGTAAGTTTTCTTTTCTCTTTCTTTTTTTTTTTTTTTTTTTTTATTTTTAGCATAGTATCTCTAGTACTCAGGCAGTGTATCGTCTTTCCAGTTGGCGTAGACAAGGGGAAATCTCCGATAGTACAAGAGGAGGATGCATCCTTGTCAGGTAATTAGCTATTCTTCTAGCTGCTTTGTTTGAATTAGTTTATCATAGAATATCTTCTTTAATTTATCTTCTATATCCTTGCAGTAAACGCATTATTAGCGCAACTCCTACGTTGTCACTCAGGGTTATCACTAGGCGACTCCGAGAAGGTTCTAGAGGTTCCGGACGTGCAGCCCGATGATCTGGCCATGCAGAGGGAGCTTTTAAGCTCGATTTTGGGAGGGGTTGGTCCTTCGGCCACTACTGGGGCTCCTCAGGCCTTATTCACAGAGGCGACCACTACTACCCCGAGTGCGGCGACCTTTCCTCCGACGGCTCATGTTCCGGTGACCTTGTCTCCGAGGGGGCATACCTTTCAGATGCCCATACCTCCACGTGGACCGGAGGAGCAGCCCTCGTCTTGGACTGTGAGGGATGCTTATCGGGAGATTCTCCAGTTCTTCGCCTCCTCCAATTCCACGTCTGCCGAGGGGTTCCAGTTTCTGTACACCAGTCTTAACTGGATGGGGATTATGGTAAGTTTCAACCTTTCTTTTATTCATATTTATTTCCTCGTGTTATATGCTCGGGCCCTTATAGTTTTTTCCTTTTCTTCTCGTTTTGTAGATATGGAAGACTCGGGAGGCCGTCGCCGCCGTGGAGCAGCGCGGGCTAAAGGATGTGGAGAAGGTGGAAGCACTCCGAACGTAATTAGCGCCCCTCTTGTCTAAGGATAAAGAGAGCAGGATGATAGAGGAGGCGCTCCGTACGAGTATCTCTGATTAGAAATTTCGCCGGCAGGAGGATCAGAAGGAGAAAGAGGTTTTTTTGCCTCATGATGGAGCGGGCAAATTCCGCGTACGAGCGGGTGGAGGCGTCCGAAAAGGCTTCCAAGGCCCGGATTGTTCTTTTGGAGAGGGAGAGGAAAGAGCCCGATGAGGCTCTTAGGGCTCAGATTGCAGCTCTTGAGGGGGAGAAGGCGGAGGGGCTGACACGGGAGAGAGAGCTTCCAGGATTGTTGAGTCAGCTCACCGATCGGGCCAAGTCGGCCGAGGGGATGTTGGCCAAGGCAGTGCCGTCCGAGGAGGTGCAAAAGAAGATAGACGTCGCGGTTTTGCATACTGTGGCAGAGGCGGAGCGGCAGTGCGCTGGGCTTTCCGAGAGGCAGCATGCTAGGGATGCTCTCGGGCATAGACTGTGGGGCTACTTGGAGTGCGTGAAAGTGGCACGAGGGGTGGTGCAGCCGGGGATCGACTTCACCAGGACTTTTGATGTTTCCAAGTTGAGGCACCCTTCCCCCGAAGAGATTCGCTCCCTTCTAGAGACATTTGACAGCATGTTGTCTCCTCGGGGTTCTCCAACCCCTTCAGTGAGGAGTCGGAGTACGAGGACTAGCGGTTTCGGGGGAGTTCTCTCACCTCCTGCTCGGCCCTCTTCCACTGCTGCTCCTTTCGAGGAGGGCACTTCCCTGACCTCCGCCCCTTCCCTTCCGATGACTGGAGTTTAGCTTAGGATTTCTTTTCTGTCTTTATTGTAATTCTTATGCTTTCGTATTTTAGTTGTTTTTTATTTTTTATTTAATTTTGCAAATGTACTCTGCTTTCCGAGGACTTCTCGGTTTCTAAGTTAATGAGCAGTTTATCCTTTTTTGCTTACTTTTGTCTTTTTACCTTTTAAGCAACAATAAATGTTTAGCAGCTATAAGTGCCTGACTCTTTCATTATTGCATAAGGATAAGTTACCAAAAAATCTTGCTGGCCAAGTAACACCTTAGCAGGACGTGTCTTAATACATGAAATTTCACCATCCTTAATAGGATTTTTACTAGACACGTGGCCTTAATAATTAAATGGCTTGGGCAGCTCATGCTCTTATCCCTCTTATTGATGAAATGAACAAAAGTATATATATAAGTGCTTAGTGAATCCTATTATACTCAGTTCAAAATTTCACCTTTCGCACTTGCAGTATTCGACTCTTTATAAAGCCATACTTTGCTCGTTGTTCTAGTAAAATTAATTTAGGAAGAATAAATTACTTACCTTGCCACGATGATGACTCCATATTATAATAAAGGCGATTTAGTCTCTTCGCGTAATTCTCCTCGGAGTTCCACTCGGAATCCTTCCCTATCGCTAGGATTCGTCATGCCTCCTCGGAGAGCTCCGCTTTAGGGTCAAGGGATAAGCTCAGTGGGGGAGGTACTCCGACGAGGGCAACGTCTAGACCTTCACATGTGAATTCCCGTCGGGTGAATCATATTCGTGAAATGTTTATGAGCCGAGAGTCCTATTCACCGATTGATGAGTCCCCAATATTTGATGTGCTTTTGTTGGAGCCATCGAGGTTATTGGAACGAGGGCGTGTTGGTTCCGCCGTCGGTAATGAATATGATGGGTCTGTTATGACTCTCTTCACTGAATATAATTTGGATCTTGATAAGTATGATATTGTAATACCACATCCTGATCAGAGGGCTTACGATCCCCTTCGGGTTATCTTACTGTTTACCGAGAGCAGATGCGATGCGGGATGCGGGTGTTCTTCCACCCCTTTCTTCAAACTTTTTTTCAATACTGACAAATATGTCCGAGTCAGTTGACACCCAACTCCTACCACTATCTGGTGGGGTATATTTTGTGTTGTGAACTTTTGAATTTACCTATGTCTCCTCATCGGGTGGGGGTAATATTCCCTTTACGCCCCTGCTCGGGTGGTCCTCCCTTCTTTAGCCTAGCCCATCGGGACAAGGGTAAGGCCTTCGTTCAGGTGTCCAATTCCCGCTATAGTAGAGGGGATTGGAGACAAGAGTTTTTCTTTGTCTGTATGAGGGGTTTCTCGGCTAGATTATGGGGGGTACCACTGCGATGGGGTTTAGGCTATATTACTCCCAACGATGCGACTTTGAGGAGGGAGTGGGAGGTACTGTCCCGTACCGACCTGTTCTCGGGGACATATGATATAAACAGTTTGTTGGAGTTTCCCGAGACTCTCATCATGGCTGGTTTGCAGGAGGGGGCGGAGATTTTCAATCTTTCGCATCAGCCTCTTTACAGTAACTTATTTTTCCGTAAGTTCTTCTCTTCGTCTTTTTCTCGTATGTGTTTTTGGAGTCTTCGGACTTACTGTGTCTTTTGCTTCTTGGTAGGTACGGAGATGGAGGTGTTTGCTATTAGGCCTTTTGATAGAGCTTTCTTAGGAGAGATTGTGAATTGAGGGTATGCCTTGTCGGAGGATGGAAGTTTCGAGCACTTGGGTTTTGAGGTGTTAGCAAGTCCTTCGGAAGTGAGGGATTTGGGGAATTCACACGTGGCAGCCCCCCAGTTGACTTTTTGGCCCATTTTGTAGAAGATACGATAGTTGTGCTGGCTCGAATGGATCTTCCGATGCTGCTACTGGCGTCGTGCTCTCCTCCTCGGGGGGACCTTAGTATGGTGTACATGGTTGAGGAAAGCTCTCATCTTCCGGTTGCTGGTGGTTCTCGGCCCCTCGGAGGGAGTATTGATCGGTTTTCTGCACCACCACTCGATGGAAACCCTCCGCTCAGAGGGTCTCCACCCCTCGGGGGAGGTAGTATCTTTCCTCAGGCCGCTTTAGCTGTTAGTTTTTGTCGCAATTACGTAAGTGGTCTGCTGAATGCAACCGATTGCGAGTTGATGAAGACTTTGCCTTTGTCTAGTCTTCAAGACTTAGCCTGCAAGGATTTGTGTGAGGTATGGTAGTAGTTTATTCTGTTTTATACTGACCTTTAAGGGTTCCTCGTAGCAATAAACTTGGCTTTTGCAGATATACATGGTGTTGAACGCCCTCGGATCTAGGGGGAATCCTCAACGGACACTGATCTAGTGTACCGTCGTAGAGATGAATTGGAGCAAGGTTTGCTGGAGGCACAAGAGGAGATTTCCCAATTGAAGTCGGATCGTAAAGCTGCTGACGATGTTCACGATGGGACCTTGCATGCTGAGCGGGACAAGTCTTGGGACTTGGAGCGCCGTTTAATGTTAGAGAGAGCCCGTGTATCTGGTTTGGAAGAAAGACTGGGGGAGCTGAGGGACGAGATTCGTTCCTCCGATGAGCAACTATTGCATGTCACTAGGGAGCGAGACGCGGTTAACCAAAAGGTGTTGGAGATGACCCATAGTCACGGGGTGGCGTTGGTTGTGGCCCGAGTCCAAGCTATTTTGGACATTGCTGGTTCGTCACTTCGTCGAGATTCCTTGCACCAGGAGATGCGTGACTTAGTCCGCATCGGGTATCGGTTGTGCCGGGATGCCGTACAAGCTTTGCCAGAGTTTCCTTCGGGTCTGGTTGTTCCCAAGCTGAGCCTTCGCCAGGTATTTTCAGAGGTTTCTCCGATGGAGGATCCGGTCGTATCACTAGACGACCCCCTCTGTTTGTCCGTGGAACAACGTCGTCGTATAATCAGAGAAGGAAAGCGTCTGATGGGGGGCGCTTAGTTTGTATAAGGGTTTTTATTTTTTTTGGTTGGTATAAGGGCCTTTGTGTAGGATATGGTCTGATATACCTATAGTGTGTGGGGCTTCGTTGTTTGTATCAAATGGTCCCTCGGGTTAGGTTGCTAAGATGACTTACATATAGAGTCATCATTTTGTCGGGCAACCTTATTTCTTTTTGTATTGTAAGGGAACCATCTATATATAAACAACTTTCTTTTATTTATGTACAAACTGTTGCATTACATCAAGCATAGTATTTTCTAGGATTGAGTGAGTTCCAGGTGTTGTGGAGCACTGCGCCTTTGGAGTTGGCGAGAAGATAGTTTGCGTGTCCGACGATTCCCGCTATCTTGTAGGGTCCTTCTCATCGGGGATCGAGCTTGCCTACGTTCTTGGAAGCTCCAACCCATTTCATCACTAAATCTCCAACTTGAAAAGCTCTAGGTTTCACCTTAGCGTTGTAGTATCGTGACATCCGAGCCTTGTACTCTTCAATCTAGAAGGCGGCTCGTGTCCTCATTTCTTCGAGGAGATCAAGAGCCAGGGCTAGGTTAAAGCTGTTGGCGACTTCCTCGTATTCTCGGACCGCAGGCCAGGCTCAAAGGAGTTTTGCCTGTGGCGGTGCTTTGCGTGGTCCGATAGGCCCAAAGTATGCCAGGTATTTCTTCAACCCACTTGGCCTTATGCCAGTCGAGTCGGGCCTTCATGTTCTTCAGGAGGGTTCGGTTGGTTCTTTCCACTTGTCCATTTGCTTGGGGGTATCCCACCGAGGCAAAGTGGTGTTTAATTTCTGAGTGGTCACACCACTTTTCTAATTCTTGGTTCGTGAATTGCAGGCTGTTATCACTTACCAGGTTCTGAGGGATGCCAAAGCGGCACATGATATTCCTCCATTGAAAGTTGACGACGGCGCCCGTGGTGATTCGGGCTAGGGGCTCCGCCTCTACCCATTTGGTGAAGTAGTCAACCGTTACTAGTAGGAATTTCTTTTGGCCGGCATCGGGGATGAGGGGGCCCGCTATATCTATGCCACATTTGGAGAACGGACAAGGGGCCAAATGGGGTTCCCACGGGGCTGCGGGCTGATGGATCCGAGGGGCGTAAGCTTGGCACGATTTACACCTTTCGGCATGGCTTTTGCTATCTTTAGCCATCGTGGGCCAGTAATAAACTTGCCGAATCAGGCGCCCGACCATGCTTTCGCCACTGGTATGGCTTCCGCATGTCCCTTCATGAATTTCTGCTAGAGCTAGTTGGGCTTCTTCTTCATTTAGGCATCAGGCGTGGGGGCAAGAATATGTCCTTCGGAATAGTACTCCATCCTTGAGAAAGAATCGAATGGTTTTCTTGGACATTATCCGTTGTACGGCCTTGTCCGTGGAGTATCCCTCTGGATCCTATAAGTAGGTTTTGATTGGAGTTACCCAACTGGATGGGGGATCCATCGTGCATTTACTTCTTTGCCCTCGGTCTTCTCGAACTCACTGACATGGAGTAGGGTGATCCTTTGGGTATGGATGGCGGCTGTTTGAGTGGCCATTTTAGATAAGGCGTCCGCCTCTTGGTTTTCTTTCTGGGGAATTTGGACTATCTTATACTCGTCAAACCATTCTTGCCTTTGATGGACCGTTCGAAGGTATTCTTGCATTCTTTCTTCTTTGGCTTCGTATGAGCCATTGGCTTTTTGTACGATCAATTGTGAGTCGCTGTGGAGGAGTACTCTCCTTATTCCCCCTTCTTTTGCAAGTCTCATGCCGATGAGAAGGGCTTCATATTCGGCCTCATTGTTGGAAATGGGGTAATCAAGTCTAACGGCGAAGTGGAGCCTTTCGTCTTCCACTTCTTGATTTACAAAAACTATTCCCGCTCCTCCATGCGTGCTTACAGAGGAGCCATCTACATAGGCGTGCCATAAAGGCTTTTTTTCCTCGGACTCGATGCCTGTTAGTTCCATTACGAAGTCCGCCAGGACTTACGCTTTGATGGAGGGCCTCAGAGCATAGCAAATATCGTATTCGGTGAGCTCTACAGCCCATTTTATCAGTCTTCCCGAAGACTCGGGCTTATTGAGAATCACCCGCATGGGGTGTTTTGTCAATACATTGATTGGGTGTAAGAGAAAATAGGGCTGCAGTTTACATGCCGTAGTAACCAAAGTTAAGACGAGTTTTTTAGTCAGGGTATACCTGGTTTCTGCTCCGAGGAGTGTCTTGCTGACATAGTATACCGGATGGTGTTCTCCGTCTTGCTCTTTGACTAATACAACACTGATAGCTTCTTCTCCGACGGATAGATAGAGGAAGAGCTCTTCTTGAGGTAAGGGTTTTACCAGCAAGGGTGTTTTCAACATATATCTTTTTAGCTCTCCGAGGGCTTCTTCGCATTAGGGAGTCCATTGGAATCCTTCAACATTTCGCAGTATCTTGAAAAAGGGGAGTCATTTTTCTGCCGACTTAGAAACAAATCGGCTTAAAAAGGCCATTCTGCCTGTCAACTTTTGAACCTCTTTTACTGTCTTAGGAGTGGGTAGTCCCACGATGGCCTCAACCTTCTCGGGATTACTTCTATTCCCTTCTCCGTGGGAAATTTCACCTTAAGATGAAGGGTAGAGGGGATGGATTTGAAGGCTCGGATGGATGGCCTTCCGCATATGGCGTTGTTAACGGTTTTGGAATTATTCCCTATTTAACGGAAGATATTTATATTGGGTTGGAACGTCAATCCCGACCCGAGGGGATCGCCAGTTTTATCAGTTTGGGGTTGGGCTCGAATATCTTCCGAGGTGCCTATGTATCCCCCGAGTGGGAATCAAGCCACTCATAGTTCTTGTTCTTTACTTTTGGTTTTGGTTAATTTGGAGTATGTCAATTTTATTGATGTGTTGATTTTATCTGTTTGAAAGAATGGACCCTTGTGAAGCCTTCAGAAAGAAAAAGTTTTTCTCTCGTGAAGCCTTTTTTAATTTTATAGAGAACACGAGTTCCCTTGGAGCACCTCATTTTTCTCCCCTCCCGGGAGTGTGCTCTCTCTCTGGAGCGCCCTTTTTGGGCCTCTTCCTTTCCTGATCTCTCATCTCTACCTTTTATAGAAGTTGCTCAGGGACAAGTGTCACCATGCATGTGTTCACAGGTGTCACCATGCATGTGCGGAGAGATAGGTTTTATCCGTCGGATATATCTGATGACAGGGCGCTGGTTAGGCGAAATTATCCTTTCCGATAGCTTCAATGTGTTCTGAGGGATTGTCTTCTTAGCTTCCTTCTCTCCGATAGGGGGGATCTATCGGAGGTGCTGGACAGGTGTGTGAGAATGTTCGTCTGATGCTGTTGTAGTTCCGATAGCGGTCCATTGTTAGGTTGCCTTCTTCTGAAGTGTACTCCGATAGGTGTTTATATCTTGGTTGTGATTTAGGCGTGTCTTCCGAGCGGTTTGATTTGATTTCCGAGGGCTTTTGCTCTGTTTCGTGCAATAGTGTTTGGTGATATAGGCTCCCGGAATGAGCTCTCCGATAGGGGTGACATAGTATCCCGGAGGATTCGGGGCCTTCGCAATGCGATACGGGTATTTTGCGATAGCGAGTACAAGTCATACAATAATATATCCGGTAATTAATCAAATTATAGTATATTCTAAGCACGTGAATTTTTACCTTGTTAACAAACCCCCCCAGTTTGTAGGGCAGTTGACTGCACTAGAAACTCAAAAAAGGTCGACAGTTATAAAGGTTCGTGCATCACGACTTCCGTTATTGGAGTCATTGAGAGTATCGATTCCGAGTCTTTAAAGCAGTATCAGGACATCTTAGTGTCCTTATAGGCATCGTAGGGGCTGCCTTGACCCTTTCTTAAAGTACCGTAGAGTTATCAGGAATGTTCCATAAGGCAACGTATATCTTTGAGAGAAATTCAAATTGCATCCAGGATTCGAAAAACCTTGGGAGAGTATCGTAGAATTCTTCTGGGGTGTCGTAGACATTCGTCATTGACGTTTATGTCTGTTTAACGCATATTCCCCAAGCTCTTGGACCTTGTCCTCGAGGAGATTATTGTGATTGTTTTATCCCAGACGAGAGGTTTCCGATGCCTTTGAAATATGCCCTCGTGGGATTAACATCGGGGAATTAATTGTAATTAACGTCGTCGCATTTAATTAACTGCGGTTTAAATGCAGTTAATGATGATTTAATGCCACGTTCATTACGTGGGTCTAGGTATTCGGACCGTTACTCTAATCGAAGAGGCGTGGCTGTTCATAACCCACTAGGTACGATTTCCAATCGTGGGGTGTAATGGGGTTAGTGGGTAATTAATGTCTTTAATGGGCCTGGGGTTTATAAACCCTTCTCTTCCAATCGTCACCCGCACTTGCAATTTCTAAGCAAAAAAATTTCTCGCAATCTCTCTGCAAAAAAGCTTTCCATTCTCTCATAATTCCAGCAATGGCATCTCAATCTACCACTAACCTGGTGTCTGCCGCTTCTAGCACCGGAGGAACAACGGGGGCTGCATTTCTGACTTCTCGAAAGAGGAGTGCGGCGGCGGCGGCGATGGGGGAGAGCGGTAGTGGCGGTGCTAGGAAAACCGAAGAAGAAGGCGGATAAGGATGGTGCTCCATGGGCTACCCAGAAAGTGGAATCAATGGCGAGTACTGCTGCAGAGGACGAGGTTCGCCGGTTGTTCACCGACTACGGTGCTTCCGGCCGAACGTGGAGGTGACAGTTCCGGCAGCAGACTAACGGGGTGATTCTCCTCCACCCAATCACGTGACGGTGTACTATCCCCAGGTAAAGGCGGGACTACGTTCTTTCTTCCAGCCTCTCTATTGCGAGATTTTCAACCACTGCAACCTATGCCCTAGTCAACTTACCCTCAACTCTTTCACGGCCTTGGCTCTATTCGTCTTCTGGTGCCTGGTGAGGGGGATAGAGTGTATTAGGGATAGGTTCTTTTCGATCTTTGAACTGAAGGTGTCTCCGGGAGGGCTCCCTTCTACTGCTTCAGTCATCCGGATAAAGATGACCGTATTTCCGAGGGCAACATCAGTTCACACAACACGTGGAAGGACAAGTTTTTCTTCCTTTGTCCTGCTAAGGGGAAATGGGACATGCCTCTAACTTGGAGGGAGCCCACATTCCCCGAGAGGGTGCTGGACGATACACTGGTGTTCTCTCCTGTGTTTTCTGCGAAGCCTCTGGTGGAGTCCAAGGATTTTGTTCGTCTCTATCGGACTGCGGGTTTGAAGCACATCGCTCCGGTAGACAGAATCGAGACCCCTCTGGCTGTCCCCGAGAAGCTCTTCAATACCTTTGGTAAGTTCTCATACTTATACCTTTTCCCTTATAGGTATTTCTTTTGTTTTATCTAACTTGTAGCCATTTCTGCAGTGGACGCTCTACGACCGTACATGGTGGAAAGTGCCATCGGTTTGGGTGACAAAGAGGCGGGGGGAACTCAGAAAGGGAAGTCGACGTTAGGGGAAGGCGACATTTCTGGGGCTACGGAGGGTGACACCGAGCCATCGAGGATTCGTCTAGTGACTCCGACAACCTTATCCCGATCTTCCAGTGGGACATCCGACACCCCGGAAGAAACGGGGTTGGCCGTGACCTCCGCGGACACTGTCCTCGCGGGAACTTTCTTGCTAGAAGGAGAGGAGGATGTCGGGATAGGGGGTACCCCTACCCCCTAGGTGCTGTCAACATATCTTCCCCCGCGGAGGTATCGGGGGATTCCATAGAAATTCTCCCTGCGACCCCTCCCAAAGGTACTTTCTCACTTCTTAGTCTCAAGCAATACCGAGATGCTTACATATTAACGGGAAACTCTATTTCTGGCAGACAAAGGAGAGGCCCTCTCTGCTGAAGACGAAGGAGTATCTCAGAAGGATGCTCTGGAATTGGGTAAGTTTCTTAAGTTTAAGCACTTCTCTATTTAGCTTCCCCTTTTGGGAATAGTTGCTTTATTCAAGGAGTTTTGATTTGCAGGGGGCACTAATTTATTTAACTTTGAAGGGGGATCCCTTTTCTCGGGACCTTACGCCCCTTCAGCCTCGGATGATCCGATGGCTCTATTGGATGAACTGTTGGCCGCAACTCCCTCTTTTTCGGGCCGTCCCACTTCGAGTCCCTTGGCCGCCATCCAATCGGACAGTCCCGCGGTCACTCAAGTACCCATATCGGGGGGAATACCATTAGGGAGAGCTTCGACTTCAAATGCTCCAGCCTCGGGACGAGAGCCTAGCTCAGAAGAAGCTAATCGGGCTCTCGATATAGTTACCCGGTATCTGTCGGCTGCCAACTCTCTACCGTCGGGGGGATGGCAATTTGTCCAGACTTGTACAAATTGGATGGCCACGCTGGTAAGATCTAATCTCTACTTATCTACTTTCTTTAGGCCCCACCGTTGGGATCTTTATCCATCTATCTTGCTTTCTAGGCGCCTAAAATGATTCCTCTTCTATTACTCGAGGTTGAGAAGTTGCAAAAGCTGGCGGCCGAAGCCGAGGAAAGGTATCGGAAGATGGGGGAGGAGAATAAAGATCTCCAAGGGAGGATGGGGAAGTACAACAAAGCGTGGGCTAAACTCACTCAGCAGGACAGAGAGCTGAGGGAGGAAAACAAGCGGCTCCAATCTTATGTAGCGGAGATGGAGGCCTCGGGGCTAGTTCTGAAGGACAAGGTTACCTCTCTTGAAGAGGGGAAGACTGTTTTGGAGGCAAAACAAAAAGAGTTGGAGCGTGACTTGTACCAAGCGCTGGGCTAGGTGGATGTTTTCAACGAGGAGCTGTCGAAAACTCCAATTTCGGGAGGCATTTCCTCCGAGGAGGTGCAACAGAGGATATCTGCTGCAGTGAAACAAGCTCAGGAGGAGGCCACTCTACAGGTCAAGGAATTATATGTCCGCAAAAATCAAGGATATATGGTCGGGCACGTAATGTGGGGATTCCTCCAACGTTTCGGGCAAGTGCGCATGAAGGTGGCTCCTAACTTAGATCCGCGTGTCATAAATATAGCGGAGATGGAGAAGCCTACGTTGGAACAAGCCTACGACCTCTTTATTAAGAGTAGTACTCAGCTTCCACCTTTCTCTGCTGCCCCGAGTCGGGTTCCTGTAACTGCCGTGATTCCTCGGCCTACAGTTCATCCCCCGCCTGGCCCGGGGGTTCAAGCTGGCCCTTCTAATGCTCCTCCTACAAGTGCGCCAATTCCTCCCCCCGCTACAGGGCCAACCGTTACCCCCCCGAGTGATCTACCCCTACATCCTAGGGACTTTTACCTTTGTACTCTCAGTTATTTACTTTCTGCACAGTTGTACTTGTTTTCTAGTGGAATGAAACTTACTTTTTCCGTGTCGATAGTCAGCATAACTTTTCAGCACGTTATGAATACCTGAGTCCTTTCCTTTAATTGTCGAAATTAAAATTGAGAAATGAAGTTCATTCTTACTGGCCAAACGAATTACTTGGCATAGCGTGCCCGTTTGCAGTGCAAAATTTGAAGATACATTCACTCTGAATAGAGGTATTCCCCGACACGCCCTCGTGGCTATAACATAGTTTGAACAGCTCAAACTTAATTCGGTCATCCGAGGAAAGAATCTCACGTATGCATAGATGCTTAGAGTTTAGTGAATATTCTCACGTACTTTTAAAGAATCCCTCCGATAGGATCATCCTCGCGACTCCCTTATAAAGACTTTGAAAGCCTTCGGAGAAGGGGATACGAACAAAGTTCTCCGGGTAAAACGTTCACTAAGAACCTCTATAGTGCTATCGTGCTACTCCTCTCTCATCCACAAGTTCTTACAGATCTCGCATATATACTTATATGGCGGTAAGCGAATCTTATGATTTTCAAAGAGATTTCAGACTCGAATCCAATTGCGCAAGTTTAGAGAGAAACTTATCTTCGGAGCATGTTGCCCCAGGGCTGCTGCACCTGCTTTCCGTTTTGATCTTGGCGGCGATCCCTTCGTGTTTGATCAAGAATTCGATGACGTTCCCACAGACGGCGCCACTTTGTTAACGGGTTTGGAATTATTCCCTATTTAACGGAAGATATTTATATTGGGTTGGAACGTCAATCCCGACCCGAGGGGATCGCCAGTTTTATCAGTTTGGGGCTGGGCTCGGATATCTTCCGAGGTGCCTACGTATCCCCCGATTGGGAATCAAGCCACTCATAGTTCTTGTTCTTTACTTTTGGTTTTGGTTAATTTGGAGTATGTCAATTTTATTGATGTGTTGATTTTATCTGTTTGAAAGAATGGACCCTTGTGAAGCCTTCAGAAAGAAAAAGTTTTTCTCTCGTGAAGCCTTTTTTAATTTTATAGAGAACACGAGTTCCCTTGGAGCACCTCCATTTTCTCCCCTCCCGGGAGTGTGCTCTCTCTCTGGAGCGCCCTTTTTGGGCCTCTTCCTTTCCTGATCTCTCATCTCTACCTTTTATAGAAGTTGCTCAGGGACAAGTGTCACCATGCATGTGTTCACATGTGTCACCATGCATGTGCGAAAAGATAGGTTTTATCCGTCGAATATATCTGATGACGGGGCGCTGGTTAGGCAAAATTATCCTTTCCGATAGCTTCAATGTGTTCTGAGGGATTGTCTTCTTAACTTCCTTCTCTCCGATAGGGGGGATCTATTGGAGGTGCTGGACAGGTGTGTGAGAATGTTCGTCCGATGCTGTTGTAGTTCTGATAGCGGTCCATTGTTAGGTTGCCTTCTTCTGAAGTGTACTCCGATAAGTGTTTATATCTTGGTTGCGATTTAGGCGTGTCTTCCGAGCGGTTTGATTTGATTTCCGAGGGCTTTTGCTCTGTTTCGTGCAATAGTGTTTGGTGATATAGGCTCTCGGAATGAGCTCTCCGATAGGGGTGACATAGTATCCCGGAGGATTCGGGGCCTTCGCCATGCGATACGGGTATTTTGCGATAGCGAGTACAAGTTATACAATAATATATCCGGTAATTAATCAAATTATAGTATATTCTAAGCACGTGAATTTTTACCTTGTTAACATGCGTTATATGTCCGCGATGAAGCTTCCACCACCCAGAATTTGGTGGGTTCCGTTATTCGAAGGGCTCCTTCTCCCCACGACATCGGAAGGATAACAGTTCCAAGTGTATTGGAATCTTCTCCTGAGAAACCTACGATAAGGACTTCAGCTATTTCCAGTTGCTCATTCCTCAATCCCATGGCAAGGTACGTGGGTAAGAATAAGACGTCCATGGAAGGGAGCGGCGTGGGGGCGGTTTGAGAGGAACAGTCCTCCCCTCTTATGGTCAGCCCTCGGCATTCCTCGGTAATCGTAGCACATCCAGGGATCATGCGGAGGTATGCGGTGCCAGCGTTCGGAGGTAGGGCTCCATCTTGTTCGAGGCCAGTCCTCTTCCGCGTGGTGGCCTCTCTGGCGGAGGGATTCGGAGGGCGCATCCCGAGGGCTCCCGTATCCCCGTGAGGATCTCCGAGCCTCAGATTCCATAAATCTCTCAAAAATAGAACGAGGAACATTGATAAAATCTCTCCCCTCGGACCGACGGTCTGACAGAGTTTCTTCTGAATCTCTTTGTTGAGTCGGACGACTTTACTGTGAAATATATTCTCCATAATAGGCATCGCTTATTTGAGCTCGCTCGAAGACAGATTCTATGGCATTCCCACAGACGGCGCCATTTTGTTAACATGTTTGATATTATAACCCAATTAACGGTATTATTTAAGGATTGAAATGTCGTGTCCGTGGCTCAAAAGCTTGTAAAATTACGAGAATATCCCTCTTTTATTCACTGAACTTCACTCCCAAGTTTCTTATGCATGAGTGTGTATAAAGGTACCTCCCTCTCTTTCAATTGTGAGATCACCTCCCTTTATATAGACTTTCTTAGGGACAAGTGTCGTTATGCATGTGTTTTAATAAGGTACATGTGTTGCAATATGTGTAAAAGGATAAGATAAGGTGTATCTTTAATCTAATAGGCACTGACTAGGATGATCTTTGTTTCTCCCGATAGTTCCTCGGATCTCCGATGGGTTGCTCTTCCAGACTCTATTTTCCGAGGGGTCCTGTATTTGATAGTGACTTGAGGGACAAGTTAGGACGTTCTTCTGATGGTGTTGTTGGTCCGATAAATGTTCATCTTGGTGTGGTAGCTTCTGGATAGGCTTTCCGAGGGGTGTTTCTGCTCGTGATTTGGACTCCGAGGGTTTTTTGTCCTCGTGGAGTGGCGCTTTCTGGTCCGAGTCCTCGTAGTGTACCTTCCAGTGGCTCTTGTATTTGGATCTGGCTTTGTTCTTCAGGTTCGTCTTTTGGAGTGATGTTCCGAGGGTAGTTTAAGCAGAAGAGTGTTCAGCAAGAAAGTGTTCTCATGAGATTCTGGGACTCGGGGTCTGTCGTGGTCCCTCTTGGTGCATTGATGGATATCGGAGTTGCGCGGATCCATCGGGTTTTACTCTTTTTTGATGCCGCGTTGATATCTTATCTTTAATTCATCTTGACTTTCCAAGGGACGCTTAGGTGCCTCCTCGGGTGTTCCTTCATACCGCTTCGGGTCAATGACCGAGGGGTGTGGTAACATCCGATGGGCCTCCTCATCGGGAGCGGGTACGTCTCATTGGAGGTACTCATAACAATACTATTGTCCATATATTAATTCCTATATTTAGGACTAATATTCTCTTTAATCTCGTATTTTATTTTTCATGGTTAACAGATTGATTAACCCTTTTCGTGTATTCAACCTTGCATCCGTTCTCCGGCCGCCTATTCCCGACGAATAATTGTTCCACCGCCTTGTTGTCCTTTGCGGGAGTACTCCTACATCCCCTCCTTGTAAGTCAGGGAATATATCCTGGAAATCTTCTTCTCTTTGCTTAGTTGTCTCTTCCTCTAATCCTAATTCCCCTTTTTCCTCTTCTTCCTCAATCTCCGGTTCAACCTTAGATTTTCCTCTTCTCGTTCCTGATTCACATCTTGAGATCCCTTTTGCATCGCTTGTTGCTCAATCGAATATTGTGTTCGCTTTTTCGCCATTGCAGGCGAAGGTATTTTGATCTGAAATGACACGTTAAGTGTGTTTTTATTTTTACATCAAATTTATTAACCCTATAGTATGGAATTGCTTGCTTACTTTGGTGCTATTTAATGTGGAGTTTTGATAATATAAGCACCTCTACATGTTACCAAATGTCTTAATTGTTTATGAATATATACATATTATTAGTTCTTATCTATGTTGCACGGATACTATGAAAATGGCTTCGTATCCCGTATCGGATACTAAACGGATAAGGATACGTCTCGGATACGCTTCAGATACGTGTCGGATACGCCACGTGGCGTATCTTATTTAAATATTATTTTTTAATAAATCGGATACGTATCGGATACTATCCTAAGGCGTATCTGATACATGTCCTCAATAAAATATGTTATTTTATAATTTTTGAAAATTTTAAGGGCAAAAAAGTAATTTATTTATACTACAAACACAAAATATAATTTTCTAATTTATTAATTCATTTAACTCATATAATAGTTTATCATTTTCACTTGATGAACCCGACTTTGAGTTGGTTTTGTTTGTTGATGATGTTGTTTAACAATAAATAAGCTATTGCAATATTAATCTTTGTTATATTATGAAACTTTGTAATATTCGAGTTGAACATATTTATCAATTAATATTTGAGTTTGTTGAATGGTGGATCTTTGTATATGGTTATATGTTGATTTTTTTTGAATTTTATAAGTGTTTAAGATTTATTATTTTATATATTTACTTAAATATACATATATAATTTTTTAATATAAAATATTCGACGTATCCTAAACGTATCTCAATATGTGATTTTGAAAAAATCCGTATCTTTGTATCCGTATCTTGTCCGATACGTATCCACGTATCCGTGTCCGTGCAACGTAGGTTCTTATAACTCTTTGTTAATGAGAGTCATAATAATTTGATACGTAATCTAATCAATATTTATTTCATTTTAGTTAAGATCTAGTAAAAAAAAAGGAATTTGACGATCTTATTCTGGAAGGTTCTTATAACTCTTTGTTAATGAGAGTCATAATAATTTGATACGTAATCTAATCAATATTTATATGATGCGAGTAAATAATTTATTTGGATGAGAGAATATATCAAGACTTTATTACTGATGGTATTCCAAGTACAAACTAGTTTATTAATATATAGCTTTGAGACAAGTTGTTATTGTATTATGTCAATGCATGTGTGGTCATATAGTTTGTTAATCAAGTTAAATATACCCGTTATTGAGATTCATGTGCGTCCTAGGTGGAATTACCAGCACTAATATTCGCATCACCGCCCAACTACAGTGTGGCACACACGACTACAATACTCGTACCCACACGTGCGGTCAAACATCCTTTGTCTTTCCTGGATCTAGTCAATGGTCCACCCATTTCCCTCGTTAAGCCTGTCTTTCTGATGCTTTAATTTTTAGAGACTTTATTAGGTGGTCCTCATAAAAACATACTTTAATGAAAACATTTTCATGATCCGAACATTTCCATTATCTTCCATCATCTCGTTTTGTGGTGAACTATACTAACAGAGAAAATAAAAATGATTCTTTTATCAATATATAAGTTAAGATCTATCTAAACCGACATTTCGAAAATCAAATATTATTTTGCCATGGTCAATAAGAAAGGACTAACAGGCATTATTTGACAACATATCCACACGTGCGAGGTGCATGTGGCGGTAGACGGTAGTTACCAGGAAAAATAGGAAGGTTGGGAAGGGGAATTTTGAGTGGGCCAGCTTTGCTTGGAGCCTTGGACATTCGTGCAAAATCGGGCCTGTTAAATCTGGCCCATGTGACTGGCTTAGCTGGACATGTGATTATGTTAAGGTGTTAACAGAATCTTTACTCCATATCTCATTATAATCATTATTATTAATCCCACTTATTAATCAGACCTCAACTTGAGGTTGGGTTGCACGTGCGTTCGTACGGATTGATTACAAAATGTATTTACGTGGACAACTTTATCCCTTTATATGGAGAAAAACTTAATTGGAAACGTAGGGGTATTTCTGGAGTTTTCCTTTATATTAGGGTTTTGGGAACTTCATTAAAAAGCATGTCTGCTGAGTTGTTAAATTGTACCAATAATGATTGAGAGAATGATAAACATGATTAGATATGTTCGTATTTATATTGATTTGATTAATGTCTAATTGATTGTGACAATGGAGGTTATTATTGGATATTAACCAACTCATGATACCCTTGTCCCATATGATTAGATGCAATCTCAGCTATGATTTAAGGCAGCTTTAATAATTCTGTTCAACTGGTGCGATACTTTAATTGCATTTGGTAAGTGGGGTCATGTATTTAAATCAGTAAGCAAGTGGTTTATATAAGAAGTTGTTTGGTTCTATAAATAATGAGATAGCTTACGGTATCTCACTTTATCTCTCGTTTGATTCTATATATTTGTTTTTCAGGCAGAAGTGAGATATGTCCGAATTTTTGAGTTTTATCTCAGAATATGAGATAAATAATTTCACCCCTGCCCCTAAGATAAATAAACTTAATTTCGTATATTTATACTGTTCATTGAAATTATCTATTACACCATTCTATAAATTTATAAAAGACTTCTCTTTTTCATTACATAATTCGATGAAATATTTTATTAAAGCTATAAAGAATTTTTTGAATAAAGACTTATATTTTATTTTTATAAGACTCCCGATCACTTTATTATTTATTAATCAAGTATTTTTTTAATACATACTTCTTTCTTCTTCTTTAAAGGTGATCAAACTATAATATCCAGAATTTTACGAAATTTTGATTTGTTTTTAATAATTATTGAAAAAATCCTATTGATTCGTAAAATAAAAATAGAAAATAAAAAATGAAAATCTATCTTTTTTTCATCTCTTAGTCAACCTACCACTTTCACTCTAAAATACGTACTTCGTATATATTATCATAACTTATTCATTATAACTTTTTTGGTAACATTCTTTGTTTAGTTTATATTTATTGAATACGTAGTAGTCATATAAAAGATAAAAGAAATTAAAAATATATGATGATGGTGCATATATGATTAAATATCATAAGTTCAACATAATAGTGAAAAACGCTTAGAATATGTCATTGAGTTGGAAAAAAAATATTTCTACGTACTTTTAAAAAAAGAGGGTTAAAAAAGATTTTGTATGTTTTGGTTAAATTGCATGTTAATAACGTAAATCATACAAATAATTATTGAGGTAACACTTTATCCTGTGACTTAATCTATTCAACCAAACAAGTGGCAGATATTAGATATCACAGAAAATCATGACTTTTTTTATCTCATTTTTAATCTACACCATCTTTTTGAGATAAAAGTTATCTCAAAACCAAACGGCTTGTACCGAAGAATGATTAGGAGACTAAGTAATGTACCTAATTTAGATTGACCAACGTAACATAATTATTACACACATATATATATATATATATATATATATATATATATATATATATATATATATATCGTATCGAAGAATTAAACTTGGAGGCTAACTCGAAGAATAATATAACGAAAAAAAATCCTTAATTTATCAATAAAAACTGTACAAAAAAAAAGTATAAAAGACCCGACAAAAGTTGAAGTTAGCGCACCATGAATATTCAAAATAAAAATCTTATTGAAGTTGTACACGATGATCATTTAAACCCTAGAATTCATCAATCATCGAATCATAATCAATATTTTCTGCCAACTCTCGTTCAATGAAACAACCATCGAATTTGACAAGAATTCATCCTTCATTTTGTTATGACGTACATATTTAACATGTTTCATAACTGAAAATGCATATTATGTTGTTGTGGTAGAAAGTCGAAATATGAAGAGTTAAAACAAGTAGAAAAAAAATTTGTCGATTAAGTCATTGAAAGTACAAGAGTTGCAGTGAAATGTTAGTCCAACATTCTGGTGATAAGTGTTAGTTCAACATTGAGAATAACACGTTGCACTATCTGATCAATATTATATATTTAGTTTTGCCTTTATTCATGATCTTATCTAGTTCCACGAGTTGTGGTTATCTTTGGTGCATTTTAGGATATCAGAAGATCTAGGTCTCAATAGGATTGAGCATCAAGAAAGAAGATAGAGCCAAGATTGATTATGATAAAGATAAAAGATCTTTTGAAGATAATCACAAGGAAGATTTCAAGACTATCCAAGAAATCAAGGAACGATCAATAGTGTTTATCACATTTTCAGGAATGAACGTGTGAACTCTATAAGAAGAGTGATCGACATCAAGCTGAAATACAAGACTATAGCATAATATTCCGAGTAAAGAGAAACATTATAGTCGATTATTTCAGTCTTGTTTTGCTGAGTTTTTATCTTACGAGCGAAAGCTATAATCTCTATAGCTCGTAGTGAGTTAGGTAGGTAGGATTGGTTTCCTTACTCGGTTGAATTTTTTAAAATCATTATTATAATTTAGTGTTTATTTTGCCGTAAGGCTCGGCGGGTTATATTCATATAACCTGCTTAAAAACTCATACAATATGTCATTCAGTTCAGCTGTAATTTACTCTTCAGTGAATGTTGAGACAACATCGAATACAGTGGGTGTTGGTGCAGCATTCCAGATTAACACAACGTGTGAATTAAAGTGAATACCAATCCCAATCCATAAATTTACAATTGGCGTTAAAGCCAAGCACTGACTACACTGGTGGTTGGATTTGGTACTAAGTCATGGACAATGCGAACCCCAACACAAACATCAGGCTGCCAGTGTTGGATGGAACCAACTATGCCTACTTTAAGTTCAGGCTCATATCATACATCAAGTCCATAGATCTACAGGCATGGAAATCAATCATTGATGGATACTCCCCACCGATGACGGCACCCGATAATGACAATGATGTTAATCTAAAACCTGAAACTGATTGGACTCCAACAGAAATCAATGAAGCATCCTTCAATGAGAATGCACTCAATGCTATCTTCAGTTGGGTTGATCCACACATGTTCAGGATGATTTAAAACAGCACAACTATCAAGCAAGCATGGATGTTTCTGCAAACCCGCTGGGAGGGCGATGTAAGTGTTAAGGAGTTTAGACTCAAATAGCTTTACACGAGTTTGAAAATATTAGGATGAGTGAAGATGAAAGTGTCACTTCAAATTTTGAGAAATAAGGGATATTTCAAATGAATGTCAAATTCTTGGTGATCCCTTAACTAATTAATAACTTGTTTATAAAGCATGAGAACATTCTCATCACAATTTAAAGTTAAGAAATTGGAATGCAAGAAGCCTGACATATGTCCACTCTCAATTTTCATACTCTTCTGAATGTCTTGCAAGAATTTGAAATGAATCTATATCCCACTAACAACCAAAATGGACTTTCTCTAAAAGCTACTGAAGAGGAAGTAAGTGATGAAACATAAATTAGTGCTTACTTCGGTTCTGTTGTTAGGAAGTTTAATAAAATTGCCTTTAATGATAGAGTTAGAAAAGAAAAAAAATATGCTTGCCAATCTGAAAAAGAGTTTTTCTTGTAAAATTGTGAAATACACTTTCAAAAATCCTTATGATAGCGATACTAAACAAATGAAAGAAATCCAATGTTTTGAATGCAAAGGCTTTGGTCACTTGGCTTATGAATGTGCAAATACACTGAGAATCAAAGGAAACTCTAACTGGGTGTGGATAGATGATATTGATGATGAGACAGGTTTAGAAGAAATCCTAGATGAATAGGAATCTGCCTCTGAAGAGACACACACATCAACTTTATCTGCTCAGGTAAACTTGACTGAATTTCTATACAACATTACTACGGACCGATGTGCGCTCAACACTCGGACAGAAGCTAAAAATCAGAAAGAGTTTTAATAGCTGCGAGGATGAAATCTCAATTTTTGACTCTTAATGTTTAATTACTGATATAAATGAGTCTGAAAAACATCTTAACTTTAAATGCTTTGGTGGTTCTGTAGATTTGGATGAAGAGTACTTTTTTGAAGGAGAAATGGACCAAGAGGAAATCATTGATCAATTGAAGGTGATCTACAGAGAACTGCTAGCTGAAGTAAAAAGATTATCAAAAGGGAAAAAGATCTCCTAAGGAAAAATGGATTCCTAGTTGACTGAACTTGAAAAGAATCTCACTAGAAAGGAGATTCAACTTAAAAATGTACAGATAAAACTTGAGTAAGCAGAAAGAATAATTGCTAAATGGAACTAAGGTACAAGTAATCTTAATGAAATACTTTGTGTTGGCAATGAAGGTACGGCTGGTTTCGGCAATCAAGAATGTTCCAACAATTCTAACATTGTTATTCATGGTTTTGTCAAAGCTGATGATACTTCTAATAAAACTAAGAAAATGACCTATATCTGTCAATTCTGCTATCAATCTGGTCATTTGAAACCATACTGCTTTAAGTACAGTTTTTTTTTTTGAGAAATACAAGTATGGAAACAGTGATGTTATTTCGGATGTTAGTTCAACACTTGGAAATAACACTGCTGAACAGAAAAATAGTTTTAGAAAGAGTAAACTCTTGTCTCCTAGAATCAAGATTATTTGTAATGTTGTTTTCTATGTTACTTACACTCTTACGGGTGATTGGTACTTTGACAATGGATGTTATAGACATATGACATGTACAAAAACTAAATGGAGTTTGAACATTTGACCACTGGTATAGTCACTTATGGTGGAGGCAGTAAAGGGAAGATAATAGGGAATGGGGGTTCTAAATGTTGATGGCTTTCTACATATGAAGAATGTATTATTGGTTGAAGGACTGCATTCTAACCTCATCAACATCAGCCAACTCTGTGATGACAATTCAGTAGTTAAATTTGATAAATATTCCAGTGATGTCTTTGATAAGAATGATGCTTGTGTTATGACAGAAAAGAGATCAAATGACAACTGTTATCTAGTGGATGAAGAGGCTCAATTCCTTCATGCTAAAGTGGATGAATTAGTTGTATTGCACATGAGACTTGGCCATGTTCACTATAGGAATCTCAAAAAGATCATTAAAATAAAAGCTATAAGAGGAATACCAAAACTAATCAATCCAGTGAATGTTGAGTTCTCATCATCCACTGACAATGTGGATTCAACACTGATTACTGGTCAAGGTCCAGCAGTGACAAAAAATGTTGAGCTAACAACTGTTACTCCCGAGGTTTCCGCAACACCAGATCACATAGATTTTGACACTGAAGAGTTTGCTGGAGAAAATGTAAGGAGAGACACACCAGTCAGAATTCAAAAGAATCACCCACCTTCACATGTTATAGGTGAAATCTCAGAAGGAGTAAGAACTAGAAATAAAGAAAGAGTTAACTGTAGAGATATCGTTAAACTTTGTGTGTGTATGTCTTTTGTTTGTAACAATCTTCATGTTTCTTGCTTTGTATCTGCTATTCAACCAAAAAATATGAATGAAGCTTTCAAAGTTACCCACTGGATTAATGTTATGCAAGAAGGCCTCATGCAATTCACCAAAAAACAATGTTTGGAAACTAGTTCCTAGACTTGCTCATGCTAATGTGATAGGAACTAAGTGGATTTTCAAAAATAAAAATGATGAAAATAGTGTAATTATTAGGAATAAGGCTAGACTAGTAACTCAAGGATACACACAGGTAGAAGGAATAGACTTTGATGAAACTTTTGCTCTTGTGGCTAGAATTGAGTGTACTAGGTTACTAATTGCTATTCATCAAAAAAAGGTTACAAAGTGCTATAACATGCCTTCTGAAAATTAAATTGTTTCAAATGGGTGTAAAATGAGCTTTTCTAAATCGTTACATTGATAAAGAAGCTTATGTAGAGCAACCCAAAGGGGTTGCTGATCCTTACCATCCTGACTATGTTTACAAACTAGAGAAGGCACTCTATATGTTGAAACAAGCTCCAAGAGCTTGGTATGAAGGATTAATTAAGTTCCTGCTTTTTTTTTGGTTTCTCTACATGTGAAGGGGACATAACACTTTTTATTTTAAAAAATAATAAATATGTATGCATTGCTCAGAGATATATGTAGATGACATTGTATTTAAGTCAACTAATTAGTCCACTTTGGACAAATTTGTGATTACAATGACAGGTACATTTGAGATGAGCATGATTGGAGAGCTTAACTTCTTTCTAGGACTACAAGTAAAGCAGAAGGAGAGTGGAATGTTCCTGTATCATGAGAAATATGCTAGGAATTTGGAGAAGAGATTCGGCTTGCTGGAGTCAAAACCTAGCAAAACACCAATGTCCACTACTGTGAAGATGAGAAGGATGAAGCTAGATAAGATGTGGATTCAACACTATATAGATCAATGATAGGCAGCCTATTGTACCTATCAGCGACCAAACCTGATATCATTTATTCAGTATGTGTGTGTGCCAGGTATCAGTCATCTCCTAAGGTATCTCATTTAAACGCAGTTAAGAGAATTCTGAAATACATATCTGGAACTGCTGATTTAGGAATATGGTATTCACATGACACAAATTCTAATCTGGTAGGATTTAGTGACTCTAATTAGGTTCGGGATTTAGATGATAGGAAATCTACTAGTGGAGGTTGTTTCTATCTAGGAAATAATTTAGTTTCATGGTATAGTTAGAAACATAACTGCATATCTCTTTCAACTGCTAAATCTGAGTATGTTGCAGCTAGCAGATGTGTTACCCAATTTATGGTTAAAACATATGTTACGTGATTATGGGATAACTAGTGATACCCTCTTGATGTTTTGTGACAAGCTCAGTGCAATAAGTATATCAAAAAATCATGTTCAACACTTCAAAACTAAACACATTGATATAAGACACCATTTTCTTAGAGATTTGGTTGAGGATAAGACTATCATGATTGAATGCAATGAAACAAACAACCAACTTGTTGATATGTTCACTAATCTATTAGATAATGAGAGATTCTTTAGTTTGAGTAAGGTTCTCGAAGGCTCTCGATATGAGCGTATTGTGAGCATATTGTGCAAACAAGTGTTGCCTTAACATCACACGCTAACATTGGTGACTGATTGTGATGTCTGAAGATTGTTCTTATTTTTTTTTGGTTGGTCTTGTGTTCTTCTTATCCACACATGTTTGTGAGTCTTCATATATGAGTTGTTGTTAGTCTTACTGGTTTGTCATTATATGATGGATTCTTATATCTTTACAAATATTTCTTAAAAGCTTAATCTAACTCTCTTTACTTTGAAGTAGTAACTTAACATGGAGAAGTTGGGGTACACAGAGCTAACTGCTATGTTGTATTTAGATGTGTCTTATTCAGGTCTAAGTTACACAAAACAATATGAGGAAGTTGTGGTACACAGAGTTGACAGCTATGTTGTATTCAGCTCTGACTTATTTATATTGTTTTGCTTGCAGAATGGGCATAAGATAATAAATTCTAATATTTGGGTGCATGGGGTCATGTGCTGCCTTTCATTCAGTACAATGATTCACTTGGTGCTAAACCCTTATTTATGATTGCTCTGTAAACAAGTATGTGTTAGGAAACTAGGGTATTGGGGTTAACTGCGGTCATCCAGCCTTATGTACTTGCCTATGCATCTGCATTGATTATGTTGAAACTGGGGTGTTAAGGGTTCTGTTATTGCCTACATTCAGTGAATACATAATCCTTTCTTTGCCTCAAAGGGTATTGCTTGAGAGTATGTTTTTAACTGCTGCTTCTAAAATGGTAAAGTAAAGAGAAATTTTATGTCATCAATAACACACTATGTTAGGACAACACACCTGCTCATTTATGTTGACATAACATTCATCTTCTATTCTATGCTTATTTCCTTCTGATCTGGGTGTTTAGTCTTAAGAGGGAGTTATATAATCACCATGTTTTCATACCAAAGGCATATCTATTGGGTATGTTAGCTGCCAGTAACACACAAAGTTGTTTCTCACTGTGCATAGAAGCTTACTTATCTCTATGATTTTAACTTCTTTCCTTACATTGATGTGTTTCTTGTCACCTAACTTCTCACGTCTCCACATATCTAAGCTATACTGGATTTTAGTGATTCCATTTCAATCTTGAGTTCCATATATTTTGCTCAAATTCTGCTTATGCCTTTAATTGAAGAAAACCTTGGTAAGACTCATACCCCACAGATACATGCTTAAGTGCTAACAGGTTATTATGCCAACATTGTTCATTTTATTTTAGGATTCCTCAACATTGCCATTAACAATGTGACTTATAAGTTATTTAATTGACTGCTCTGGTCACTTGTCAAGGCAACATGACTGCACGCGTTGACCCAACAAGGCGAGAACGACATACGTTCACATCAATTACATGCCCACTACTCCTAATTCATCTCCACTTTCCTCGTTTCATCTTCTTATATAGGTGCTTTAATTCTTCCAACTCAGTTAAACCCTAAATTTACTAATCCTTTATTTATCTTTGCAGACTACGTGATAGTAAAGAAGCCAAAAATTGCTGATCTTGCTAACATTGCCGCCACTATGGAGTCAGGGGAGTTCGAACACGAAGAAGCATGCGCACAAGCACAACTGTGGTTGCTCCAGAACCGCCATAGAGAAAGGCACATGTCTATTCCAGGAGGAATGTGAAATCAAAGAAGAGTGATACTATCCACTTTGGTTCGATGTCCTCACTTATTGCTGATACGAAGTTTAGCAATTTAACTAAAATGTCCCTCATATTGATGCCTAAAATGGACAGGGCATGTCTCCTCATTTCCTTCAAAGTTTTATAATGTATGCAATTATTGTATATTACTATAATGTATAATATATATATATATATAATAATAAAGTATAATGTATGTTTTTTAATGTACATGCCTATTACTTGTAATGTATATAATTATAATGGATGTGTCTATAGTTTATAATGTATATATGTATAAGGTACGTGCCTATAATTTGCAAAGTATATAATGATATTGTTAGAGCAGGAACTCTCTACATGTTGGCTAATTAGTACCCGTACGTCCAGTCAATCACCTTGAGCCACGAAGCGTGTTCCTTTTGAGACGCTAGTTCCAGTTCGACTTGTTTTAGTTAACAGCAGCGGCCCCCCATACATTGTTTCAGGGGGGCCATTGCGCCTTGTTTTTCTTTGACCGACCTATCTTCTTTCTAGTTGCAAGCTCCTTCCGGCCGTCCAGGGACTAGACGACTCTCGATTCTTGAGCAGGATGGGAACTAAAAGGGGAGGGAGAGAGGTTTATCCTCCCCCCTTATCTCCGTATATGTAGCGTCAAATTTTCAAGTCCCTAAAATAAAAGACAAGAAAAATTAAGTACAAATAAAATTTGTATTTCTTCAGACAATATGTGATTACAATCTCTAGTAATCCTCTGATTATTTTCTACAACAAAAAATCTTGAAATTTGGTTGATTTCAGAGTGGATTTGATTTTGATCTCTTCCACGTGTATTTGGGCTGAATGTTAATCCAAGGGCTTTTGAGCTTGATCTTGAATTAACAATCTACTTGATTTGATCTTCGCGACGAACAATTTGATCTCGCGACGAACTTGTTGAACTTGTTGAACATCAATCTTCTTTAGAGGAATCTTGATCTTCAAAAATACTTGGATGTAAGACAAACGTTGATGCGAGGGCTTGGCAACTTGATCTCGTATCGAACGGAAACTTGATTTGGAATTTGATTTGAAGATTGTTGAAGAACGATATGATCTTCGTCTTCAGTTCTTTGGATATGTGGACTTTGATCTTCTTTGAAAGGGACTTTGATCTTCAAAACAATTTTTCGAGGGACTTGCAGCTTGTTCTCGAATCAAACGGACTTTGGGCTTGAAGATCGTTGAAGAACGGTATGAACTTGATGTCGAATATGCTGAATTTGTTGAAGCTCGATCTTCCTTGGCAGAAGTATGATCTTCAAAAACGGTTATTTGGTGGACTTGAGACTTGATGATGGATCAAACAAAGGTTTTTTCGCGAATAACGCTTTGAATCTCGCGAAGAACGCTTGAAGATGGATGAACTTGGTGGAGCGAAAAACTTAGAGTTTTTCCCTCTTCAACTTATGAATATTTGTGTGCGTCCCTTTTCTTTATGAGAGAGCCCCTATTTATAGTTGTAAGAACCTAGAACTCCTTGCTTGTGATTGCTCGGTTTTATTTTCAAGATAAGCATGGACTTGACTTGGCTTGCTTATCAAGAAACACATCATATTTCCACATGGCTTAACATCATTGGTTGGAATACTCCATCTTTTCCACGTGACTTTATTTGATTGACCAACAATATATGTTACAAAATCAATCAATTAATCTATTAATAATTAGAATTTAATTTAGTAAAATTCCAAATTAAAATAGAAATAATTAATTTAATTTTTAATAATTAATTTGACACTTATCGATATTTAATTGGAGTTGACAAAATTAATTTGTCTACAAATGCCCTCTTGCGACTTGTCACGAATAGCATCGTGAAAGTTCTTCTTGGAATGAATATATCGCAATGTCTATTTTATATTGATTGCTCTGTAGCAAATTCAAATTTACATTGTTATACTCATGAATTAAGGGAAATCAAGGCCAAACAAAGCCTTACACCAATTTGGTCAAACTGGTCTTTGGCAAAAAAAGGAAAGGACGTGTCTGATCTCACTTTTTTTTTGTCTACATAGGCCACCACATAGGATAACTCCTTTCATCTCCACCATCCAAACTTCACGAACAACACTTCTTTTAGGATTCAAACTCTTTCAATCATATAATAACTAATTAAGAATCCTAATCAAATGAATTATAATCTGAAAGCACGGTCTTCTAATTGTGCCAGGATTCCGAGGCGAATTTGACATACAAGAAACCCAAATGCACAAAACTTTCGCTAGACCGGCAACAAAACCCTCGGCGTATCCTACTTTCTTATCTCGAATCGTGAATAGAAGGAAATTTCCCAACTTGGTCTATTAATTTCACCTATAACAGAGAGCCGAGCAGTGTGCAAAGTTTTCCATTCACAAATAGAGAAGTCTTTGCGGTTTAGCTTTGCAAATTAATTTTTTTTTCGAATTGCACGTTTCCTTCAAAGGTTCTGCCATAAAATTTCATCAAAACACTTTGTCATACACGTACTACAGTAATCCCAAGAGAGCAGGGAGACTACAAATCTAATCGCTCTCTCTCTTTTTCCTTTCCTTTTCTTCAACTTTTGCTTTTCTGGATTGCTTTTTTTTTTTTCCTTCTCCTTTCTTTCTTTGCACCAACCACCAGGTGTTGGCAACAACTTTTGAACTTTGAGAGGAAGAATTCCCTTCATTGCAAGTGTGAGATCTTCTACATTGCATCCATTAGACTAACTTCGTATTGTTTTTTCTTTCTTTGTGCAGTCGACGCTAATGTCCTTGCATAACAAAAACATGCTTCATCGTCAAACGGGATGAAAACTTATCAGCAGTCAAAGACCCGACAACGACTTGCGATACCAATTGGATGCTCTTGTTGTTATACCGCCCATGCAAATGACCCAATGAGTACACCCGTTCCTAGCAAATATCCGAGAATATTGGACGTGCTGCTCACCATCATCGATGATCATCCCTTCACTGCTGTGGGGCGACGCATCGCCGAAGGAGATGATATGAAAAGAACACATCGAGTATCAAACGATGATCAAGGCTTGGCGTCAAAGACATTCAGCAAGAGTCAACTTGTTTTCATGAACCTACATCAAAAACACTTTGAAGGAAGAGACATTATTTCCACGACTTGGCCTCAAAGACACCTTGAAGGAGCGAACACTATTTTCATGACCCTACATCAAAGACACATTGGCAAGAGCGGACATTGTTGACCCTACATCAAAGACCGCTTGAATGAGGAGACATCCTTTTTTCACGACTTGGCATCAAAAGGCGTCCAAAAGGAAGATATTTGCTTTCAAGACTTGGTTGCGCACCCATTTTGTTGGTCATACACGTGTGTTCTTCTTGTCGCACTCCACCTCTATTTTTCCAAAGAACCTAGCCAATATAGAAGTAGTCAAACGACATACTTGTCGAACATATTCCATCTTCTTAAAGGGCTTCTCTAGTTAAACATGTAAGGCATATCCTTTTTGTGATTGTAATGGTAGTTTGGAAGTATCGACTTTGATCAAACAACACATAAGTGTCTAATCAATGATCAAGTGAGCTTGGAGCAAGATTGCAGCTATCCTCTTGGAGAAAAGTGATTGAAGATTGGAATTGAACTTTGCAGTATCAACTCAAGAAGCGTTCAAAAGCTTGCAGCATGATTTTGAGGTCAACATTCGAAGCATTAGTGTTCTTTTTTTTCCTACTTGACGGAAGCTTTACTCGTCTTTATTGGAACATCACATCCCAAGGAGCTTCATGTAACATCTTCGACTCAAGATAGCTTGGTGAAAGGATATGACTGAACTCAGAATTTATGATCTGCCTACGTATCCAACAAAGGAATCAAGTCACAACGTAGTTCAAAGTATATGAAATTTGATTTAGAGATGGTGCAATTTATACTCATGCAAGCCAAGAGTAACGTGCAGTTTAGACTCGTGCGACATGGAGCAATTGACTTGAAGACTTGAAGACTTGGACACTTGAAGAACATGCAGACCTTTTTTCTTGTGCCTAGGAGGACTTGAAGACTTGAAGGATTTGCAGACCTTCGACGTGTCTAGAAAACTTGCGCATTTGGTTTGAAGACTTGAAGGATTTGTAGAACTTTTGGCTCGTGTCTAGGAGGACTTGAAGATTTGAAGGATTTGCTTGAAGACTTGGATTTGAAGGATTTTCAGACCTTTTGGCTCGTGTCTAGGAGGACTTGGAGACTTTGAATGATTTTCTTTGAAGACTTGAAGAATTTACTTTGAATTCAAATATGCAAACATTTTATACTTGTGTTAAGGAGAATGTTGATAGTTTATACTCTTATCAAGGAGTACATGATTTGACACTTAATTTGAAGATTTTAGATAGTTTAAGCTCGTATCAAGGAGCATATTGGCTGTAATGAAATTTGATGTCGTGCCCTCTTCATCATCGTCGTCGTTTGCATCATCATCTTTAGTATCAAGGACTTCAATCGAGTTTTATTCTTGAGTAGAGTTTATACTTGTCTCTATGTCATGCGCGTGTGTCACCAACTCTTCAAAGTTTCTTGGTTTGATTCCTTGAAGTATGTAGGAGAAACCCCAATTCATCCCTTGAATGCAAATCTCTATGGTTGAAGTTTCAGACAGTTTCCCTCTGCACCTTAAAGATAGATTTCTCCATTTATTGATGTACTCAATCACTGACTCGTCTTCTTGTTGCTGGGAATTTACAAGCTCAATCATGCTCACAGTGCGTCGAGTACTATAAACCGATTGAAGAACTCACTTTGCAAATCTTTCTAGCTATCAATGGAGTTTGGCTCAAGATTGATATACCAATCAAAAGCGACGTCTTTTAAGGATCGAACGAATTACTTGACTAGAAGATCTCCATCAGTTCCAGCATTATTGCATGTTTCGATGAAGTGAGCAACATGTTGTTTTGGGTCTCCTTTTCCATCGAATCTTTGAAACTTTGGAGGTTGATAGTTGTCGGGCATTTGCAATTGCTCTATTCTTTGAATATAAGGCTTCGTGTAAGCTTTGGAAGTATTGTGTTGAGCTATATGTTCCTTTACAACTTCTTTGATGAACTTCTTCAATTGATTGGCGGACACAATGCCTTGTGAGGAAATTTGAATTTGTTGCCTTGAGGACTTATATTCTCCAAAATCCGCATCTTGAATGATTTCTTCAAAAGACTTTGTGTTCGCCATGATGCCTTGCTCTTCCTTCCTCGCAAGACTTGACTTGTGGAAAAGACAAGTGGCTTGATTCTTTCACTTAGGACTTCATCAAATTCTTGAGCTTCAACTCCTTGATCAGCCTTTGCATGCGTCATGCCTTGACCGCCACTTTTTACATCTTCTTGTTCGTTGGGATGAGTTGCGACTTCAATTGCGTTGCTTGAAGGTTTGATGCACCCTTGAACTTGGACTTTGTCAATGACTTCTTCAATGTTGTGATTTCCTTCTTGGATCTCTAGCTTTTGTAGAAGACAATTCAAGCGCTCTTCACGTATATGCACTTGTGTTGTGAAGCCCTCAATAGTTCTCACCAGCCCAATAACTCGTTCCTCCATTGAAGATGCTTGATTCTTTTCCTTAGCTTCGTGTCTTGCCCCCAGTGCGAGTGTAGCTTTCATCATCGGTTGCGAATAGCCTCTGCTTGTTGCCCCCATTAACTTGCCCATTATTGAGCAACGCTGACTTCTTGTGACTTCAAGCTTGTAGAATTTCTAGTAAAGAGATGAGAGGTAGAGTTTGTCCCACTGGGCGTGCCAAAAATTTGTAGCGTCAAAATTTCAAGTCCCTAAAATAAAAGACAAGAAAAATTAAGTACAAATAAAATTTGTATTTCTTCAGACAATATGTGATTACAATCTCTAGTAATCCTCTGATTCTTTTCTACAACAAATAATCTTGAAATTTGGTTGATTTGAGAGTGGATTTGATTTTGATCTCTTCCACGTGTATTTGGGCTGAATGTTAATCCAAGGGATTTTGAGCTTGATCTTGAATTAACAATCTACTTGATTTGATCTTCGCGACGAACAATTTGATCTCACGACGAACTTGTTGAACTTGTTGAACATCAATCTTCTTTAGAGGAATCTTGATCTTCAAAAATACTTGGATGTAAGAGAAACGTTGATGCGAGGGCTTGGCAACTTGATCTCGGATCGAACGGAAACTTGATTTGGAATTTAATTCGAATATTGTTGAAGAATGATATGATCTTCGTCTTCAGTTCTTCGGATATGTGAACTTTGACCTTCTTTGAAAGGGACTTTGATCTTCAAAACAGTTTTTCGAGGGCCTTGCAGCTTGTTCTCGAATCAAACGGACTTTGGGCTTGAAGATCGTTGAAGAACGGTATGAACTTGATGTCGAATATGCTGAATTTGTTGAAGCTCGATCTTCCTTGGCAGAAGTGTGATCTTCGAAATCAGTTATTTGATGGACTTGAGGCTTGATGATGGATCAAACAAAGGTTTTTTCGCGAATAACATCTTGAATCTCGCGAAGAACGCTTAAAGATGGATAGACTTGGTGGAGCGAAAAACTTAGAGCTTTTCCCTCTTCAACTTGTGAATATTTGTGTGTGTATCTTTTCTTTATGAGAGGGCCCCTATTTATAGTTGTAATAACCTAGAGCTCCTTGCTTGTAATTGGTCGATTTTATTTTCAAGATTAACATGGACTTGACTTGGCTTGCTTATCAAGAAACACATCATATTTTCACATGGCTTAACATCATTGGTTGAAATACTCCATATTTTCCACGTGGGTTTATTTGATTGGCCAACAATATATATTAGAAAATCAATCAATTAATCTATTAATAATTAGAATTTAATTTAGTAAAATTCCAAATTAAAATAGAAATAATTAATTTAATTTCAAATAATTAATTTGACACTTATCAATATTTAATTGGAGTAGACAAAATTAATTTGTCTACAGTATATAATTACAATGTGCAGGCCCATCATTTGTAATATATATGTATAATTATAACGTATACTTATAGTGTATATATATAATTTAAGCATATATTTATAAAGTATAATATATAATTATATTGTATCTCCGTATATAAATACAATGTACATGTCTATAATTTGTAACGTATATAATTATAATGTATATTTAAAATACTTATAATTTAAGTATATAATGACAATGTATCTCGTGTATAATCTAATAATAATCATAGTATATAGTATAATGTACATTAATAAATATAATTCTAATGTATTATTAAAAAGCGGTGATAAATGAGTCATTTTGTATCAAGCAGTATAGTAACAAAAGTGAGATTATATAATCGCTGAGGGAGGGGGTAGCGCGATTGTTATTTCAGTCATTAGGTGCTATAGTGGTGGACCGCCAGACTTTTTGGTCAAAACCCAACAAATTATTCTCACTAACCCAACCATATATTAATATACGGAACCTAACGCCTCCTAATACTAAGTACTATTCATTATTATAAGAAAGTTAATAATTTCATGCTTATTTAAGTATTAATGTGCTTACAAAATTTTATGTTTTAGATTTCCCTTCTCTAGAATAGATTATACTAATTAATACCGGCACAAAAGACAAAGAATGTATAGAAGTTCTATAACTTTTCCACCATTGATTATGATTTCTATTTTGATAATCTATTTCACTTGTTAGTCATGTCATTGTTTTTATTTATATTGTATCTTGCTCAATTTGTAGATATTTATGGGCAATAAAAGTGCTCATAAGTTAGCAGTTTTTGTTCTGTGCATGCCCTGTACAAAATTTTCACGCTACTTTTGGTTTGTAACTGCGTTTGTGCTTTCCTGGTGCAATGTTTGTGCTTTGAGTATGATGTGTATTGTTTTAATGGTGTATGGAGCAATGTTTGTGCTTTCTGTATTTCTCATTTGTTCATTATGCATTAGATTTAGGTGGGTGTTTCGGTTTATTTTAATGGTAAGTTGCAAAGCTGCAAGTTGCAACAATTGTGAACTTCAATTTTCTAGACAAAATAAAACGTGCGTCATGACACCAATTCACCATCTTATTATAGTCGGGGGGGTATTTGCTTAATGTCACATAGTGATAGATCATAAAATTACACAAAAAAAAGGAAATTAGACTTGCTGCCAATTAATATAATATCCCAAGTAATACACCGAATTGAATAGTCATACTCCATTTACCCTTGTTTCACGTACTCCATAGGTAAGATAAAACAAACGGGAGTTTATTTAGGGAATTTTGCAAATGATATAGGACGCTTTCTGTTAATGTCAACATATAGGACAAAAATTGCAAATAATGTCAACATATATGACGTTTTCTGCTAAATGTCAACATAGAGGACTTTTTTTGAAAAGTGGTTAACATAAAGAACGTCCGGTGCAAAATTCCCGTTTATTTACGTATAATAATAACTACACAAATTCAGGTAATTGTTTGCTAATTAATGAAGCCTCCAAAAGCCCATCTAAATTTGGGATTTGAGCTCATGTTTCACGCGAATTTTAACCTCCAGAAAATATTTTTGTTTTAAAAGATATACGGAAAAGTTAGATATCGTAGAACATGCAAAAAAAAAATATCTAAACTTCTTTAGAATGAAATCAGTTTTCAGTAACGTATAATAAAGCTTTTATCACTATTAAATCGATCGGCCCCCCATAAATTTAAGTCTACTTACGTTATATGTAACATTTCTCTTTCAATCAAACAATTGATATTATGTGAACTAAAACAAATGAAAATAGGAATTATATGATGTAGAACTTGCCGTACAGGATACAACATTTGTTTGAATAAGTGAACAGGAATTTCACCCATGCAAAACGAAGCAAGAAATCGCCATAGTTGATACATAACTTTTCAACACAAAAGAGAAAAGTCGATACATAGTTGTTGTTGGGACATTGATATGTTGGAAAATTAGTGAATGAAACGGGGTTTTTGTACAATCGACTTTAGGTCGAGTTTGGTACATGGGTGAATGAGAAATTGATGCTCAACGTTGACTAATTAAAGTCGAAAATATTGTATATCAATATTTAATAATTCTATTTTGCGTAAATAGAATTATGTAATTTTCTGCTATATTTTATATACGGAAAATAATAAGCATCAAAGAGATAATTAATTATCTTAGGAAATCTTTCCATAAGATTTACCTATCAGTTTTTTATAACTGAAACGTGTCTACGTTCATCCGAGATCTTTGCGAGATCTGTAATTATCTTAATTACCTGATTCGTAATTATCTTAACCACGTTTCTTGGTGACTAAGTCTTCCAACTTTCTCCCTAACCTAGTCTATAAAAGGGGTCGCTCCCCATAGGGTTTTATAAAAGAAAAATACATTGCATACACGAAAAGGCTTTTCTGCGCAGCCAAAATATTTTATCATTGTGTGGTGGTGGTAGTCTATTACTGTTCGAGTTCGCCGGAATTGCTCTGCGAGTGCTAGCAGGCAATTCGAAAGGTCGTTTTATCCTGGGAAGAGTTAGTCCAACGATCTCAGCACGTGGAGAGGACTAAACTACTTTAAGGAAACCGAGAAGGACTCGACCAATTACTACGGTTATTTTCAGTTTTTGCGTTATTATTGATTTTATCTATTTGCGTGTCAATTTATATACTGTTCGTTATCTCCATTGTTTCTAACAATCTTAAAGTAGTTTATGTCTTGAGACGAACAGGTTAATTGACGAAATCATATCCGTATATTTCTGTTTGGTAGAACATCATATTTTCGGATATTGGAAATTACGAAAAGAATTTTCGTTTGTGATTTATATATGCAGCGCTTGGATTCTTGATTACCGATAATTCTCGTTACTTACGTAAGTGCAGATTCACGGCAGATACAAAGGACCGAGGACAATTTGGTTTGGTCTCTATTTGCGTACGCTCCTTCGTAGGGTGATACATGTATATATAATATGTATATGTGTGGATGTATTGATATATGTGGTTATACATCTTATGTGTTCATCAAAACCGAGCACTAAATTTGTTGGTGCATTATATATTTATATTAATCATGCTCAAATCTTGTACAACTAGTATTACTAGCTTTCAGAACATATACGCATGCATAGGAATTTCCTTTGTAATTGATCTCTTATCTAATATACCTGTGAGTGAGAGTCTTGCGTTCTTTTATTTTCAGAAGTAAGATTCTTTAAGAAAATTTGTTTCCTTTACTTGGGAAAGGAAAGAAGAGAAAGGAATTCGTGTTATGCTTGAATTCGTACGCAGGTATTGATATTTGGGAGTTTCGACTTGTTCATTCTTAAAACCAGTAAAATCGGAATGTTGGGATATTGCTCAATCTTTATTTTGGTATGGAAATTAGATCCGAAATTCTTGGCAGGTAATGATTTCGATATTTCGGAACATGTGTAGGACACAATCAGCTGCTTCCTGTTGGTATCATATTTATCTATGATGAGCATTTACTTATGCAATATGCACATAACCATATAGAATAAAATGTTACATGTGCCATTTTTGCCTATTATTTTGGACATGTATATAAATGTAATCTAACGTACTTGGATTGTTAAATAATAATTAATAAGTCTAGTACATGATTATTTATTATAACCATGCAATTGGTGAAGTTCTCACATTAGGAATTGCTTGGATTCGAGAAGCTAGCAACATGGATTCATGGAAAGCTTCTGGTGGTAATTTGAGGTTTGAGTATTGATGATTATCTTAACTGCATCATATGAGATTATCGTGCATATATGCATAGACGTGCTGCAGAACCTTTTGGGATCGAAGAATATTTATTTCTTCATGTGTTATTTATCTGATTCCTTTTATATATTTGAAGAATTTTGTTATTCTTCGCTAATTATTCTAATGGAATTATCTTTCAAATATTGAAGAATCTTTGTTATTCTTCGTGCACTGATATTGGTTGAACAGTTGGTTATACATATGATAATATATGTGACTTTACTTGTGGGTTAGTTAGCACGCTTTGTGAAATTAATGATTACACGGATTTGTGTAAATTAACATCAGGTGGCGGCTAAATGTAATTGAGTTTGCGGAAAACCAATTTGTGCACATTGGGGTAAACTGCTCAAGTTCGCTAATTATCAAATACTATTTTGAATTTGAGAGTTTACTTATACAGGTACATTACAAATTCAAAGTTACCCGTAATCACATGCCGTATATACTGTGATTCAGTGCGTGACTTTTTCCTTATGTGGTTAAAGTATATGGGAAAAATATCTTGTGTTGATATTTTTACACTAAAGCTCGATTTGATAACTTGCTTAAAAACCTCAGATCTTTTATCTTGTAATATTGGAGATAATATTACTAATGCTTTTATCTTCGTGAGATTTTTTTTGGTTTAAGCCTTGTAATGGATATAATCGAGTACAATGGATGGTCATACACGAGGAAGCGTGATGTACGCTTGGTGATGAGCAAAAGACCAAAGTAAGACGACACTTTGTGTTGTACCATTGAGGTAATCATTTACTTATAAATAAGTAATATAACTAAATAGGTGTATTTATCTTATTTATTGATGGGTGAGACGTTCTTATGTGAAAGAACAAATCTCGAGAGAGATGGGATAAATATTTGATATATTTGGAGATATCAAATACAAGGATATGGTTATTACTGATACCAATCCGTCGATGCATCAAACGTCGACAACATAGACATTGGTTCAATCTTGAGAAAACCTAGCCTTTGAGCAAGACGGGTTTGATTGATCATGTTGGTCTAGTAGGATCTATGGTTCTCTTGAACTATCGTGAAAAACAAAGAATTGCACTGGCGTGTTTTTTTGAAAACGTGTAGCAAATAATGCTACTTATCTCACCATGTTTGAATCTTGCGAGATTCTTTAAATGAGATTCTCCTACTTTTAGAGAGAATGACATTGACGCAATAAATTATGTATTATTGCAAGACGAATGGGGTGAAGCCATTTTGTTGGCTTACTTTCTTTTAAATAAGATAACCCAAAAAGTAAACCCTCCCTATGAGTGATAGAGAAAGTACAACTTTCTTATAAATACTCTGAAATGTGGGGGTGTGTCGTGCTAAGGTGGCATAAACTCGTGCCTAAGAAAATGGTAATAGATCCAAATCGTTGGACTATATTTTCATGGCTATGCACAAAATAGCATTGGTTATCGGTTTGTTATGTATGAATCTAAAGGTTCATAAAAACACGATAATGTAATGAAGAAATGCGTTCTTCTTTGAACAATGTTTTCTTGTAAATTCATTGTCGCTGGACAAAGTTCTTCAAACGAGTCTTCAATGATATTGACATAGTCAAGATCAAAAAGAAATTGAAGAAACTGGTGAGGTCCACGAAAAGCCAAGACGAAGCATAAGGGTAAGAACAGAAAATTTATTTTCTAACTTACATGATAGAGGTCGAGCCTCAAACGTATTAGAAGCTATAAGCTCTATTAAAAATCATTTATGGAAAGAAGCCATAAAAGATGAGATTGATTCCCTCTAACACGAAACACTTGAGAATTGGTTGACCTTTCTTGGGGATGTAAACCATTGAGTTCTAAGTGGATTTTCAAACGGAAAATCAAAACAGATGGAACAATGAAAAATATAAGGCTAGACTTGTGATCGAAGGATACAAGTAACAAGAAAGCCATTATTACTTTGATACTTATTCTCATGTGACGAGAATAAATTTAATAAGAATGACGTTGGCGATTGTCATTCTCCAAAAACTGTAAGTACATCAAATGGATGTAAATATTATTTTTCTTAAATGGAGGTTCTTGACTAAGAACTCTACGTGGAATAACCCGAGGGTTATGTAGCTTCTACAAAAGAAAACAAAGTCTATAAATTGGTGAAGTCCTTGTGTGGACTTAAATCAACACCAAAAATAGTGTATGAGAAATTTGACAACGTCATGATGTCAAATGGTCACAGAATCAATGAGTGCGACAAATGCGTCTACGTCAAAACTACAGAAGAATGGTATTTGGTTCTCTGTATGTATGTTAACGATATACTCATTGTGGAAAGAAACGACCTAATGGTGAAGTCCATTAAATGTTTGCTGAATTTAAGATTCAATATGAAAGACATGAGACTGGTCGATGTAATCTTAGGAATTAAGATTAAGAGATAGTCAGTGGGTCTTATATTAACTCAGTCACACTATGTGGACAAGATTCTTGGAAAATTCAGCAATGGTGATTCTGGTGTAGCCAGAACTCCAATTGACACGAGTCAACACTTATCTTAGAATAAGGTAGAAAGTGTTGATCAAGTGGAATGTGCTAGAATGATAGAAAGTCTGATGTACATAATGAGTTGTACACGACCAGACATTACCTATACAATTGGCACGTTGAGTAGATTCACGAGTAATCCATGGCAAGAGCAATGGAAAGCAATTGTGAAAGTACTGGGGTACTTACGTTATACTCGTGACGATGGGTTACATTATACCAGAGATCCAAATGTTGCTTGAAGATTTTACCAAAGCAAGTTGGATATATGTTATACAAGACTCCAACGCAACAAGTGAACATGTATTCACTTTATGAGGTGCAAATGTGCATGGAAATCTTCAAGATAAATGGTTATAACCAGATTCACGATGGAATCTGAGTTTGTGGCATTAGACAAATGCAGTGAAGAAGCCGAAAGGCTCCTTAACATCTTAGAAGATATTCCTGAGTGGCCCAAACCTGTGCCAACAATATACATATATTGTGATAATCAACCTATGATTAAAGGAGCACATAATGCTTTGGAATGGTAAGTCTAGCCATATACGTCGAAGACATAATACCGTTAGACAACTGATCTCAACTGGGGTTATCATCCTTGACTACGTGAAGTCAAAAGATAACATTGTGGATCCACTAACCAAAGGGTTAAATAGAGATCAAGTTGAAAAGACATCGAAGGGAATGGGACTTAAGCCTATTGGAAATTAAAGTCTTATGAAGGAAAACCCAACCATGTTTGATTGGAGATCCCAAGATCTTGGTTCAATGGGACAACCTAATTGTAAGAACTTTGCACGGTCACTGTGGGGGTCAACCCTTGTCCATTCCTAGATGAAACAGTGACACCCGTAATGGAAAAGGTTAAGCATTATGCTTTTAATGATTCTTACGCGTCGGAAATCCGAGCGGAGTAATACGGGTTACTCTTAGATAAGAAATCACCTATGTGAGAGAGAGGAGGGGCCGCCTCTGAGGAAAATTGTGGGGGCTTAGTTTTCTGGAAAACTCTTGCAGAACCAGGCGTATGTCCAGGGCCAAAATGGACATAAACCATGAGAACCGCAACGGTAAAAGGAATTATACCTGTGTGAGATTTATGGAACGTTTGCACAAACGACGGATAGTTCAATGACGTCAAGTCACACTATCGGCTAGCAAAGAAAGTATTTCTCATGAGGGAAGGTTCAAGGGCGTGTCCTACCTATCCTATGCAGGCATAGTCCGTAGTACTCCACCACCACATGATGTATGCATGATCATTCAATTTCATTCATGTGGGGGATTGTTGGAAAATTAGTGAATGAAACGGGGTTTTTGTACAATCGACTTTAGGTCGAGTTTGGTACATGGGTGAATGAGAAATTGATGCTCAACGTTGACTAATTAAAGTCGAAAATATTGTATATCAATATTTAATAATTCTATTTTGCGTAAATAGAATTATGTAATTTTCTGCTATATTTTATATACGGAAAATAATAAGCATCAAAGAGATAATTAATTATCTTAGGAAATCTTTCCATAAGATTTACCTATCAGTTTTTTTATAACTGAAACGTGTCTACGTTCATCCGAGATCTTTGCGAGATCTGTAATTATCTTAATTACCTGATTCGTAATTATCTTAACCACGTTTCTTGGTGACTAAGTCTTCCAACTTTCTCCCTAACCTAGTCTATAAAAGGGGTCGCTCCCCATAGGGTTTTATAAAAGAAAAATACATTGCATACACGAAAAGGCTTTTCTGCGCAGCCAAAATATTTTATCATTGTGTGGTGGTGGTAGTCTATTACTGTTCGAGTTCGCCGGGATTGCTCTGCGAGTGCTAGCAGGCAATTCGAAATGTCGTTTTATCCTGGGAAGAGTTAGTCCAACGATCTCAGCACGTGGAGAGGACTAAACTACTTTAAGGAAACCGAGAAGGACTCGACCAATTACTACGGTTATTTTCAGTTTTTGCGTTATTATTGATTTTATCTATTTGCGTGTCAATTTATATACTGTTCGTTATCTCCATTGTTTCTAACATGATATAATTTGACTTGCCGGCAACATCCTTGCAAGTTGCATCAATCTCACACAACAAGAGTCTGTTAACGTTTCACAGAGTAGTGAGAACATTATCAATAAACAACATGAAGAAAAGAAGTGAATAAGGGAAGGGTGAGTATAAACGAGTAACTGCCGAGAATTGAAGCTCTACTTCAGTCTTCGGGCAATGACTCCATGTCACTAAGCAACTTATTTCTTTTCTATATTTTAAAATGAATAGAACTTATATGACTTATAATATAGGCTTCCTTCTCCAGCTAGGGTCTATTCTGGTCATCTATTATTAGATTCCCATCCAAACAAATTTGGGTTTATGAATGAACATCACAAAAGATTTGATCAAACAATATAATTTTGGTGGTTCTCCCGTGAGAAACAGAAAGGAAACATCCTCAGCACCATCTGGTTTATCACACTCGGGACAATCTGGAATATGCAAAACCGTCTTCACTTTAATGCTCAGGCTCCTAACGTTGATAGAGAAATTGACATCGTTAAGGCTAACAGTTTTGAGGTGGTTAAAAGCCAAAAATCATGTGTTCGGTTTTTCTTTTAATGACTGGTTCATTCAGCCCCTGATAGTCTAATAAATTTCCTTGGCCAAGACTCTGCGTATCTTTTCGCGGTATACTTCTTGAGCCCATTTCAAATTAATTTGCTTTGGTGATGAACAAAAATAAAAAGAAAACTTATAAGGTGTTTGCAGATATCACATTTTGGATGCCAATCTTTCTTATAACAACCCTGGTAACAACTGTAGCTTTCGGGCATATGGAAACTGCACGACAGAGACACATAAGAGATTATTAAGTACTCTGACAATTTTATATCCAAATCAAATATTATGATTTAAATCCTGAAAACCGCTATCAGGTATCTGCAAGTTTTCCTCCAAAAATAATGGAAAAATAGGATCTTACACATTTTAAAGGCTTGGTAGTTGTTTGAAGAGCTTAAGGATGCTAGAAACTTTCCCTTTTAACTAAGAAATCAGTCTTACTCAAACTATCAATTCTTCTATCATCCACTCATTTAGTCGATATATCATATTCGGAAATATAAACGAGTATAAAAAACAGTAAATGCTCCTTAACTTCATCCTCTTACATTATACTTTCGAATTCAAAGGTGCAAACTTCCACTTTTTTCATCGTTCATTTTCCTGACAGAATCCGTCAACTCTTTTTGTGTTCGACCTTTCCAACCGCATATGCTTACCATTCTGCAGAGAAAAGATTTCGTAGATGTATCAGATATGACGTGGAGTATTTTCTCATATAACAGCAGAATATCGTGAAATTACTGATTGCCCGAGCTGCTTCAAATCAAGGTCACACCTTTTGTTTACACAGGCTTCACGTAGTTGTTGTTAGTGTTTGACTTCGATGATGTAGCATCATTCTATGTAAAAGAAAAATGGAAGATAACAATTTTAATCAGATTCTATGTAAAAGAAAATGGAACATAAACCATATTAATCAGGCCACTTGCTTGAAACACAATCCAGAGTACTTAATATTGAACATAATTGTCTTACAGAGCTTGAAACAAGATCAAATTACTTTTGTGCTAACTTTCTGAACTTCTACACATGCCTGTATTTCCTCGTAGCCAAACCTCATGAAAAAATAAAAAATAAATCTACGTACTTTCTGGTAGAAACCATATATGCTTCTAATGACTGGAAACACAAATGACAGAAGAGCACACAAATACTGCTACCATTTCCTATGACTTGCCCAAAACTGGATATATAGAATCTTATCCAGAATGAATGCTGTCGGCCTTTCCTTTGGTGCATCACCTGGGAATTCACACTTTTGAACTATGCAACGTCGAATTTATGGAGCGACTAAATTGAAATTTTGCTTTTACAAAATGAATATCTGAAGCAATGAAATCTCTATTTGACAAATCTCCTAAACTGGCAATATGCATGTCAATCTTAACTATAATCATTTTGGAGCATTAAATAGAAAAACATGATATCGATTTGAAAGGAAAGAGAACTTGTAACAGCGGGTTTCAAAAGAATGACTCCACCTTTAATTACTCAAGGAGAGCCCCGTGCTGTGCTTTGCTTGATCCATCTAAAGAAGTCGCTAAGAATGCATCAAATCAAGAGCTACCACTGCCTTAGCTGTATGACTGTATGAGTTTATTTTTCATGCGCCAACTCCCTCAGCTGCACATGCAATATAGTTTTATAGCATACAGGAAAACGTTTTAGCTAGAAAAGGAATACGAACAATACAAGAGCCATCAGTACACGTAATATGACATTGGAACTTACTTAATTGAAATTTGTATTACCTTCAGATTTTCTGTAGTAACTTTTGGGCTCATTTCCGAGGCCTGCCCTCCGTATTTGATCGAAAAGTTTCAGGTAATCTTCCGCATTACCCTCATGTGAAAGACAACTAATCAACACAGAATAGTTACGGGCAAAAGGCATAATTTCTTCTTTAGCCATTCTCTCAATAAGTTTTAGGGCTTCACCGGTGATGCCTTTTCTACAGCATCCATGAATCAAACAACTGTAGGTTATCCTGTTTGGAACAAGATCTTTATGGAAAATCCGCAGCGCACGATCCAGGTCTTCCAATTTACATAAACCGCTTATAGGAGAATTCTACTACGTAACTATATGTGGAAAGTCCCTTCTCTAACATCTCATCCATGATGGGCAGTGTTCATAAGAGCAGGGTAGGTGAGCTAGCTCATCTGGAATAAGCCCTATCGTGAAAGATCACGGGTAACTTTTCTGCATCGTCGGTTTTCCAGCTGTAGCTACATTATATACAATATGTTGTTCGGTATGATATATCTTGGAGCGCTGGGAACTCAAAATGTTCTGTACATGGACAGTTCTAAAGTTGAAAAGTTTGTAATACTCTTTAAGATTTGGGACGACATCTAAATCTACCATATTCTGTAACAACATATTTGCACCATCATTTAGTGAACAACCTAACTCCTTCATCTTCCGCCTCAGTCATTTTACAGAATCTACTGAGCATTGTGCTGAACAGAAGTGTAATTTTTGTATGGCCTTTAGCTCGAACAAGTTTCCAGAACATTATATTAAAGCCCTGCTGTTAGAGTCTCCTTTACTAAAGAGGCCGTGGAATGGATGAAGGTGCTATATCCAACTCCATCGGGATTTGGGAGCAATAACATTGCCTGCATTGCAGTTGTTTTCTTTCTTAGAGTTTTTCTATACGTTTTGAGAAAATTATAAAACCTAGTTAATGAAGAGATTTTAAAAATTATTTTAATGTTTCGTTGAAAGTATAATTTTTTTTTTCAGGAAAAAAATGTTGGCAATGCGTTGCATACGTATAACAATAATACACGACAAGTAACTAACGTTTATTCATGATCTTCATCATCAAAATAAATACATATTACGAACAATAAAGTTTACCGAAATACACGACATAAGTAACTAACGTTTATTCATGATCTTGATCATCAAAATAAATACATATTACGAACAATAAAGTTTACCGAACGAATGGATTGACGAATGGATTTAGGACGAGTTGAAAGCAAGCCTTCTCCCCTTAAGATCGAATTCCTCGGCTATCCTTCAAGCCCTCGTAAGGAAGAGATCTCCCAAGGTACAACGTCCACTCAAGTAAACAGCAAGTGAAGGACAATGCTGTTTTTCAATTGCGAACACGAACGATATTTGCAAACTCTCTGAAATTGTATATGAAAATGCAAATGCAAAATGATATGTTTTTCACTTCTGGAATTCCTCTGCGCAGAGGTCTGATTTTTATAGCTGAAAAAAAAATATGTAACAGCCAAAACAATCAAGGGAATTAATTCAGAATTAAACACGTTTTGACTCAATTCAAAAACGCCTTATTTAATTCACGAATTTAATCTGCAGATTTAATTTTGTCATTAAATCCGTAGCCATTAAGTGTACTAATTTCCATGAATTCAAAATCAGAATTCAGATTTTTTTTCCTTAAGCATTTTATTTAATAATATAATTAAATAATTTTCTCCCAAAAAGATATTTACTGCCTTCCCAGCAGGGACACGCGCGACGCGACGCGACGCGACGCGACGCGACGCGAGTCGAGTCGAGTCGGACGGACGACGACGACTGCGCGAAGAGTCCCATATCTTCTAGTTCACTACACTCTCTAATTTGTTATCTCAATATAACCAATAGAGTTTGTAGGTATTTTCCCAATGTGGGACAAAGTCCCTTACCTTTTGCTTAAGTCAATACACATTCACATACTTACTTACTTGGGCTTACTCACTTAAGCCCAAATATCTTAAAATTCTCCAACAAAAAATGCTTATAAACTATGATCCGTACATCACCGTCGTGGATCTTCTGTTCCAAAAGCCTGTTTCAGGCTCTGTTCCAGCCTTACTATGCAGCCACGTGTATTGTAAATTCTTCCGTCTAATTCATCCGTTAGTTGCATTTTCTCTTTCCTCGCGTGAGTAACAGGTGTATTACAAGATTTTGAGTAAAAAAATAAATCAATCTTTTACAAATTAAAATGTTAGCAACTCGTTTCTGTCCTATTTCTTCTTTCTTTCTCTCTCCTCCATTTCTTCTTTCTTTCTTTCTCTCTCAATTCTTTCCCATTTCTTCAGACTTTCTCTTTCCTCCATTGACGGAAGAATCATGCAAAAATTCTTCAAAACCACTTGAATTTTCTTCTATTCATAGGAGAACAGATAGCTACTTGTAATATTTGCGAAAATTCATGTGACATTTCCTATAATTTTATTTCTTCTCCAGTGTTTGAATATTGAGGCCACATATGAATAGATCTCATTTTCAAGAATTGAGATGCATTTTGAAAAAAGTTTTCGGCAAAAAACATTACTTATAGACCAATTATATGAAAAAAGAAAAACAAGTAATGGAGACACTGAATCAAATAATGAAAAAACAAGTATATTCTATTTCAAAAAAGTAATGATAGTTGAGAAAAGTGATAGGAAATTGAAAGAAGAAGAACATAAAACACTCAATCAATTGGTCATAGTATCTTGAGTTCATATCAGATATTTCATTTTTGTACACCATTAAAACTCCCATCTCTGTTGATGACTTGTTGACTTTGGCTTTGACGTATTGAGTCTTGTGGTGTAAAACTTCCAAGCTCATATTGGTGGACCATTTGCGCCTATCATGTAAAACATTGCAATAGATTGATTAGTATGGAATATTTGATATATGATTTCGAGATCACATTAATATTAGTACACATCACCTACAACAATTCCGGCAAGCTACCCTAGTAGTCTGATGTGCTTTTCGGAGCTGAGATGTATGCATGCCTGCAATTTTAAGAAAGTACAATTGGGAGCAGTAGTTTTATGGTTTGAACTTTGAATATACATCATCAATTGATCAAATAAAGAAAAAAAATACATCAGTTTGTTTGATTGTGACACACAACATGAAAGTTATGATTGACGTGATGGTTTGCTTGGGGTTATGGCAAAGTCGCATATGTCATTGTGCAAAAAAAATTGCAAAATAGTGGCCCAAAACCGGGAAAAAAACCCCACACAATTGAACATATAAATAAATAAAAAGAGGAGTAATTCAATGAAAATTACCTGCAAAAAAAGTTTCTGATTGCTTTTTCTTTTGCAGTACAAAAAATTGCAGAGGTCTAGGGCTTAGGAGACGTGTGTCGCTCATTTTATTTATGTTGCTTTTTAGTTAATTTGTGAAATGTCAAGTGGTTTTGAAGAATTTTTGTATAATTCTTCCGTCAATGGAGGAAAGAGAAAGTCTGAAGATATGTAGGAGAGAGAAAGAAAGAAGAAATAGGAAAGAAATGAGTTGCTAACTTTTTTAATTTGTTAATTATAAAAAAAACTTTTTAATTTGTAAAAGATTGATTTATTTTTTTACTCAAAGTCTTGTAATACACTTGTTACTCACGCGAGGAAAGAGAAAATGCAACTAACGGGTGAATTAGACGGAAGAATTTACAATACACGTGGCTGCATATTAAGGTTGGAACAGAGTCTCGAACATGCTTTTGGAACAGAAGATCCGCGGCGGTACATCACCAACTTAAAATCCATTATCTTGAGATAATTTGGTGTAATCAAGAGGAGTGTGCTTTCATAGAAATAAGTGATGAGACTATATATATACTATATAGTGTAAAGTAAGAGATCAAAGAGGGAGATTTAGAAATAGGGATTTTAGGGAGTGAAAATTTGGTTCGGCCTTTTGAATCAGACTTCGTACACTGGATTATTAAGCAGCTACTCGATTTTGTCAAAACTTAAAATTTGGCCTACCGTTGGTTGATTGGTCCAAACGCTTAAAATGTTATATTGTTAATTTCTAGATTCCTTTCTGTGATGGTATATATTCAATAGATCTAGACCTAGTTTCGTGATGTTTGACAGATGTTTTAGAACCGCGTCAATAAAAACAAAGTATAAAAATCCAGGCTATAGACAGAGCGTTTTTCATACCTAAGGGCAGGCCTGAGAACGGGCGTGAATCCCGTTCCGGCGGGAGTATGATCCCTAGACCCATTCCCGTCCCTTGTTTGACGGGATCCCGTCGTGGCGGGAATCCCTACATTTTCCAGCCTCACAACATTTTTAGTTTTTTCACTATTTGTAGGACCCATCAAGAATTCAAGATTTTCTACCATATTTCAGAATTAAAGCATATAACAAACAGATATATACATACATTTTCAAGACTGAAATATTTAAGCGTTAACATGGTTTTCTTTTTTTCTTTCTGGCCCATAAACTTTCCTATATTCGAACATTATCCCAATATTTAATTTTTTTAACATATACCCCCTATATTAGAAATAAAAAATAAAAAATTATACCTACTGCTTTTTGGAGGGATTCCCGCCTCCCGCGGGAATTGGAAACGGACTCGCGTTCCCGACCTGTGGGTGATGGGAATTCCCGGTCCCGACGGTCTGCCGGGAAAGCAAACGTTGAGAAATTACACCCGCGGGAAGGGACGGGTAAGGAAAATTCGCTTATCCGTTCCCAGGCCTACCTAAGGTAGTGTAAGCTCACAAGGGAGCTAGCTAAGGGAGCTTTTTTAGATATTTTACTTGAACATAAGAAAATTGCATGACGACAAAGTACACGTCGAAGTGTCTGTCCATTTGACATGATAGGATCCGACATGCACGAGTCTTCTTTTGCACTTTCTAAAGTTAATTTTATGCTTTGCTTAGAGTTTTATCATTGAACAGAGGTCGCACCCCGTCTAACAGACAAATACACACATGTGTTGTTTCCTAGGAGACATCCGCTCACGAATTCGCAAGCATCGCGAAGATGGCGAATATGTTTTAAGGAAATCAAAAGGTCCTCGAATTCCTATTTGTAGACAGGTGTTGAGTTTGGACAAAAATATATAAATTTTGAGTAATCGAGAGACAGTTAGTACCAACTAACATGTGGTGCAAGTTCAACATGCGATATGAGATACATACAATTATTTCTGAGGTGAGATGAGATAAGACTATAAATTGGTGTGAAACTCAACGCGTACAGAACATCAACTGGAATAGCGGAACGAAACATAATTTTAATAAATTAGATAGGTTATATGAAACATGAAGGAATAACATCCAGTCGTGTATATAAATACGTTGGCTCTATTCGTTACGGTTGAGAAATACGTCTTCATTCATAGAGACACACTCCCTTGTGATACGAGAAATTTCGCAAATACCCTTTGTCTTGTCGAATGTAATATTTTGCGCATTTTTTCTTATTCATAAAATAAATAATAAACAAAACATACCAGGAATATAGTTAAAAACAAAGCATTTCTTTTGCATCTTTGGTATTTTTTCATTTCTTATGCATATAAAATGAGATACATAAACTTGAGTCAAGAAAATTTTGACAAATTTCAAACAAAAGCCAGACATAAGAGGTTTTTTTTTGACTCCCTTAAAATGTGGGGTTGTCCTTGTAACTACCCCATTGCCTATGTTGTACTTTTATTTGATTTATTCTTCCTAATTAAAAATGGACATCAATAATTTGTGCAACTGCTTGCTATGTCACTGAAATTTGGCAATCATTTATATTAAAACATTTTTAATTGGATTGCTATAAATGTTTTCAGTGTAAAATACTTTGTCATTGGTTATTAGTTACTACATAAGAAAAAAAAGTGAATTTTATTAACATTACTATTCTACATGCGGTGTTGTACCATAATTTGGTGTGATTCCCTTATTGGGCCTATCAAAACACTATTGTCCTACAAATGTACCGGCCCAAAAGGCCCATTCATGAGCCAGATCGGCCCAAATAAGCCGTCCCAACAAAGGGGCCCAAAAGCCCATTATGCAAGCCCGATATACCATATGGCATATGAATACAGCTTATGACATATGTCATATGACATATAAGGCCTTGGCCCATTAACAATGGCCCATACCTGCTACTACAATCAAGGAGGCTGATCATCTATAAATACTAGACTCCTTCTCATTTACAAGACACTTTTTCCTCTTCTCATAGTTACTCCTCTGGTTGATCTACGGTGGTGGACCTACAGAGGTTGATCTACAGCGGTGGACCTACAGAGGTTGATCTACAGCGGTGGACCTACAGAGGTTGATCTACAACGGTGGATCTACAGAGGTTGATCTACAGCGGTGGACCTACAGAGGTTGATCTACAGCGGTGGACCTACAGAGGTTGATCTACAGCGGTGGACCTACAGAGGTTGACCTACAGCGGTGGACCTACAGAGGTTGAGCTATAGTGGTGGACCTACAGAGGTTGATCTACGGCGGTGGACCTACAGAGGTTGATCTACGGCGGTGGACCTACAGAGGTTGAGCTACAGTGGTGGACCTACAGAGGTTGATCTACGGCGGTGGACCTACAGAGGTTGATCTACGGCGGTGGACCTACAGAGGTTGATCTACAGCGGTGGACCTACAGAGGTTGATCTACGGCGGTGGACCTACAGAGGTTGATCTACAGCGGTGGACCTACAGAGGTTGATATACGGCGGTGGACCTACAGAGGTTGAGCTACAGTGGTGGACCTACAGAGGTTGATCTACGGCGGTGGACCTACAGAGGTTGATCTACGGCGGTGGACCTACAGAGGTTGATCTACAGCGGTGGACCTACAGAGGTTGATCTACGGCGGTGGACCTACAGAGGTTGATCTACAGCGGTGGACCTACAGAGGTTGATATACAGCGGTGGACCTATAGAGGTTGATCTACAGCGGTGGACCTACAGAGGTTGATCTACGGCGGTGGACCTACAGAGGTTGATCTACGGCGGTGGACCTACAGAGGTTGATCTACGGAGGTGGACCTACAGAAATTGATCTACGGAGATTGACTTATAACATTTTGACCTGTCAAGATTGATGAAGGTCCAACCTTCACCTTCGACCACGATCGGCCACCATAGAGAAATAATGAACTACGTTCGGCTTGATTCCCTACATGGGATACGTAGGCAGCTTGGCTTAACCCCAAGTTCAGTCCGTAATCAACACCCTCCCCAATTCGTATCATTGACTTCTAGCTGACGTAGACGCCATCAACGAGCATCAACTAACCAGGCATCATAGCGCCTACTCCGGGCCTGCCCTGGCTTAGTTCACGTGCCGTGTTTTTCAGTGCAGGTTTCCCGAACTCAAAGCTAGCTTGGACCAATCAGGAGCTCGAGCTAGTCTGACGTGGAGTGACTAGTCAGCAGACGAAATTACCCCGCATCAGTGGCGCCGTCTGTGGGAAACCACTAAGTGCACTGTAAAAGAAACACCCGTGTTCATCACTATGGTAAGCGGCGCAAGCAAACTCCCGCAACATGCAATCTTCATCGCCAAACAGATTTGCAGCGTACGAACTCCTCACTGCGACTCGAATGAACGCCAACGAACAGCAGCTTCGCCCGGAACTCCTTACACGGACATCAGCCTTAGTGATCTCCTCGGGGAACAGTTGTACGGCTACTCATCGCGCCAACGTTACAGCAAGCCCAACCTCCTTGCACCAACAAACATCAGTCACGCGATCTCCTTGTGTTGATGAACATCAGATGCGCGATCTCCTTGCATCGACAAACAACAGCAAACCTAATCTCATTGTGCCGACGAGCAGCTTTGCAACTATCTCCCTTGCGCCAGCGAACAGCAGCCCGCGCGACCTCTTTATGCCGTCTACGAACAACAACACGCATGAATCCCTCGTGCCGATGAACAGCAGCTACACGACTTCCTTGTGTCGACGAACATCAGCAACACGGTTTCCTTGTGTCGACGAACAGTAGCCGCGAAACCTACTTGCGCCGACGAACATCAGCAACGCAATCTTCTCCGTCACAAATTCACCATGCACGAGCATATCTGCAACTGAACTCCCAACGTGCGAACTCTGAGAACAACTGCAAAACTTCGACGAACGAGAAATCCTTGCATGTGAAGCATCAAATTATGGACACTTATGAAGTTTGCAACGAACTCGACTGCGACAACCCCGCTACAAACTGGGGGACTTAATGGTGCGCCATAATATGGATAATGACACGTCAACCCTATCATGTCAACCACGTTAGTCCTAGAGCTAACGTCCCTCCTAATGCACATCAACTGTTAGGGTCAACATGGAGGATCAACCCATCGAAGGAAAGCACATTGCACTCCTACAAAAGAAAGCACATTACACTCATACAACTAAGGATATAATCAGCTTATAAATACCCCCATTAATCACAATCAAAGGGTCAACCCATGGCCCCTGCTTAGGGCTAACCTGGGGCATCCCTTAGTCATAACACACAATCCGACAACAATCAAGAGACGTTCCACTACGACGTCACTCTACACAACGTGGTAGAGCGTAGTCACATACACTACACAAGGCACAACATGACCTTTAAAAAAGAATGGCGGATGAAAGTCTCCTACAAACTGTAGAGATGATAACATCCTGACACTTTCATCATTGTCAACTCAACTGCAATATGAAACTGGGGGACTCTCTATATGATTGAAACAACTGGCACAAGTTGTTATAGCTATGCAAATGATGGTGATAACACATGCAACAATGACTAGGTGTACGAAAGCAACTAAGAGGATAAACGCCGCTACTCAGCAACGAGAAGAACCTTCTGCTATAGGAGAGTTGATGCAACGATCCCAACGCAGAAACGTGCACCCGCGAACACATAACCTCCAAATGCTCGATCGCTGAACAAACACCACGAACTCTCGGCATGTACGAGCTGCTCCTTGAAGCTGTGCGAACTCTCGAACTCGCAAACTCTTTTCAACGACCCCTCCATCAAAACTTAGCACGCCGGAACTCCTCACGCCGATGAGTGGCAGCACGAACTCCTCGCGTCGATGAACAACGGCTAACTCTTCTCGCTGAACTCCCCGAACCGTGCGAACTCCTGGTGAACTCCTAACAGCCTTGGAGAATGTACGGACTGATCGGCTTGCTGAAACTCTTCCCCTCCGATCTCCCTTGTCGTTAAACGCACAAGTAGATCCACAACCAAACTGAACGGAACCCGGACAAATTCACTCCATGAACGATCAGATCCACCTCCGAATTGGTCCAACAACGGTCAACTGTAGCTTCCCGGTCTCTCTCGCTCGGCCGATCTTTTCCGCCATGTCGCACGATCGATTTCTCTCTAATGGAGGTAATGTGAAACGGCTGGTTTTAAGAAAGAAGAAGGTGCTATGGTTATTTGCAAAATAGCCCCCGAAGACCTAACTTATGATAGATAAGACCGGGTCAACCGTAATTGACGTTGGGGATTGCAAAAATACCCATTGTGACTTAAGGTCTTGGTCAAACAAGATAAAGGACCAAAATAGATGGAGTGGTTATTTGCACAACAGCTCTCCGAATATCCATTCACCACACTCAACAATGACAAAAGAATACTTTTATTCCAACATTTCAGTCGTTGCTCACCTACAAAGGGGCATGGTGGAAAGGAGAAACAAGGCATGGCTGACAAAAAAAAAAAAAATTTTAGGCTACAAGTTCCATAAATTGGAGTCCTACGCACTCGAAAAACACAACAAGCAATGAGCAAAAATGCACAAGTGCTAAAACTCTCCCGCAAACAAAGCTACATTGATGATCGCTACCTTATCAGAACAAAGCATCGGCAATGAAATTAAGGCAAGGCCCATACAAGTGAAGACACAAAAATCACACAAGATAATGAAAATAAACTAGGTGAAGAGCATATTGGGCGAATATCCCATAAAGTAGGCCATTATCGTAAGCCCTACCGAAATAAACTAGGTGAAGAGCCTATTGGGCGAATATCCCATAAAGTAGGCCATTATCGTAAGCCCTACCGAAATAAACTAGGTGAAGAGCCTATTGGGTGAATATCCCATAAAGTAGGCCATTATCGTAAGCCCTACCGAAATAAACTAGGTGAAGAGCCTATTGGGTGAATATCCCATAAAGTAGGCCATTATCGTAAGCCCTACCGAAATAAACTAGGTGAAGAGCCTATTGGGTGAATATCCCATAAAGTAGGCCATTATCGTAAGCCCTACCGAAATAAACTAGGTGAAGAGCCTATTGGGTGAATATCCCATAAAGTAGGCCATTATCGTAAGCCCTACCGAAATAAACTAGGTGAAGAGCCTATTGGGTGAATATCCCATAAAGTAGGCCATTATCGTAAGCCCTACCGAAATAAACTAGGTGAAGAGCCTATTGGGTGAATATCCCATAAAGTAGGCCATTATCGTAAGCCCTACCGAAATAAGCTAGGTGAAGAGCCTATTGGGTGAATATCCCATAAAGTAGGCCATTATCGTAAGCCCTACCGAAATAAACTAGGTGAAGAGCCTATTGGGTGAATATCCCATAAAGTAGGCCATTATCGTAAGCCCTACCGAATTAAACTAGGTGAAGAGCCTATTGGGCGAATATCCCATAAAGTAGGCAATAACGTAAGCCCTACCGAATTAAACTAGGTGAAGAGCCTATTGGGTGAATATCCCATTAAGTAGGCAAGCAACGTAAGCCCTACCGAATTAAACAAATGTAAGAACTAAATCAAAAAAGGAAGAAAGCAAGATCAAGAAAAGAAGAAAGCAAGATGAAGAAAAGAAGAAATCAAGATGAAGAAAGGAAGAAATCAAGATCAAGAAAAGAAGAAACCAAGATCAAGAAAGGAAGAAAGAAAGAAAAGAAGATCAAGAAAAGAAGAAACCAAATCGAAGTATTAAAACGCGAAGAACAAAACTATACTTGTCCCAAAAAGATAAGAAATAAGTATCAAATGTACAAGAAGTTGAAGAGAAAAATAAAGGCACATGTGCAAAAAAGTAAGGCCAATAAGGCCACCTTCCACTCTCAAGAAGTCTGACCACCATTGGCAATATCATCTTTCCCCACATAAGTAACACCTTCCAAGACTTCTATTGCATCAATGACAAGGCAGAGCTCTTCTATAAGACCACAACCAACCAAAACTTTGGAATAACTACGGCGGTGTTCCTCGACTTCTTTCTCCATGCGTGCACGATCCTCGGCAGTGAAGCCAACCTAATTTTCTTTGAGGCACAAGCCGGAACCAGTAGGAGATTCACACTGGCCTATTGACTAGTTACCTCTAGGTCTTTCATCGGAGCATGGAAGCCATCAAAACAAGACCAGACGGATGAGATTTTAAAACAAAAGAAGTTGGAGCAGTAGTCAATGTTGTCTCAGAGGTGGCGACTGTCTCAAAAATAGTCAAGGAAGGAACCACCGCATATTCTGTCTCTACGACAGCAGCGGTAGAAAGGGCGGTACTCGTCATAATCCCAGAGTTAGCAATAGGAAAAACAACATTGTCGGATGCCACAAGATAATCCAAAGGAAGGGTACAACAACAGCAGCAACGTCAGTCACATGTTATTTCTTCGAAGTCGCGATGATCACCTTCGACTTACAGCCTTTCTCTACATAGGCCTTATTTGTCGCTCGGTATTTGTTGATGGTTCTATCCCGACTGTCAAGCCTATCTAAAAGAGACTTATGATCAATTTGAAGCTTTGGAAGCTTGGCTCAAGCGACCTCAAGGTCTTTTTTGGCTATAGCTGCCTAATCAGCAGCCTCCCAGAGTATCTAACTTTGCTCCTCCGGGCTCCAGCCGCAATTTGAGCCTTTTTTGTATATTTTCTTGTGCTCTTTAGCACCCGCTTGTGATTCTTTGTATAGTTTCGTTTGCGGCATCCTATGCTACTCTTAGCCTCTTAATAAGAGCATAACGCTTTTTGCTACTCAAGCGCCCTTTATACAAGACGGTTTGCCTCTTCGACAAAGAGAACTTGTTCGGTTTCCACACTGCCGGTAAAGTTTTCACCAATAGTGGTCTCAACATATATTAGGACAATTCGGACTTGCAAATTATGGCATCTCGGCTATATAAGTTTGCAAGGCGTCCATAAGTTACGACCACCTTACAAACTGGGGGACTTATGTTGTACCATAATTTGGTGTGATTCCCTTATTGGGCCTATCAAAACACTATTGTCCTACAAATGTACCGGCCCAAAAGGCCCATTCATGAGCCAGATCGGCCCAAATAAGCCGTCCCAACAAAGGGGCCCAAAAGCCCATTATGCAAGCCCGATATACCATATGGCATATGAATACAGCTTATGACATATGTCATATGACATATAAGGCCTTGGCCCATTAACAATGGCCCATACCTGCTACTACAATCAAGGAGGCTGATCATCTATAAATACTAGACTCCTTCTCATTTACAAGACACTTTTTCCTCTTCTCATAGTTACTCCTCTGGTTGATCTACGGTGGTGGACCTACAGAGGTTGATCTACAGCGGTGGACCTACAGAGGTTGATCTACAGCGGTGGACCTACAGAGGTTGATCTACAACGGTGGATCTACAGAGGTTGATCTACAGCGGTGGACCTACAGAGGTTGATCTACAGCGGTGGACCTACAGAGGTTGATCTACAGCGGTGGACCTACAGAGGTTGACCTACAGCGGTGGACCTACAGAGGTTGAGCTATAGTGGTGGACCTACAGAGGTTGATCTACGGCGGTGGACCTACAGAGGTTGATCTACGGCGGTGGACCTACAGAGGTTGAGCTACAGTGGTGGACCTACAGAGGTTGATCTACGGCGGTGGACCTACAGAGGTTGATCTACGGCGGTGGACCTACAGAGGTTGATCTACAGCGGTGGACCTACAGAGGTTGATCTACGGCGGTGGACCTACAGAGGTTGATCTACAGCGGTGGACCTACAGAGGTTGATATACGGCGGTGGACCTACAGAGGTTGAGCTACAGTGGTGGACCTACAGAGGTTGATCTACGGCGGTGGACCTACAGAGGTTGATCTACGGCGGTGGACCTACAGAGGTTGATCTACAGCGGTGGACCTACAGAGGTTGATCTACGGCGGTGGACCTACAGAGGTTGATCTACAGCGGTGGACCTACAGAGGTTGATATACAGCGGTGGACCTATAGAGGTTGATCTACAGCGGTGGACCTACAGAGGTTGATCTACGGCGGTGGACCTACAGAGGTTGATCTACGGCGGTGGACCTACAGAGGTTGATCTACGGAGGTGGACCTACAGAAATTGATCTACGGAGATTGACTTATAACATTTTGACCTGTCAAGATTGATGAAGGTCCAACCTTCACCTTCGACCACGATCGGCCACCATAGAGAAATAATGAACTACGTTCGGCTTGATTCCCTACATGGGATACGTAGGCAGCTTGGCTTAACCCCAAGTTCAGTCCGTAATCAACACCCTCCCCAATTCGTATCATTGACTTCTAGCTGACGTAGACGCCATCAACGAGCATCAACTAACCAGGCATCATAGCGCCTACTCCGGGCCTGCCCTGGCTTAGTTCACGTGCCGTGTTTTTCAGTGCAGGTTTCCCGAACTCAAAGCTAGCTTGGACCAATCAGGAGCTCGAGCTAGTCTGACGTGGAGTGACTAGTCAGCAGACGAAATTACCCCGCATCATGCGGTATCAATTTTTATACTTCCATCATGTCGCTTAAAGAAAGCCTGGATTAATTTTCTCGTGTCATTTAACTGCTACATACTTGAATTGTTGTGGAGATAAATCCAAAAGAAACTGGCTAGTAACTGTTCTTTTTATATGACGTTATGTTTGAATGGAGGCATGTGATGTATATGGTAAGTATAATCCCTAATAAACTCATCTTTTAACCTGCAATCGCGACTGTGAATGTGTTGACAATGTTAGGCTTCTTATTAAATGAAGCCTATTTTGATCTTATTTCGTCTGGGTTACAATACACCTAAAATCGGTTACAATGGGCTTGATTCTATTACAATGAATAAAGTAGCTGGGTCTGGAACACCTTATACAAGTTAACTAAGCAAAATGAGTAAAATGGTCTTGATCTAAAACAGTCGAACCGGGACAGTTCGATGGTAATGACTCTCGAACTTGTTGATCGGTCGAATGGAGGCAATTCGAGGATGATAAGCCTCGAATCAGTTGATTGGTCGAACGGTAAGAATTCAGTTGTGATAACTGTCGAATTTGGAGCACTCGATCGATAAGAGTCAAATCAAGGACGGTCGAATTTGGAACATTCAAATTGAGATCGATCGAATAGCTTGGTTCGATATTGAGTAGTTGCTCGATGGTAATGAACGCGTGTCATAAATGTCAGAGGACGGGGTATTTATAGACCCCGTCCTGCAGGGCCCAGTGTGGTAGTTGGAAAATAACAGTCGAATGGGTTTGGTTCCACTGTCCTTATAAGAGTCGAACAACCCTTGTTCGACAGTTCAATTTTTGGCCTTTTTCTTGTGGGCTGGTCCAAACACTTTAGGGGCCTTCCTAAAATACCCCCATCATATAGTCCCCCCAGTTTGGGAGTCGGTCTTAATTAAGGAGCGGGTTCCAAACTCTAAGGTCCGTGTTATTCGTTTCATATTGCAGATTGCACCCTTGCGTCTGTGGGCCATTTCTTTGCCGAGTGAATCGGTAGCTGGAATTCACTAATTTTGAAAATACTCCCCCCACTTGGGAGTCGTGACACTAAGGCACGGGTGCCAAATGAAGCCGGTTCCCATGAAAATACGTGCCCCTAAATTTTAATCGTGATTCCTAATGTCGAAATCGTAGGAAATTGAATTTTTAAGTAATCGAACTGGGACAAGTTCGATCGTAACCTTATCATCGAATTGCATAAGGTTCGATAGTTTTATTGCATCGTATCTCCGAGTTTGATTGTTGGTCAGTGTGAATTGACTTGAATTCGATAGTTGCCACGGAAGGAAGTCGTAAACAAGCATTCAAACTCTTTATCTTGGGAAGTTGTTCAACTCCATTTACGCTGTAAGTCCACATACAAGCGTTTCGGCTATGGTTGCGGCATTCCCTAAGTTGAAGTCGTTGAAGTTCTCGAAGATGGACCTAATTAATTGCAAGATACTTTTTTTTTCCAGAGCTCGATTCTTGAGACATTAGTCTTGGAAAACTGTCCCATGGACAGGCGTGCCCGTATCTACATTAAAACTCCCAACCTTATGCGATGGGTATTCAGTGGTCTTGCTATTCTTAGAGTGAAGTTCTTGTGCAAATTTTCACATTTGGAAGTTGCTCACATCAGCATTGTTCCTGAATTGGGCATTCCGAGAAAAAAACAATACTAACCTATTTCTTGGCATGCTCTAGCACGACCAACCTCCACTTGTCAACCTCTATCCTCAATGAAGTATTGTCAATTCTATTGCTATACCTATAGGCATTTAATTATGTACTCGAGGCTTAATCAAACCAAATAATTAATTTTGTGTTGTATCATGATTTTATTGTTTTAACTATAACTATTTAATTATGTACTTGAGGCTTGATCAAACCAAATAATTAATTTTGTGTGGTATCGTGATTTTATTGTTTTAACTATGGTATTTAATTATGTACTTGAGACTTGATCAAACCAAATAAATTAATTTGTTACTCGAGTCAACAACTCGACGTATCAATCTGAGGAGAAAAGGGCTCGAAGGGACAGCCGTGATCCAAACTCAAAATAATGGAGAAAAAGGCAATCTAAGTTTATTTACATGGTTTCTGTTTTAGGCATTGAAGGATCTAGACTTGGACCTTATCCTGATATTTATTAAACTGAAAAAGCTGTCACTCGGTTGTATCGACCTCAAGGTGTTGCCATTTCAACTTTCCAAAGCATCGGTTCTCGAAATCCTCGAGATCCAAGAGGTTTGTCGTTTCAATTTTCTAAATATTATATTTAAAACAAGTCTCTCTTTGCGTTCCAACTTTCCTCTCCCTAATGCCCTCATTTTTTTACTGTTCTTAATAGGCACGTCTGGAGGGTGGAGCGTTGTTTACGACATTCTCCCGTGGGTTACCCATTTAAAATAATGGGTTTTAGGAGTTGACACATAATAACCCATTTAGTAAATGGGTTAACCCACAACCCATATATCTTTATTGGGTTAGACTTGTTGGTGGGTTGTGAATTGAAGTTGCCATCATTAATAGTTATAAAAAAAATGGAACCAAGTCGCACGTGTAAACAAGGCTGATATACAGACCGAACACAAACCCTAATTTCCATAGATTCCAAATTTCTCCCATTGAATAAGCCCTAACAAGAGAGTGCAAACCCCACCATTCGTCAGACGCAGAGATCCAAATGCTCAGTTGAGGCGTAGCTTGCGTAACCGATAATTTGAGAGTGTGAACCATTTTGAGCATCTTCTAGCTGATCTTTCTTAAAATAGTATGTCTCCCTCGTCCTTCATAGATAGAGCAAGGAACATGTTTCTGTGAAAAGCTTTTAGTTTATTGAATCCCGTCTTTTCGAAGCTCGATTTTGACGAGTATGAATTGGAACGCCGTCGTCTCACTCGAGCTCATTTTGTCGGCTTTGTAGACACCAAACTCCATGTAGCACAGAGGGCCACCATGGAAGGTAATCAACTTAAAGAATTAACAGTGAGGTGCTCTTATCCTCATGACACTGCCATTATTGAACGTTGGTGCCATTGCGTGAGGCGCATCGGCGTACAAAAGTTCCATTTTGAGTGTGATTGGCAGATCTTAGACATTCGTAGGAGTGCATTCTTCGTACCGATCGACAAGTTCGCCTAACTGGTTACCTTGAAGGTCATCATCAAGTAGGGATTGGATTTTCTGGCCTCTTTTCAACTTCCAAACCTCCAAACTCTTTATCTTGGGAAGTTGTTCAACTCCATTTACGCTGCAAGTCCGCATACAAACATTTTGGCTATGGTTGCCGCATGCCCTAAGTTGAAGTCGTTGAAGTTATCGAAGATGGACCTAATTAATTGTAAGATACTTTTTGTCCAGAGCTCGATTCTTGAGACATTAGTCATGGAAAACTGTCCCATGGACATGCGTACCCATATCCACATTCGAACTCCTAACCTTATGCGATGGGTATTCAGTGGTCTTGATGTTCCTAGTGTGAAGTTCTTGTGAAGATTTTCACATTTGGAAGTTTCTCACATCAACATTGTTCCCGATGTTGCGTGTTCCAAGAAGAAAAAAAAATACTCACCTATTTCCTGGCATGCTCTAGCACAACCAACCTCCAGTTGTATACCTCCACCCTCAAGAAAGTATTGTCAATTCTATTGCTATACCTATAGGCATTTAATTATGTACTCGAGGCTTAATCAAACCAAATAATTAATTTTGTGTCGTATCGTGATTTTATTGTTTTAACTATAGCTATTTAATTATGTAATTGAGGCGTGATCAAATAAAATAATTAATTTTGTGTGGTATCGTGGTTTTATTGTTTTAACTATGGGTATTTAATTATGTACTTGAGGCTTGATCAAACCAAATAAATTAATTTGGTACTCGAGTCAACAACTCGACGTATCAATCTGAGGAGAAAAGGGATCGAAGGGACAACCATGATCCAAACTCAAAATAATGGAGAAAAAGGCAATTCCCCTATTTCTAAGTTTATTTACACGGTTTCATCCCGATATTTATTAAACTGAAAAAGCTATCACTCGGTTGTATCAGCCTCAAGGCGTTGCCATTTCTACTTTCCAAAGCACTGGTTCTCGAAAACCTCGAGATCCAAGAAGATTGTCGTTTCAATTTTCTAAATTATTTATTTAGAATAAATCTCTTTTCCCATTCCAACTTCCCTCTCCCTAATGCACACGTTTTTTTACTATTCTTAATATGGACGTCTTTTTATCATTCTTCTCATTAGGGACGTCTAGAGGGTGGAGTGTCGTTTACAGCTTTCTTCCGTGGGTTACCCATTTAAAATAATGGGTTTTATGAGTTGACCCATAATAATCCATTTATTAAATGGATTAACCCACAACACATATATCTTTAGTGGGTTGGACAAGTTGGTGGATTGTGGGTTGAATTTTCCACCCCTAATAGTTATAAAAGAAAAATGAAATAAGGAACCAAGTAGCATGTATAAAAAAGGCTGATATACAGACCGAACAAAAACCCTAATTTCCATAGATTCCAAATTCCTCCCGTTGAATAATCCCTAAGAAAAAAAAATGCAAACCCAACTTTTGTCAGACGCAGAGATCCAAATTCTCAGCTGAGGAGTTACTTGCGTAACCGATGATTTGAGAGTGTGAACCATTTTGAGCATCTTCCAGCGGATCTTTCTGAAAATATTATATCTCGCTTGTCCTTTAGAGATCGAGAAAGGAGCAGGATTCTATGCAAAGCATTTGGTTTATTGAATCCCGTTTTTCAAAGCTCGATTTTGACGTGTATGAATTTGAACGTTGTCGTCTCACTCGTGCTCATTTTGTCACCTTTGTAGACACCGAACTCCACGTAGCTCAGAGGCCACCGTGGAAGGTAAGCGACTTAAATAAATAAAAGTGAGGTGTTCTTATCCTCACAACACTGCCATTATTGAACATTGGTGCCATAACGTGAGGAGCATCGACATACAAAAGTTTCATTTTGAGTGTGATTGGTAGATCTCAGACATTTGTGGAAGTGCATTCTTCGTACCGATCAACGGTCTCACCTCACAGGTTACCTTGAAGGTCATCATGAAGTATGGATTGGATTTTCCGGGTTCTATCTACTTCCAAACCTCCAAATCTTTATCTTGGGAAGGTGTTCAACTGCATTTACGTTGTTAGTGCACATATAAGCGTTTCGGCTATGGATGCGCCATGTCTAAAGTTCAAGTCGTTGACGCTCTAGAAAATGGACCTAGTTAATTGCAAGAATTTTTTTGTCCAGATCTCGATTCTTAAGACCTTTGTCATGGAAAAATGTCCCATATCTACATTCTGGAAACCAACCTTATGCGATGGGTATTCAGTCTTGTTGTTCCTGGAGTGAAGTTCTTGTGCATATTTTTACATTTAGAAGCTGTTTATGTCAGCATTGTTCCCGATCTTGGACATTCTGAGAAGAAGGAAATACTCACCTATTTTGGGAATGCTCTAGCACGACCAGCCTCCACTTGTCAACCTCTACCCTCAAGGAGGTATTGTCTAATCTATTGCTTTACCTGTAGGTATTTACTTATGCAATCAAGGCTTAATCAAACCAAATAATTAATTTTGTGTGGTGTCGTGATTTTATCATTTTAAATATAGCTATTTTATTATATACTCGAGGCTTGATCCAACCAAATATTTGATTAAGTGTTGTATTGTGATATTATTGTTTTAACTATGAGTATTTAATTATGTACATGAGGCTTGATCTAACCAAATAAATTAATTTGGTACATGAGACAACAACTCGACGTATCAATCTACGGAGAAAAGTGCTCAAAGCGACATCCGTGATCCACACTAAAAATGATGGAGAAAAAGGCAATTCCCCTCTTTCTAAGTTTATTTACATGGTGTTTGTTTGAGGCATTGAAGGATCTAGACTTGGACCTCATCCCAATATTTATTAAACTGGAAAAGCTATCACTCGGTTGTATCGACCTCAAGACGTTGTCATTTCTACTTTCCAAAGTACCGATTCTTGAAAACCTCGAGATCCAAGAAGTTTTTGGTTTCGATTTTCTAAATATTATATTTATCACATGTCTCTTTTCCCGTTCCAAATTCCCTCGGTCAAATGCACTTGTTTTTCTTTACTATTATTAATAATTGGGATGTCTTTTATTACTCTTCTTGATAGAGACGTCTAGAGAGTGGAGCGTCGTTTACGGCTTTTTCCTCGTTGGTTACCTATTTAAAATAATGAGTTTTTTGAGTTGACCTATAGTAAACCATTTAGTAATGGGTTAACCCACAAACCATGTATCTTTAGTACGTTGGACAAGTTGGTGGGTCGTGGGTTGAAGTTGTCACACCTAATATTTATAAATGAAAAAGAAAATAGAGAACCAAGTCGCACGTGATTACAGGGCTGATATACAGACCGAACACAACCCCTAATTTCCATAGATTCCGCATTCCTCTCGTTGAATAATACTTAACAAGAAAATGCAAACCCCACCTTTTGTCAAACGCATAGATCTAAATGCTCAGCTGAGGTGTAGCTTGCATTACCGACGATTTGAGAGAGTGAATCATTTCGAGCATGTTCCAACTGATCTTTCTGAAAATATTATATCTCGATTGTCCTTTAGAAATAGAGCAAGGAGCAGGATTCTATGCAAAGCGTTTGGTTTATTGAATCCCGTCTTTTCGCAGCTCAATTTTGACGGTTATGAATTTGAACGCCGTTGTCTCACTCAATTTATCGGCTTTGTAGACACCGAACTCCATGTAGCTCAGAGGGCCACCAAGAAAGGTAAGCAACATAAAGAATTAACAGTGAGGTGCTCTTATCCTCACAACACTGCCATTATTGAACGTTGGTGCCGATACGTAAGGCTCATCGGCATACAAAAGTTATATTTCGAGTGTGATTGGCAGATCTTAGACATTTGTAGGAGTGCATTCTTCGTACCAATCGATGGTCTAGCCTCACTAGTTACCTTGAAGGTCATCCTGAAGTATGGATTGGATTTTCCGGGTTTTTTCAACTTCCAAACCTTCAAACTCTTTATCTTGGGAAGTTGTTCAACTGCATTTACGTTGTAAGTCCACATACAAGGGTTTCGGCTATGGTTACGGCATGCCCAAAGTTCAAGTCGTAGACGCTCTCGAAGATGGACCTAATTAATTGCAAGAATTTTTTTGTCCAGATCTCGATTCTTGAGACATTTGTCATGGAAAAATGTCCCATGAACAGGCATACCCGTATCTACATTCTAGCAACCAACCTTATGCGATGGGTATTCAGTGGTCTTACTGTTCCTGGAGTGAAGTTCTTGTGCATATTTTTACATTTAGAATCTGCTACCGTCAGCACTGTTCCCGATCTTGGGCCTTCCGACCAACCTCCACTTGTCACCTATTTTTGAAATGCTTTAGCCCGACCAACCTCCACTTGTCAACCTCTACCCTTAAGGAGGTATTGTCGAATCTTTAGCTTTACATGTAGGTATTTACTTATGCAATCGAGGCTTAATCAAACAAAATAATTAATTTTGTGTGGTGTCGTGATTTTATTGTTTTAACTATAGCTATTTTATTATATACTCGAGGCTTGATCGAACCAAATATTTGATTTGGCGTTGTATTGTGATCTTGTTGTTTTAACTATGAGTATTTAATTATGTACATGAGGCTTGATCAAACCAAATAAATTAATTTTGTACATGAGACAACAACTCGACGTATCAATCTACAGAGAAAAGTGCTCAAAGGGACATCCGTGATCCACACTAAAAATAAGGGCGAAAAAGGAAATTCCCCTATTTCTAAGTTTATTTACATGGTTTTTGTTTGAGGAATTGAAGGATCTAGACTTGGACCTCATCCCGATATTTATTAAACTGAAAGAGCTATCACTCGATTGTATCGACCTCAAAGCATTGCCGTTTCTACTATCCAAGGCATCGCTTCTCGAAAACCTCGAGATCCAAGAAGTTTGTCGTTTCGATTTTCTAAATATTATATTTAGAACAAGTATCTTTTCCCGTTCAACTTCCCTCTTCCTAATGCACTTGTTTTTTTTACTAATATTAATAGGGACGTCTTTTTTTGTATTCTTCTTAATAGGGGCGTCTAGAGAGTGGAGCGTCGTTTAGTGCTTTTTACCGTTGGTTACATATTTAAAATAATAAATTTTATGAGTTGACCCATAATAACCCATTTAGTAAATGGGTTAACCCACAACCCATATATCTTTTGTGGGTTGGACAAGTTGGTGGGTTGTGGGTTGAAAATGCCACCCCTAAAATTTATAAAAGAAAAATGAAAATAGGGAACCAAGTCGCACGTGAATACAAGGCTGATATACAGACCGATCATAAACCCTAACAAGAAAATGCAAACCCGACCCTTCGTCAGACGCAAAGATTAAATGCTCAACTGAGGCGTAGCTTGCATAACCGACGATTTGAGAGTGTAAACAATTTTGAGCATGTTCCAGCTGATCTTTCTGAAAATATTATATCTCGCTTGTCCTTCAGAGATAGAGCAAGGAGCAGGATTCTATGCAAAGTGTTTGGTTTATTGAATCCCGTCCTTTTGAAGCTCGATTTTGACGAGTTTGAATTTGAACGCCACCGTCTAACTCGAGCTCATTTTGTCGGCTTTGTAGACACCGAACTCCATGTAGTTGAGAGGGCCACCAAGGAAGGTAAGCAACTTAAAGAATTAATATTGAGGTACTCTTATCCTCACACCACTGCCATTATTTAACGTTGGTGCCATTAAGTAAGGCGTGTCGGCGTACAAAAGTTCCATTTCGAGTGTGATTGGCAGATCTTTGACATTTGTGGGAGTGCATTCTTCGTACCGATCTACGGTCTTGCCTCACTAGTTACCTTGAAGGTCATCATGAAGTATGGATGAATTTTCCAGGTTCTTTTCACCTCCAAACTCTTTATCTTGGGAAAATGTTCAACTCCACATACGCAGTAATTCCACATATAACTGTTTTTGCTATGGTTGCGACATTTGTCCTGGAAAACTATCCCATGGATAGGCGTACCCGTATCGACATTCAGGCACCCAACCTTATCTGATGGGTATTCAATGGCCTTGCTATTTTTGGAGTGAAGTTCTTGTACATATTTTTACATTCCCGATCTTTGGCGTTCCGAGAAGAAGAAAATACTCACCTATTTTTGGAATGCTCTAGCACGACCAGCCTCCACTTGTCAACCTCTACCGTCAAGGAGGTACTATCTAATCTATAGCTTTACATATAGGTATTTACTTATGCAATCGAGGCTTAATCAAACAAAATAATTAATTTTTTGTGGTGTCGTAATTTTATTGTTTTAATAACTATAGCTATTTTATTATATACTCGAGGCTTGATCAAACCAAATATTTGATTAGGTGTTGTATTGTGATCTTATTGTTTTAACTATGAGTATTTAATTATGTAAATGAGGCTTGATCAAACCAAATAAATTAGTTGGTACATGAGACAACAACTCAACGTATCAATCTACGAAGAAAAGTGCTCAAAGGGACATCCGTGATCCACACTAAAAATAATGGAGAAAAAGGAAATTCCTATCTTTCTAAGTTGAAGTCGTTGACGCTCTCGAAGATGGACCTAATTAATTGCAAGAAACTCTTTTGTCTATAGCTCGATTCTAGAGACATTTGTCATGGAAACTTATCTAATGGACTAGTGTACCCGTATCTACATTAGGACTCCCAACCTTATGCGATGGGTACTCAGTGTTCTTGTTGTTCCTGTAGTAACGTTCATGTGCATATTTTCACATTTGGAAGCTGCTCACATCAGCATAGTTCCCGATCTTGGGAGTGGCAAAAAAAAAATACTCGTCTATTTCTTGACATGCTCTAGCACGACCAGCATCCACTTGTCAACCTCTACCCTAAACAAGGTATTGCCAATTCTTTTGCTTTACTATAGGTGTTTATTTATGCACTCGAGGCTTAATCAAACAAAATAATTAATTTTGTGTGGTATCGTGATTTAATTGTTTTAACTATTGCTATTTATTTATGTACTCGAGGCTTGTACAAACCAAATAATTGATTAGGTGTTGTATTGTGATCATATTATTTTAATTATGTGTATTTAATTATGTACTTGAGGCTTGATCAAACCAAATAAATTAATTTGGTATTCGAGTCAACAACTCGACGTATCAATCAAATGAGAAAAATGGCTCAAAAGGACATCCATGATCCAAACTCAAAATAATGGAGAAAAAGCAATTCCGCTCTTTTAAAGTTTATTTACATGGTTTTTGGTTCAGGCATTGAAGGGTATAGACTTGGACCTCATCTAGATATTTATTAAACTAAAAAGCAATCACTCGGTTGTATCGACCTCAATGTGTTGCCATTTCTACTTTTCAAAGCACCGGTTCTCGAAAACCTCGAGATCCAAGAGGTTTGTCGTTTCGATTTTCTAAATATTATATTTAGAACAAGTCTATTTTCTCGTTCCAACTTCCATCTCCCTAATGCACTCGTTTTTTTTTACTATTCTTTATAATAGAGACATTTTTTTTACTCTTCTTACTAGGGACGTCTAGGGGGTGGAGCGTTGTTTACGGCCTTTTCTCGTGGGTTACTTATTTAAAATAATGGATTTTATGAGTTGACCCATAATTACCCATTTAATAATGAGTTAACCCACAACCCATATATCTTTAGCAGGTTGGACAAGTTGGTAGGTTGTGGATTGAATTTGCCACCCGTAATATTTATAAAAGAAAAAGAAAATAGGAAACCAAGTTGCACATGAATACATGGTTGATATACAGACCGAACACAAACCCTTATTTCCATAGATTCCGTATTCCTCTCGTTGAATAATCCCTAACAAGAAAATGCAAACCCCACCTTTCGTCAGACACATAGATCCAAATGCTCAGCTGAGGCATAGCTTTTGTAACCGACGATTTGAGAGTGTGAACCATTTCGGGCATCTCATGCTGATCTTTTTGAAAATATTATATCTCGCGTGTCCTTCAGAGATAGAGCAATGAGCATGATTCTATGCAAAGTGTTTGGTTTATGGAATCCCGTCTTTTCGAAGCTCGTTTTTTACGGGTATGAATTTGAACGTCGTCGTCTCACTCGAGCTCATTTTGTCAGCTTTGTAGACACTGAACTCCATGTAGCTCAGAGGGACACCATGGAAGGTAAGCAACTTACAGAATTAACAGTGAGGTGCTCTTATTCTCATAACAGTGCCGTTATTGAACATTGGTGCCATTACGTAAGGCGCATTGGCGTGCAAAAGTTCATTTCGAGTGTGATTGGCAGATCTTAGACATTTGTGGGAGTGCATTCTTTGCATTGATCGGCGGTCTCACCTCACTGGTTACCTTGAAGGTCATCATGAAGTATGAATTGGATTTTGGGTTCTTTCAACTTCTAAACCTCCAAATTCTTCATCTTGGGAAGTTGTTCAACTCTAATTACGCTGCAAGTCCACATATAAGCGGTTTGCCTATGGTTGTGGCATGTCCAAAGTTGATGTCGTTGACGCTCTCGAAGATGAAACTAATTAATTGCAAGAAACTTTTTGTCCAAAGCTCAATTCTTGAGACATTTGTCATGGAAAACTGTCCCATGGATAGGCGTACCCGTATCTACATTCGGGCACCCATCATTATGAAATGGGTATTTAGTGGTCTTGTTGTACCTGGAGTGAAGTTCTTGTGCATATTTTTACATTTAGAAGCTGATCACATCAGCATTGTTCCCGATCTTGGGCGTTCGGAGAAGAAAAAAATACTCAACTATTTTTTGGCATGCTCTAGCACGACCAACCTCCACTTGTCAACCTCTACCCTCAAGGAGGTATTGTCAATTATATTTCTGTACTATATGTATTTAACTATGCACTCGAGGTTTAATCAACAACAATAACAGCCAAGCTTGTAATCCCAATTAAATTGGGGTAGGCTACATGAACCATGAATTAATCACGTCGAGTCGTGAACATAAATCTTCTGCCTCCATATGTTTCGGTTGATGAGCATATCTTCATTTAGATCTTTTAGCTTCATGTCCTTCTGTATGACCTCTGTCCAAACTATCTTAAACGGTTTTCTCGCATTTTCTCGTTGATGGCCGCCACACCCACTTTATGCCGAATATCTTCATTGCGCACCTTATCTCTCCTGGTGTTACCGCACATCCACCGAAGCACGCGCATCTCTGTAAGTTTATTTTATGTGCATGACTTTGCTTAATAGCCCAACACTCGGAGCCATAAAGCAAACCAGGTCTAATAGCCGTACGATAGAACTTTCCTTTAAGCTTTAAAGGAAAATTGCGATCGCACAGGATCCGTGTTGCACTCTTCCACTTTGTCCATCCAGCATGATTGCGGTGGTTGACATCTCCGTCTAACTCTCCATCCATATGTAGTATGGAGCCTAAAACCAAAAATGCGTACTTCTCGGCATCTCTTGGCCATCCAACTGAACCCTGCCATCGTTGTTTCTTCTTTGTTTGCTAAAATTGCATTCGAGATACTCGGTTTTTGTTCGACTTAGTCGAAATCCTCGTGCTTCTAATTATGTACTCGAGGCTTGATCCAGCCAAAGACTTCTAAATAATTGATTAGGTGTTGTATTGTGATCTTATTGTTTTAACTATGGATATTTAATTATGTACATGAGGTTTGATCAAACCAAATAAATTAATTTGGTCCTCGAGAACACAAATCGACGTATCAATCTAAGGAGAAAAGGGCTCAAAGGGACATATGTGATCCACACTCCAAATAATAGAGAAAAAGGCAATTCCTCTCTTTCTAAGTTTATTTACATGTTTTTATTTTAGGCATTGAAGGATCTAGAGTTGGACCTCATCCTAATATTTATTTAACTGAAAAATCAATAACTCGGTTGTATATACCTCAAGGCGTTGCCATTTCTATTTTCTAAAGTACCGATTCTCGAAAACCTCAAGATCCAAAAAGTTTGTCGTTTCAATTTACTAACTATTATATTTAGAACAAGTCTCTTTTTCCATTCCAACTTCCATCTCCCTAATGCACTTGTTTTTTTTTATTATTCTTAATAGGGACGTCTTTTTTTTACCGTTCTTATATGGGCGTCTAGAGGGTGGAGCATTGTTTATTTTTACCGTGGGTTACCTATTTAAAAAAATGGGTTTTATAAGTTAACCCATAATAAGCCATTTAGTAATGGGTTACCCAACGCATATATCTTTAGTGGGTTGAACAAGTTGGTGGGTTGATAATGCTAATCTTAATATTTATAAAAGCAAAAAAAAAATAGGGAACTAGGTCGCACGTGAATACAAGGCTGGTTTACAAACCAAACACAAACCCTAATTTCCATATATTTCAAATTCCTCCCGTTGAATAATCCCTAACAAGAAAATGCAATCCCACCTTTCGTCAGACGCAGAGATCCAAATGCTCGGCTGAGGCGTAGATTGCGCAACCGACGATTTGAGAGTGTGAACCATTTTGAGCATGTTCCAACTGATCTTTCTGAAGATATTATATCTCAGTCTCGTTTGTCCTTCAGAGTTAGAGCAATGAGCAGGATTCTATGCAAACTGTTTGGTTTATTGAATCCCGTCTTTTCGAAGCTCAGTTTTGACGGGTATGAATTTGAACGGTGTCGTCTCACTCGAGCTCATTTTGTCAGCTTTGTAGACATTGAACTCCATGTAGCTCAGAGGGCCACCATGGAAGATAAGTGCTGTTATCCTCATGACACTGCCATTATTGAACGTTGGTGCCATTACGTGAGGCGCATTCGTGTACAAAAGTTCCATTTCGAGTATGATTGGCAGATCTTAGACATTCTTGGGAGTGAATTCTTCGTACCGATCGACGATCTCGCCTCACTGGTTACCTTGAAGGTCATAATGAATAATGGATTGGATTTTCTGGATTTTTACAACTTCCAAACCTCCAAACTCTTTATCTTGGGAAGTTGTTCAACTCCACTTACGCTGCAAGTCCGCATACAAGCATTTCGGCTATGGTTGCAGCATGCCCTTAGTTGAAGTCGTTGCCCCCCTTGAAGATGGACCTAATTAACTGCAAGAAACTTTTCGTCCAGAGCTCGATTCTTAAGACATTTATCATGGAAACTGTCCATGGGACAGGCATGCCCATATCTACATTCGGACACCCAACCTTATGCGATGGGTATTCAGTGGTCTTGCTATTCCAGACGTGAAGTTCTTGTGCATATTTTCACATTTGGAAGCTGCTCACATCAGAAGAGCTCCCGATCTTGGGCGTTCGGAGAATAAAATAAATACTCATATATTTCTTGGCATGCTCTAGCACGACCGGCCTCTACTTGTCAACCTCTACCCTCAAGAAGGTATTGTCAATTCTTTTGCTTTACTATAGGTATTTAATTATGCACTCGAGGCTTAATCACATAAAATAATTAATTTTGTGTGGTATCGTGATTTTATTGTTTTAACTATAACTATTTAATTATGTACTCGATGCTTGTTCAAATAAAATAATTGATTATGTGTTGTATTGTGATCTCATTGTTTTAAATATGGGTATTTAATTATGTACTTGAGGCTTGATCAAACCAAATAAATTAATTTGGTATTCGAGTCAACAACCCGACGTATCAATCTAAGAAGAAAAAGGCTCAAATGGACAACCGTGATCCAAATTCAATATGATGGATAAAAAACCAATTCTCCTCTTCTAAGTTTATTTTCATGGTTTTTGTTTCAGCCATTGAAGGTTCTAGACTTGGACCTCATCCCGATATTTATTAAACCCAAAAAACAATCACTCGGTTGTATCGACCTTAAGGCGTTGCCATTTATATTTTCCTAAGCACCGGTTCTCAAAAACCTCGAGATCCAAGAGGTTTGTCGTTACGATTTTCTAACTATTATATTTAGAACAAGTCTCTTTTCCCATTCCAAGTTCCCTCTCCCTAATGCACTATTTTTTTAACTATTCTTAATAGGGGCGTCTTTTTTCTTTTTTTGCTTTTATTAATAGGAACGTCTAGAGGGTGGATCTTCCTTTACGACCTTCTTCCGTGGGCTACCCATTTAAAATAACTGGTTTTATGAGTTGAACCATAACATCCCATTTAGTAAATGGGTTAACACGCAACACATGTATCTTTAGTGTGTTAGACAAGTTGGAGGGTTGTGGGTTGAAGTTGTCACGCCTAATTGTTATAAAAGAAAATAAAATAGGGAACCAAGTCGCACGTGTAAAGAAGGCTGATATACATACCGAACACAGACCCTAATTTCCATAGATTCCAAATTCCTCCTATTGAATAATCCCTAACAGGAAAATGCAAACCCCACCTTTCGTCAGACGTATAGATCCAAATGCTCAGCTGAGGTGTAGCTTGCGTAAACGACGATTTGAGAGTGTGAACCATTTCCAGCATCTTTCAGCTGATCTTTTTGAAAATATTATATCTCGTTTGTCCTTTAGAGATAGAAAGAGGAGCAGAATTCTACGCAAAACGTTTGGTTTATTGAATCCCGTCTATTCGAAGCTTAATTTTGACGAGTATGAATTTGAACGCCGCCGTTTCACTTGAGCTCATTTTTTCGGCTTTTAGAGGCCGAACTCCATGTAGCTCAGAGGGCCGCTATAGAAGGTAAGCAACTTAAAGAATTACAAGTGAAGTGCTATTATCCTCATGACAATGTCATTATTGAGCGTTGGTTCCATTATGTGAGGCACATCGGCGTACAAAAATTTCATTTCGAGTGTGATTGGCATATCTTAGACATTCATGGGAGTGCATTCTACGTACTGATCAACGGCCTTGCCTCACTAGTTACCTTGAAGTTCATCATGAAATATGGATTAGATTTTCTGGGTTTTTTCAACTTCAAAACATCCAAACTCTTTATCTTGGGAAGTTGTTCAACTCGGCTTACGCTGCAAGTCCACATACAAGCGTTTCGACTATGGTTCGGCATGCCCTAAGTTGAAGTCGTTGACACTCTCAAAGATGGGCCTAATTAATTGCAATAAACTTTTTGTCTATAGCTTAATTCTTGATACATTTGTCTTGAAAAACTGTCCAATAGACAGGCTTACCCTTATCTACATTCGTACTTCGTACCTTATAAGATGGGTATTCAGTGGTCTTGCTGTTCTTGGAGCGAAGTTCTTGTGCATATTTTCACATTTGGAAGCTGCTTACATCAGCATAGTTCTCGATCTTGGGAGTTCCGAAAAAAAAAACTCATCTATTTCTTGGCATGCTCTAGCACGACTAGCGTCCACTTGTCAACCTCTACCCCAAACGAGGTATTGTTAATTTTATTGCTTTACTATAGGTATTTAATTATGCGCTCGAGGCTTAATCAAACAAAATAATTAATTTGTGTGGTATCGTGATTGTGATTTTATAGTTTTAACTATAGCTATTTAATTATGTACTCGAGGCTTGTTAAAATCAAATAATTGATTCGGTGTTGTATTGTGATCTTATTGTTTTAATTATGTGCATTTAATTATGTACTAGAGGCTTGATCAAACCAAATAAATTAATTTGGTATTCAAGTCAACAACTCGACGTATCAATATAAAGAGAAAAGGGGCTCTAAGGGGCAACCGTGTTCCAAACTGAAAATAATGGAGAAAAAAGTAATTCCCCTCTTTCTAATTCAAAGTTTATTTACATGGTTTTTGGTTCGAGAATGATCTAGACTTGGACCTCATCCAGATATTTATTAAACTAAAAAGCAGTCACTCGGTTGCATCGACCTCAAGGCGTTGCCTTTTCTACTATCCAAAGCACCGGTTCTAGAAAACCTCGAGAACGAAAAGGTTTGTTGTTTCGATTTTCTAAATATTATATTTATAACAAGTCTTTTTCCCGTTCCAACTTCCCTATCCCTAATGCACTCGTTTTTTTTTCTAGACGTCTTTTTTTTTCTCTTCTTAATGGGGACGTCTAGAAAGTGGAGCGTCGTTTACGGCTTTTTCTCTTGAGTTACCTATTTAGAATAATGGGTTTTATGAGTTGACCCATAATAACCCATTTAGTAAATGGGTTAACACACAACCCATATACCTTTAGTGGATTGGACAAGTTGGTAGGTTGTGGGTTGAAGTTGCCACCCCTAATAGTTATAAAAGAAAAAGAAAATAGAGAATCAAGTCGCACGTGTAAAGAAGGCCGATATACAAACCGAACACAAACCATACTTTCCATACATTCCAAATTCCTCCGGTTGAATAATCCCTAACAAGAAAATGCAAACCCCACCTTTCGTCAGACGTAGAGATCCAAATGCTCAGCTGAGGCGTAGCTAGCGTAACCGACGATTTGAGAGTGTGAACCATTTTGAGCATCGTCCAGCTGATCTTTTTGAAAATGTTTATCTCGCTTGTCCTTCAGAGATAGAACGAGGAGCAGAATTCTATGAAAAGCATTTGGTTTACTGAATCCCTTCTATGTGAAGCTTAATTTTGACAAGTATGAATTTGAACACCGCCGTCTTACTCGATCTCCTTTTGTCGGCTTTATAGACACCGAACTCCATGTAGCTCAGAGGGCCACCATGGAAGGTAAGCAACTTAAAGAATTAATAGTGAGATGCTCTTATCCTCACAACACTACCATTATTAAACATTGGTGCCATTACGTAAGGCGCATCAGCGAACAAAAGTTCCATTTCGAGTGTGATTGGCAGATCTTAGACATTTGTGGGAGTGCATTCTTCGTATTGATCGACGATCTCACCTCACTTGTTACCTTGTAAGTCATCATGAAGTATGGATTTGAATTTCTGGGTTCTTTCAACTTCCAAACCTCCAAACTCTTTGTCTTGGGAAGTTGTTCAACTCCTTTTACGCTGCAAGTACATATATAAGCATTTTTCATAGGATTGCGGCATGCCAAAGTTGAAGTCGTTGACGCTCTCGAGAAGGAACTAATTAATTCCAAGAAACTTTTTGTCCAGAGCTCAATTCCTGAGACATTTGTCATGGAAAACTGTCCCATGGACAGGCGTACCCGTATCAACATTCGGGAATCCAACATTATGCGATGGGTATTTAGTGGTATTCTTGTTCCTAGAGTGAAGTTCTTATGCATATTTTTACATTTAGAAGCTGCTCACATCAGCATTGTTCCCGATCTTGAGCGTTCGGAGAACACAAAAATACTCATGAATTTTTTGGCATGCTCTATCATGACCAGCCTCCACTTGTCAACCTCTATCCTCAAAGAGGTATCGTCAATTCTATTGCTTTGCTATAGGTATTTAAAAATGTACTCGAGGCTTAATCAGACAAAATAATTAATTTTGTGTGGTATGTTAATTTTATTATTTTAGCTATAACTATTTAATTATGTACTCGAGAATTGTTCAAACCAAATAATTGATTAGTTGTTGTATTGTGATCTTATTGTTTTAACTATGGGTATTTAATTATGTACTTAAGGCTTGATCAAACAAAATAAATTAACTTGGTATTCGAGTCAACAACTCGACGTATCAATCTAAGGAGAAAAGGGATCAAAGGGACAGCTGTGATCCAAACTCAAAATAATAGAGAAAAAAATAATTTCCGTCTTTCTAAGTTTATTTACATGGTTTTTGTTTCAGGCATTGAATGATCTAGACTTGGACGTCATCCCGTTATTTATTAAACTAAAAAAGCAACCACTAGGTTATATCGACCTTAAGGCGTTGCCATTTATACTTTCCAAAGCAATTGTTCTCGAAAACCTCGAGATCCAAGAGGTTTGTCGTTTTGATTTTCAAAATATTATATTTAGAACAAGTCTCTTTTCCCGTTCCAACTTCCCTCTCCCTAATGCACTCTTTTTTCTTTTCTTTTTTTTACTATTCTTAATTGGGACGTCTTTTTTTTTAAATCTTCTTAATAGGGACGTCTAGAGGGTGGAGCGTCGTTTTCGGCTTTCTTCCATAGGCTACCCATTTAAAACAATGGATTTTAAGTTGAACCATAATGATCCATTCAGTAAATGGGTTAACACACAACCCATATATCTTTAGTGGGTTGGACAAGTTGGTGGGTTGTGGGTTGAAGGTGTCACCTCTAATAGTTATAAAAGAAAAAGAAAATAGGGAACCAAGTCGCATGTGTAAACAAATCTGATATACAGACCGAACATAAACCCTAATTTTCATTGATTCCAAATTCCTCCCGTTGAATAATCCCTAACAAGAAAATGCAAAACCCATATTTCGTCAGACGCAGAGATCCAAATGCTCAGCTGAGGCGTAGCTTGCGTAACCAACGATTTGAGAGTGTGAACCATTTCGAGCATCTTCGAGATGATTGTTTTTGAAAATATTATATCTCGACTGTCCTTAAGAGATAGAGCGAGGAGCAGAATTCTATGCAAAGCGTTCGGTTTATTGAATCCCGTCTATTTGAAGCTTTAATTTTGACGAGTATGAATTTGAACGCCGCCGTCTCACTCGAGCTCAATTTGTCGGCTTTGTAGACAACGAACTCCATGTAGCTCAGAGAGCCAATGTGAAAGGTAACCAGCTTAAAGAATTAACAGTGAGGTGCTCTTATCCTCACGACACTACCATTATTGAGCATTGGTGCCATTACGTGAGGCTCATCGACGTACAAAAGTTCAATTTCGAGTGTGATTGACATATCTTAGCCATTCGTGGAAGTGCTGCATTGTTCGTACCGATCGACAGCCTCGCGTCACTAGTTACCTTGAAGGTCATCGTGAAATATGGATTGGATTTTGTGGGTTCTTTTCAACTTCCAAACCCCTAACATCTTTATCTCGGAAAGTTGTTCAACTCTACTTACGTTGCAAGTCCGCATACAAGCGTTTTGGCTATGACTGCGTCATGCCCTAAGTTGAAGTCGTTGACGCTCTCCAAGATGGACCTAATTATTGCAAGAATGTTTTTGTCTATAGCTCTATTTTTTTAGACCTTTGTCATGGAAAACTGTCCCATGGATAGGCGTGGTCATATACACATTCAGTCTTTCAACCTTAAGCAATGGGTATTCAATAGTCTTGCTCTTCCTGGAGTGAAGTTCTTGTGCATATTTTAACATTTGGAAGTTGCTCAAATCAGCATAGTTCCCGATCTTGGACGTTCTGAAAAAAAAATACTTATCTATTTATTGGAATGCTCTAGCAGGACGAGTCTCCACTTGTCAACCTCTACCCTCAAGGAGGTATTGTCAATTCTATTGTTTTACTATAGGTTTTTAAATATGCACTCGAGGCTTAATCAAACAAGATAATTAATTTTGTTTGGTATCATGATTTTAATTTTTTAAGTAAAGCTATTTAATTATGTACTTGAGGCTCGTTCAAACCAAATAATTGATTAGTTGTTGTACTGTGATCTTAATGTTTTAACTATGTGTATTTAAAATTATGTACTTGAGGCTTGATCAAACCAAATAAATTAATTTGGTATTCGAGTCAACAACTCGACGTATCAATCTAAGGAGGAAATGGCTCAAAATCACAGTCGTGATCCAAACTCAAAATAATGGAGAAAAAAAACAATACCCCTTTTTCTAAGTTTATTTTCATGGTTTTTGTTTTAGGCATTGAAGGATCTAGACTTGGACCTCATCCCAATATTTATTAAACTAGAAAAGCAATCACTCGGTTGTATGGACCTCAAGGCATTGCCATTTATACTTTTCAAAGCACCAGCTATTGAAAACCTCAAGATCCAAGAGGTTTGTCGTTTCGCTTTTCTAAATATTATATTTAGAACAAGTCTATTTTCCCGTTCCAACTTCTCTCTCCCAAATGCACTCGTTTTTATTTTTCTTCGCTATTCTTAATTGGGACGTCTTTTTTTTACTCTTCTTAATAGGGACGTCTAAAGGCTGGAGCGTCGTTTACGGCTTTATTCCGTGGGTTACCCATTCAAAATAACGGCTTTATTTCGTGGGTTTTGGGTTGAAGTTGTCACCCCTAATAGTTATAAAAGAAAAAAAAATAGGGAACCAAGTCGCACCTATAAACAAATCTGATAAGAGACCGAACATTCGTGGGAGTGTTGCATTATTCGCACCGATCGACAGCCTCGTGTCACTGGTTACCTTGAAGGTCATCATGAAATATGAATTGGATTTTCTGGGTGCTTTTCAACTTCCAAACCTCCAAACTCTTTATCTTGGGAAGTTGTTCAACTCCACTTACGTTGCAACTCCACTTACAAACGTCTTGGCTACGGCTCTGGCATGCCCTAAGTTGAAATCGTTGACGCTCTCGAAGATGGACCTAATTAATTGCAAGAAACATTTTTGCCTATAGCTCGATTCTTGAGACCTTTGTCACGGAAAATCGGCCCATGGATAGGCGTAGTCGTATACACATTCAGACTATCAACCTTAAGCGATGGGTATTCAGTACTCTTGTTGTTCCTAGAGTGAAGTTCTTGTGCATGTTTTCACATTTGGAAGTAGTCAAAATCAGCATAGTTCCTGATCTTGGGCGTTCCGAAAAAAAATAAAATAATTTATCTAAGGAGAAAATGGCATTCGAGTCAACAACTCGACGTATCAATCTAAGGAGAATATGGCTCAAAGGGGACAGTCGTGATCCAAACTCAAAATAATGTGGAAAAAAATACCCTTTTTCTAAGTTTATTTTCATGGTTTTTGTTTCAGGCATTGAAGGATGTAAACTTGGACCTCATCCCTATATTTATTAAACTAGAAAAGCAATCACTAGGTTGTATCGACCTCAACCTCAAGGCGTTGCCATTTATACTTTCCAAAGCACCAGCTATCGAAAACCTCGAGATCCAAGAGGTTTGTCGTTTCGCTTTTCTAAATATTATATTTAGAACAAGTCTATTTTCCCGTTCCAACTTCTCTCTCCCAAATGCACTCGTTTTTATTTTTCTTCGCTATTCTTAATTGGGACGTCTTTTTTTTACTCTTCTTAATAGGGACGTCTAAAGGCTGGAGCGTCGTTTACGGCTTTATTCCGTGGGTTACCCATTCAAAATAACGGCTTTATTTCGTGGGTTTTGGGTTGAAGTTGTCACCCCTAATAGTTATAAAAGAAAAAAAATAGGGAACCAAGTCGCACCTATAAACAAATCTGATAAGAGACCGAACATTCGTGGGAGTGTTGCATTATTCGCACCGATCCACAGCCTCGCGTCACTGGTTACCTTGAAGGTCGTCATGAAATATGAATTGGATTTTCTGGGTGCTTTTCAACTTCCAAACCTCCAAACTCTTTATCTTGGGAAGTTGTTCAACTCCACTTACATTGCAACTCCACTTACAAGCGTCTTGGCTACGGCTCTGGCATGCCCTAAGTTGAAATCGTTGACGCTCTCGAAGATGGACCTAATTAATTGCAAGAAACATTTTTGCCTATAGCTCGATTCTTGAGACCTTTGTCACGGAAAATCGGCCCATGGATAGGCGTAGTCGTATACACATTCGGACTATCAACCTTAAGCGATGGGTATTCAGTAGTCTTGTTGTTCCTAGAGTGAAGTTCTTGTGCATGTTTTCACATTTGGAAGTAGTCAAAATCAGCATAGTTCCTGATCTTGGGCGTTCCGAAAAAAAATAAAATAATTTATCTAAGGAGAAAATGGCATTCGAGTCAACAACTCGACGTATCAATCTAAGGAGAATATGGCTCAAAGGGGACAGTCGTGATCCAAACTCAAAATAATGTGGAAAAAAAATACCCCTTTTTCTAAGTTTATTTGCATGGTTTTTGTTTCAGGCATTGAAGGATCTAGACTTGGACCTCATCCCTATATTTATTAAACTAGAAAAGCAATCACTCAGTTGTATCGACCTCAACCTCAAGGCGTTGCCATTTATACTTTCCAAAGCACCGACTATCGAAAACCTCGAGATCCAAGAGGTTTGTCGTTTCGCTTTTCTAAATATTATATTTAGAACAAGTCTATTTTCCCGTTCCATCTTCTCTCTCCCAAATGCACTCGTTTTTATTTTTCTTCGCTATTCTTAATTGGGACGTCTTTTTTTTACTCTTCTTAATAGGGACATCTAAAGGCTGGAGTGTCGTTTACGGATTTATTCCATGGGTTACCCATTCAAAATAACGGCTTTATTTTGTGGGTTTTGGGTTGAAGTTGTCACCCCTAATAGTTATAAAAGAAAAAAAAATAGGGAACCAAGTCGCACCTATAAACAAATCTGATAAGAGACCGAACATTCGTGGGAGTGTTGCATTATTCGCACCGATCGACAGCCTCGTGTCACTGGTTACCTTGAAGGTCATCATGAAATATGAATTGGATTTTCTGGGTGCTTTTCAACTTCCAAACCTCCAAACTCTTTATCTTGGGAAGTTGTTCAACTCCACTTACGTTGCAACTCCACTTACAAACGTCTTGGCTACGGCTGTGGCATGCCCTAAGTTGAAATCGTTGACGCTCTCGAAGATGGACCTAATTAATTGCAAGAAACATTTTTGCCTATAGCTCGATTCTTGAGACCTTTGTCACGGAAAATCGGCCCATGGATAGGCGTAGTCGTATACACATTCAGACTATCAACCTTAAGCGATGGGTATTCAGTACTCTTGTTGTTCCTAGAGTGAAGTTCTTGTGCATGTTTTCACATTTGGAAGTAGTCAAAATCAGCATAGTTCCTGATCTTGGGCGTTCCGAAAAAAAATAAAATAATTTATCTAAGGAGAAAATGGCATTCGAGTCAACAACTCGACGTATCAATCTAAGGAGAATATGGCTCAAAGGGGACAGTCGTGATCCAAACTCAAAATAATGTGGAAAAAAAATACCCTTTTTCTAAGTTTATTTTCATGGTTTTTGTTTCAGGCATTGAAGGATCTAAACTTGGACCTCATCCCTATATTTATTAAACTAGAAAAGCAATCACTCGGTTGTATCGACCTCAACCTCAAGGCGTTGCCATTTATACTTTCCAAAGCACCAGCTATCGAAAACCTCGAGATCCAAGAGGTTTGTCGTTTCGCTTTTCTAAATATTATATTTAGAACAAGTCTCTTTTTCCGTTCCAAATTCTCTCTCCCTAATACACTCGTTTTTAATTTTTTTTTTGCTATTCTTAATTGGGACGTCTTTTTTTTTTACTCTTCTTAATAGGGGCGTCTAAAGGCTGCAGCGCCTTTTACGGCTTTATTCCGTGGGTTACCAATTTAAATTAATGGGTTTTATTAGTTACACAAAATAATCCATTTAGTAAATGGGTTAACCCACAACCTATATATCTTTAGCGGGTTGGACAAGTTGGTGGGTCGTGGGTTGAAGTTGCCACCCCTAATAGTTATAAAAGAAAAAGAAAATAGGAAATCAAGTTGCACATGTAAACAAGGTTGATATACAGATCGAACACAAACCCTAATTTCCATAGATTACAAATTCCTCCCATTGAATAATCCCTAACAAGAAAATGCAAACCCCACCTTTCGTCACACGCATAGATTGAAATGCTCAGTTGGGGCGAAGGTTGCGTAACCGACGATTTGAGAGTGTTAATCATTTCGAGCATCTTCCAGCTGATCTTTTTGAAAATATTATATCTCGATTGTCCTTCAGAGATAGAGCGAGGAGCAGAATTCTATGCAAAGTGTTTGGTTTATTGAATCCCGTCTATTTGATTATTAATTTTGACGAGTATGAATTTGAACACCACAGTCTCACTCAAGCTCATTTTGTTGGCTTTGACGACACTGCCATTATTGAACGTTGGTGCCATTACATACAAAAGTTCCATTTCGAGTGTGATTGCCATATCTTAGACATTCGTGGGAGTGCATTCTTCGTACCGATTAACGGCCTCACCTCACTGGCTACCTTGAAGTTCATCACGAATTATGGATTGGATTTTCTGGATTCTGTGCAACTTCCAAACCTCTAAACTCTTTATCTTGTGAAGTTGTTACGTTGCAAGTCCACATACAAGCGTTTCGATTATGGTTGTGCATGCCCTAAATTGAAGTCATTGACGCTTTCGAAGATGGACCTAATTAATTGCAATAAACTTTTTGTCTATAGCTCGATTCTTGAGACATTTGTCTTGAAAAACTGTCCCATGACAGGCGTACCCATATCCACATTCGGACACCCAACCTTATGCGATGGGTATTCAGTGGTCTTGGTATTCCTGGAGTGAAGTTCTTGTGTATATTTTCACATTTGGAAGCTGCTCACTTCAGCATTGTTCCCGATCTTGGGCGTTCGGAGAACAAAACAATACTCATCTATTTCTCTGAATGCTCTAGCACGACCAGCCTCCACTTCTCAACCTTTGCCCTCAAAGAGGTATTGTCAATTCTATTTCTTTACTATAGGTATTTAATTATGCACTCAAGGGTTAATCAAGCAAAATAATTAATTTTGTGGTGTATGGTAATTTTATTATTTTAACTATGGCTATTTAATTATGTACTCGAGACTTGTTCAAACCAAATAATTGATTAGTTGTTGTATTGTGGTCTTATTGTTTTAATTATGGGTTTTTAATTATGTAGTTGAGGCTTGATCAAGCAAAATAAATTAATTTGGTATTCGAGTCAACAACTCGACGTATCAATCTAAGGAGAAAAGGACTCAAAAAGACAGTTGTGATCCAAAAGCAAAATATTGTAGAAAAAAATAATTCCCGTCATTCTAAGTTTATTTACATGGTTTTTGTTTCATGCATTAAAGGATCTAGACTTGAACCTCATTCTGTTATTTATTAAACTAAAAAAGCAATCACTCGGTTGTATCGATCTTAAGGCGGTGCCATTTATACTTTCCAAAGCCCCGGTTCTCGAAAACCTCGAGATCCAAGAGGTTTGTCGTTTCGATTTTCTAAATGTTACATTTAGAACAAGTCTCTTTTCCAGTTCCAACTTTCCTCTTCTTAATACACTCCTTTTTCTTAGTATTTTTAATTGGGACGTCTTTTTTTTTACTCTTCTTAATAGGGACGTCTTGAGGGTGGAGCATCGTTTATGGCTTTCTTACGTGGGCTACACATTTAAAATAATGGATATTATGAGTTGAACCATAATAACCCAATTAGTAAATAGGTTAACACACAACCCATATATCTTTAGTGGGTTGGACAAGTTAGTGGGATGTGGGTTGAAGTTGTCACCCCTAATAGTTATGAAATAAAAAGAAAATGGGGAAACAAGTCGCACGTGAAAACAATGCTGATAACAGACCGAACATTCGTGGGAGTGCTGCATTATTCGTACCGATCAACGGCCTCGCGTCATTGGTTACCTTGAAGGTCATCATGAAATATGGATCGGATTCTCTGGGTTCTTTTCAACTTACAATCCTCCAAACTCTTTATCTTGGGAAGTTGTTCAACTCCACTTTCGTTGCAACTCTACATACAAGCATCTTGGCAATGGTTGTGGCATGCTCTAAGTTGAAGTCGTTGACGCTCTCGAAGATGGACCTAATTAATTGCAAGAAACTTTTTGCGTATAGCTCGATTCTTGAGACATTTGTCATGGAAAACTGTCCCATGGATAGGCGTAGTCGTATACACATTCGGACTATCAACCTTAAGCCATGGGTATTCAGTAGTCTTGTTGTTCCTAGAGTGAAGTTCTTGTGCATGTTTTCACATTTGAAAGTTGCTTAAATCAGCATAGTTCCTGATCTTGGGCGTTCCGAAAAAAAATAAAATAATTTATCTAAGGAGAAAATGGCATTCGAGTCAACAACTCGACGTATCAATCTAAGGAGAAGATGGCTCAAAGGGGACAGTCGTGATCCAAACTCAAAATAATGTGGAAAAAAAAATACCCCTTTTTCTAAGTTCATTTTCATGGTTTTTGTTTCAGGCATTGCAGGATCTAGACTTGGACCTCATCCCTATATTTATTAAACTAGAAAAGCAATCACTCGGTTGTATCGACCTCAACCTCAAGGCGTTGCCATTTATACTTTCCAAAGCACCGGCTATCGAAAACCTCGAGATCCAAAAGGTTTGTCGTTTCGCTTTTCTAAATATTATATTTAGAACAAGTCTCTTTTTCCGTTCCAACTTCTCTCTCCCTAATGCACTCGTTTTTTTTTTTTTTTTGCTATTCTTAATTGGGACGTCGTTTTTTTTACTCTTCTTAATAGGGACGTCTAAAGGCTGGAGCGCCTTTTACGGCTTTATTCCGTGGGTTACCAATTTAAAATAATGGGTTTTATTAGTTACACAAAATAACCCATTTAGTAAATGGGTTAACCCACAACCCATATATCTTTAGCGGGTTGGACAAGTTGGTGGGTCGTGGGTTGAAGTTGCCACCCCTAATAGTTATAAAAGAAAAAGAAAATAGGAAATCAAGTTGCACATGTAAACAATGTTGATATACAGATCGAACACTAACCCTAATTTCCATAGATTACAAATTCCTCCCGTTGAATAATCCCTAACAAGAAAATGCAAACCCCACCTTTCGTCACACGCATAGATTGAAATGCTCAGTTGGGGCGTAGGTTGCGTAACCGACGATTTGAGAGTGTTAATCATTTCGATTACTTCCAGCTGATCTTTTTGAAAATATTATATCTCGATTGTCCTTCAGAGATAGAGCGAGGAGCAGAATTCTATGCAAAGTGTTTGGTTTATTGAATCCCGTCTATTTGATTATTAATTTTGACGAGTATGAATTTGAACACCACAGTCTCACTCAAGGTCATTTTGTTGGCTTTCCAGACACCGAATTCCATGCAGCTTAAAGGGCCACTATGGAAGGTGAGGAACTTAAAGAATTAACAGTGAAGTGCTCGTATCCTTACGACACTGCCATTATTGAACGTTGGTGCCATTACGTACAAAAGTTCCATTTCTAGTGTGATTGCCATATCTTAGACATTCGTGGGAGTGCATTATTCGTACCGATTAACGGCCTCACCTCACTGGCTACCTTGAACGTCATCACGAATTATGGATTGGATTTTCTGGATTCTGTGCAACTTCCAAACCTCCAAACTCTTTATCTTGTGAAGTTGTTACGTTGCAAGTCCACATACAAGCGTTTCGACTATGGTTGTGCATGCCCTAAATTGAAGTCGGTGACGCTTTCGAAGATGGACCTAATTAATTGCAAGAAACTTTTTGTCTATAGCTCGATTCTTGAGACATTTGTCTTGAAAAACTGTCCCATGACAGGCGTACCCATATCCACATTCGGACACCCAACCTTATGCGATGGGTATTCAGTGGTCTTGTTGTTCCTGGAGTGAAGTTCTTGTGCATATTTTTACATTTGGAAGCTGCTCACTTCAGCATTGTTCCCGATCTTGGGCGTTCGGAGAACAAAACAATACTTATCTATTTCTCTGAATGCTCTAGCACGACCAGCCTCCACTTCTCAACCTTTGCCTCAAAGAGGTATTGTCAATTCTATTGCTTTACTATAGGTATTTAATTATGCACTCAAGGGTTAATCAAACAAAATAATTAATTTTGTGGGGTATGGTAATTTTATTATTTTAACTATAGGTATTTAATTATGTACTCGAGACTTGTTCAAACCAAATAATTGATTAGTTGTTGTATTGTGGTCTTATTGTTTTAATTATGGGTTTTTAATTATGCACTTGAGGCTTGATCAAGCAAAATAAATTAATTTGGTATTCGAGTCAACAACTCGACGTATCAATATAAGGAGAAAATGGCTCAAAGAGACAGTCGTGATCCAAAAGCAAAATAATGTAGAAAAAAAAATCCCGTCATTCTAAGTTTATTTACATGGTTTTTGTTTCATGCATTGAAGGATCTAGACTTGAACCTCATCCCGTTATTTATTAAACTAAAAAAGTAATCACTCGGTTGTATCGATCTTAAGGCGGTGCCATTTATACTTTACAAAGCCCCGGTTCTCGAAACCTCGAGATCCAAGAGGTTTGTCGTTTCGATTTTCTAAATGTTATATTTAGAACAAGTCTCTTTTCCCGTTCCAACTTTCCTCTCCTTAATGTACTCCTTTTTCTTAGTATTCTTAATTGGGACGTCTTTTTTTTTTACACTTTTTAATAGGGATGTCTGGAGGGTCGAGCGTCCTTTACGGCTTTCTTCCATGGGCTACCCATTTAAAATAATGGATTTATGAGTTGAACCATAATAACCCAATTAGTAAATAGGTTAACACACAACTCATATATCTTTAATGGGTTGAACAAGTTGGTGGGTTGTGGGTTGAAGTTGTCACCCCTAATAGTTATGAAAGAAAAAGAAAATGGGGAAACAAGTCGCACGTGTAAACAATGTTGATAACAGACCGAACATTCGTGGGAGTGCTGCATTATTCGTATCGATCGACGGCCTCGCGTCACTGGTTACCTTGAAGGTCATCATGAAATATGGATTGGATTTTCTGGGTTCTTTTCAACTTACAAACCTCCAAACTCTTTATCGTGGGAAGTTGTTCAACTCCACTTACGTTGCAACTCCACATACAAGCGTCTTGGGTATGGTTGTGGCATGCCCTAAGTTGAAGTCGTTGACGCTCTCGAAGATGGACCTAATTAATTGCAAGAAACTTTTTGCTTATAGCTCGATTCTTGAGACATTTGTCATGGAAAATTGTCTCATGGATAGGCGTAGTCGTATACACATTCGGACTATCAACCTTAAGCGATGGGTATTCAGTAGTCTTCTTGTTCCTAGAGTGAAGTTCTTGTGCATGTTTTCACATTTGGAAGTAGTCAAAATCAGCATAGTTCCTGATCTTGGGCGTTCCGAAAAAAAATAAAATAATTTATCTAAGGAGAAAATGGCATTCGAGTCAACAACTCGACGTATCAATCTAAGGAGAATATGGCTCAAAGGGGACAGTCGTGATCCAAACTCAAAATAATGTGGAAAACAAATACCCCTTTTTCTAAGTTTATTTTCATGGTTTTTGTTTCAGGCATTGAAGGATCTAGACTTGGACCTCATCCCTATATTTATTAAACTAGAAAAGCAATCACTCAGTTGTATCGGCCTCAACCTCAAGGCGTTGCCATTTATACTTTCCAAAGCACCGGCTATCGAAAACCTCGAGATCCAAGAGGTTTGTCGTTTCGCTTTTCTAAATATTATATTTAGAACAAGTCTCTTTTTCCGTTCCAACTTCTCTCTCCCTAATGCACTCGTTTTTATTTTTTTGCTATTCTTAATTGGGACGTCTTTTTTTTTACTCTTCTTAATAGGGACGTCTAAAGGCTGGAGCGTCGTTTACGGCCTTATTCCGTGGGTTACCCATTTAAAATAATGGATTTTATTAGTTACACATAATAACACATTTAGTAAATGGGTTAACCCACAACCCATATATCTTTAGCGGGTTGGACAAGTTGGTGGGTCGTGGGTTGAAGTTGCCACCCCTAATAGTTATAAAAGAAAAAGAAAATAGGAAATCAAGTTGCACATGTAAACAAGGTTGATATACAGATCAAACACAAACCCTAATTTCCATAGATTACAAATTCCTCTCGTTGAATAATCCCAAACAAGAAAATGCAAACCCCACCTTTCGTCACACGCATAGATTGAAATGCTCAGCTGGGGCGTAGGTTGCGTAACCGACGATTTGAGAGTGTTAATCATTTCGAGCATCTTTCTGCTGATCTTTTTGAAAATATTATATCTCGATTGTCCTTCAGAGATAGAGCGAGGAGCAGAATTCTATGCAAAATATTTGGTGTATTGAATCCCGTCTATTTGATTATTAATTTTGACGAGTATGAATTTGAACACTTCCGTCTCACTCAAGCTCATTTTGTTGGCTTTGTAGACACCGAACTCCATGCAGCTTAAAGGGCCACTATGGAACGTGAGGAACTTAAAGAATTAACAGTGAAGTGCTCGTATCCTTACGACACTGCCATTATTGAGCGTTGGTGCCATTACGACAAAAGTTCCATTTCGAGTGTGATTGCCATATCTTAGACATTCGTGGGAGTGCATTCTTCGTACCGATTAACGGCCTCACCTCACTGGCTACCTTGAAGGTCATCACAAAATATGGATTGGATTTTCTGGATTCTGTGCAACTTCCAAACCTCCAAACTCTTTATCTTGTGAAGTTGTTACGTTGCAAGTCCACATACAAGCGTTTCGGCTATGGTTGCGCATGCCCTAAGTTGAAGTCGGTGACGCTTTCGAAGATGGACCTAATTAATTACAAGAAACTTTTTGTTTATAGCTCGATTATTTAGACATTTGTCTTGAAACACTGTCCCATGACAGGCGTACCCATATCCACATTCGAACACCCAACCTTATGCGATGGGTATTCAGTGGTCTTGTTGTTCCTGGAGTGAAGTTCTTGTGCATATTTTCACATTTGGAAGCTGCTCACTTCAGCATTGTTCCCGATCTTGGGCGTTCGGAGAACAAAACAATACTCATCTATTTCTTGGCATGCTCTAGCACGACCAGCCTCCACTTCTCAACCTTTGCCCTCATAGAGGTATTGTCAATTCTATTGCTTTACTATAAGTATTTAATTATGCACTCAAGGGTTATTCAAACAAAATAATTAATTTTGTGGGGTATGGTAATTTTATTATTTTAATTTAATTATGGGTTTTTAATTATGTACTTGAGGCTTGATCAAGCAAAATAAATTAATTTGGTATTCGAGTCAACAACTCGACGTATCAATATAAGGAGAAAATGGCTCAAAGAGACAGTCGTGATTCAAAAGCAAAATAATGTAGAAAAAAAAATTCCCGTCATTCTAAGTTTATTTACATGGTTTTTGTTTCATGCATTGAAGGATCTAGACTTGAACCTCATCCCGTTATTTATTAAACTAAAAAAGCAATCACTCGCTTGTATCGATCTTAAGGCAGTGCCATTTATACTTTACAAAGCCCCGGTTCTCGAAACCTCGAGATCCAAGAGGTTTGTCGTTTCGATTTTCTAAATGTTATATTTAGAACAAGTCTCTTTTCCCATTCCAACTTTCCTCTCCTTAATGTACTCCTTTTTCTTAGTATTCTTAATTGGGACGTCTTTTTTTTTCTCTTTTTAATAGGGATGTCTGGAGGGTGGAGCGTCCTTTACGGCTTTCTTCCATGGGCTACCCATTTAAAATAATGGATTTATGAGTTGAACCATAATAACCCAATTAGTAAATAGGTTAACACACAACTCATATATCTTTAGTGGGTTGGACAAGTTGGTGGGTTGTGGGTTGAAGTTATCACCCCTAATAGTTATAAAAGAAAAAGAAAATAGGGAACCAATTCACACGTGTAAACAAAGCTGATATACAGACCGAACATAAACCCTAATTTTCATTGATTCCAAATTCCTCCCGTTGAATAATCCCTAACAAGAAAATCCAAACCCCATCTTTGGTAAGACGCAGAAATCCAAATGCTCAGCTGAGGCGTAGCTTGTGTAACCGACGATTTGAGAGTGTGAACCATTTCGAGCATCTTCGAGTTGTCTTTTTTGAAAATATTATATCTCGCTTGTCCTTCAGATGTACAGCGAGGATCAGAATTCTATGCAAAGCGTTTGGTTTATTGAATCTTGTCTATTCGAAGCTTAATTTTAACGAGTATGAATTTGAACGTCGTCGTCTGACTCGGGCTCATTTTGTTGGCTTTGTAGACATTGAACTCCATGTAGCTCAGAAGGCCACTATAGAAGGTAAGCAACTGTAAGAATTAACAGTGAAGTGCTCTTATCCCCATGACACTTGCCATTATTGAGCATTGATGCCATTACATGAGGCGCATCGGCGTACAAAAGTTTCATTTCAAGTGTGATTGGCATATCTTAGACATTCGTGGGAGTGCTGCATTATTTGTACCGATTGATGGTCTCGCGTCACTCGTTACTTTGAAGGTCATCATGAAATATGGATTGGATTTTCTGGATTCTTTTCAACTTCCAACCCTCCAAACTCTTTATCTTGGGAAGTTGTTCAACTCCACTTACATTGCAAGTCCACATACAAGCGTTTTGGCTATGGTTGCGGCATGCCGTAAGTTAAAGTCATTGATGCTCTCAAAGATGGACCTAATTAATAGCAAGAAACGTTTTGTCTATAGCTCGATTCTTGAGACATTTGTCCTGAAAAACTGTCATATGGACAGGCGTACCCGTATCTACATTCTCGCTCCCAACCTTATGCGATGGGTATTCAGTGGTCTTGCAGTTCCTGGAGTGAAGTTCTTGTGCAAATTTTCACATTTGGAAGTTGCTCACATCAGCATTGTTCCCGATCTTGAGCGTTCCGAGAAGGAAAAAAATACTCACCTATTTCTTGGCATGCTCTAGTACGACCACCCTCCACTTGTCAACCTCTACCCTCAAGGAGGTATTGTCAATTATATTGCTTTACCTATTGGTATTTAATTATGCATTCAAAGCTTAATCAAATCAAATAATTAATTTTGTGTGGTATCGTGATTTTATTATTTTAACTAGGTGTTGTATTGTGATCTTATTGTTATAACTATCGGCATTTAATTATGTACTTGAGGCTTGATCAATACAAATTAATTAATTTGGTACTCGAGTCAACAACTCGACGTATCAATCTAAGTAGAAAAGGGCTCAAAGGGATAACCATGATCCAAAGTCGAAATAATGGAGAAAAAAACAATTCACGTCTTTCTAAGTTTATTTACATGGTTTTTGTTTAAGGCATTGAGGGATCTAGACTTGGACCTCATCCCGTTGCCATTTATACTTTCCAAAGCATCGGTTCTCGAAAACCTCGAGATCCAAGAGGTTTATCATTTCGATTTTCTAAATATTATATTTAGAACAAGTCTCTTTTCCCATTCCAACTTCCATCTCCCTAATGCACTCGGTTTTTTTTTTACTATTCTTAATTGGGACGTCTTTTTTACTCTTCTTAATAGGGACGTCTAGAGGGTGGTGCGTCGTTTATGGCTTTTTTCCGTGGGCTACCCATTTGAAATAATGAATTTTATGAGTTGAACCATAATAACTCATTTAGTAAATGGGTTAACACACAACCCATATATCTTTAGTGGGTTGGACAAGTTGGTGGGTCGTGGGTTGAAGTTGCCACCCCTAATAATTTTAAAAGAAAAAGAAAATAGGGAACCAAGTCGCACGTGTAAACAAGGCTAATATACATACCAAACACAAACCCTAATTTCCATAGATTCCTAATTCCTCCTGTTTAATAATCTCTAACAAGAAAATTCAAACCTCAGTTTTATATGCAGAGATCCAAATGCTCAGCTGAGGCGTAGCTTGCATAACCGACGATTTGATAGTGTGGCCCATTTCGAGCATCTTCCAGCTGATCTTTTTGAAAATTGTATATCTCGCTTGTCCTTCAGAGATAGAGCGAGGAGTAGAATTCTATGCAAAGCATTTGGTTTATTGAATCCCGTATATTCGAAGCTTGATTTTGACGAGTATGAATTTGAACGCCGTCGTCTCCCTCGAGCTCATTTTATCGGCTTGTAGACACCGAACTCCATGTAGCTCAGAGGGCCACTATGGAAGGTAAGCAACTTAAAGAATTAAAAGTGAAGTGCTCTTATCCTCATGACACTGCCATTATTGAGCGTCAGTGCCATTACATGAGGCGCATCGACGTACAAAAGTTATATTTCGAGTGTGATTGGCACATCTTAGACATTCGTGGGAGTGCATTCTTCGTACCGGTCGACGGTCTCGCCTCACTGGTTACCTTGAAGGTCATCATGAAATATGGATTGGATTTTCTGGGTTCTTTTCAACTTCTGAACCTCCAAACTCTTTATCTTGGGAAGTTGTTCAACTCCACTTACGCTAGAAGTCCACCTACAAGCATTTCGGCTATGGTTGCGGCATGTCCTAAGTTGAAGTCGTTGACGCTCTCGAAGATGGACCTAATTAATTGCAAGAAACTTTTTGTCTGTAGCTCGATTCTTGAGACATTTTGTCTTGAAAAACTGTCACAGGGATGGACATGCATACCCGTATCTACATTCGGACTCCCAAACTTATGCGATGGGTATTCAGTGGTCTTGTTGTTTCTGGAGTGAAGTTCTTGTGCATATTTTCACATTTGAAAGCTGCTCACATCAGCATAGTTCTCGATATTGGGCGTTCCAGAAAAAATAATACTCATCTATTTCTTGCCATGCTCTAGCACAACCAGCCTCCACTTGTCAACCTTTACCCCCAATTAGGTATTGTCAATTCTATTGCTTTACCCTAGGTATTTAATTATGCACTCGTGGCTTAATCAAACAAAATAATCAATTTTGTGTGGTATCGTGATTTTATTGTTTTAACTATAGCTATTTAATTATGTACTCGAGGCTTGTTCAAACCAAATAATCGATTAGGTGTTGTATTGTGATCTTATTGTTTTAACTATGTGTATTTAATTATGTACTTGAGGTTTGATCAAACCAAATAAATTAATTTGGTATTCGAGTCAACAACTCGACGTATCAACCTAAGGAGAAAAGGGCTCAAAGGGACAATCGTGATCCAAACTCAAGATAATTGAGAAAAAAGCAATTCCCCTATTTCTAAGTTTATTTACATGGTTTTTGTTTCAGGCATTGAATGATCTAGACTTGGACCTCATCCTAATATTTGTTAAACTGAAAAAGGTATCACTCTGTTGTATCGACCTCAAGGCGTTGCCATTTCTACTTTCCAAAGCACGGGTTCTCGAAAACCTCGAGATCCAAGAGGTTTGTTGTTTCAACTTTCTAAATATTATTATATTTAGAACAAGTCTCTTTTCCCGTTCCAACTTCTCTCTTCCTAATGCACTCGGTTTTTTTTTTTACTCTTCTTAATAGGGACGTCTAGAGGGTGGAGCGTCGTTTACGGTTTTCTCCCACGCCTTGGTATCGACGGGCACGCCCGAATGCTTGCGATTCTCCTTGAAGACCATTTGTGTTTGGTCCCTCAAAGGATACCAGGAGGAAATCTCATTTCTTAGATACTTGTTGGGAGAGGGAAAAAAGTTCAAAGAACTCGCTATTTACTGCTGCTCCTTGTCTTGATGATAAACGTGAAATGTTGTCGACCAGCAGAGAGGATCACGTTTATGCAACTTAAAGATCCATGACATGCAATAAGAAGCTAGAATGTGCGGTCCTCATCTCTTCTCTGTTAATTGCGTGCTTTAGCTTGCGTGTGGTCACTCCTAGTCCAAGACTGATTTTTAATGATGCAAATGCTTCACTGTAGATGTCTTTCCTTCTCTGATTGTCGCTTGTTTGTCTACTCACGATTATGGGAGGAAGTTAAATGGTCATGAATCACATGTCTGGAATAAAATTTATTCATCATCCTCATCATTTAGACTGCTCACTCCTGTCAAGATGTGCCGTGACCGAGACATGGATCGATGTCTCTTATTACTTCCCCTCTCTAGTAGATGGCCTATTTAACTGTCGTTTCTTCTTCTCATACGTTGCAATCACTTGCCGCCATTGCCATCAAAGTTTTAGAATCCCCTAAATCAAATATGATCATATGCCACATCCTTTCTTTGTTCATTTCTTGCTCTCACAGGATGACGAGGCTTAAGAGATTTGGGTCATTTCGTCCTGCATGTTTGGTCAATTTCAGCTTATTAGCTGCCATGCATGTTACAACAGGGGTTTGGGCAATGAAGTTCAATGCTTGGGTATAATTCAATCCAAGTAGCCCCTTTTTCATCCCGATTTCCTGATGTTTTCCTTTGGAGTTGGTCTGAAAGATTTGAGGGGTACTTTTTCTCAAAACCGTTTTCTTTCCAAACAGTGGTTGAAAGCATATTCAAGTAATTAATTTTGCCATTTTACTAGGTAAGTATGTTTCTTGGAACAACTATATTAAGTCAAGTTGCTGACCAACTTAGGTTGTTTTTTCTTTCTTTAGTTTTTGGCTATCCTTTGCACTCTCAAAACTAAAGGGTGAGAAAAAGCATCGCATCTATATTTGTGATAAACTTCATTAGTTTTCATATCTAGTTCTAGAATGTAGTAATTAGAGAGCTATATGTTGCTTAATACCTGTATTTGCATTTATATTAAGAGACATATAAGACGGAGTGGCAGGCTCGCAAGGGCTATGTCATTTGTTCTTGCCAACCTAAGACCCACGTTGGTCTGCGTATCAACACCTTGTATTTCGTTGCTAGTGTCTGTAATTGTTGCACATTATTGGCATCTTAGTGAGGGTTTGACATTTGCTAAACTTGGACATCTTCTTAGATATCCATTTTTAGGTACGTTAGGGTGGCACTAATTAATTTATGCAGCGTTAATTTCTTATCAAGAGCACTGGAAAAGAATTAATGTCAATTACTTGCGTCTTCTGCCCAGATCGGGAGAAAGCGAGAAGAAAATCAATTGAAGATGGTGAAGATAGCAAAGAACGAACAAACTGGGAAGATATGACTGAATAACTCTTTTTAAGTGTTGATTGCACTCTGGAAAGAGGGATTATATAGTAGATTTCTTCTATTCCTAGTATGGTAATAGATTTGCACTTTTGACATATTATGATTGTACTCTTCAAAGAGTGATTATGATGTAGTAGTAGATTTCTTCTATTCCTTGTATGCTAATAGATTTGCACTTTGACATATTATGATTGTACTCATGAAAGAGGGATTATGTAGTAGTAGATTTCTTCTATTCCTGAATAGTAATAGATTTGCACTTTGACATGTGTTACACACTAGCGGATGTGTAAGAGATAATATGAAAGTTAGTCTTCTCTGTTTTTCTTTATTTTTTGATAAATTGGTTGTCTTCTCTCTTTGGAGTAGCGAGATGTACACATCTTCAATTCTCAAATTCCAGGTTGACATTTTTGGTCTAATATTAATTATAGAAACCGAATGAAAAACTATTTTGCAATCCCATTTGATCGTAATTCCTAATCATTAAAACCAAATGAATACATGAGATAATTAAACCACAATAGATTAAAACTTACTTTTGAAGACTAATCTATCATTTTAAGCAAGCAAACGGCTTCTTAAAATAAAGACTAAGATGTAGATTACAGTACACAACAGAACTGTTATTATTATATCATGTCAAATGAGATCCAAAAGACGAAATGGGCAGAAAATTTTATACGCAAAGCTCCAATTTTGGGAGAATTTCAACTTCTTAGAAACTAGAAACAAACATATTCTGATCAATAGAAAGATAACAAAGAAAAGACAAACAGGATTGTTGTCGCAACCCTTGGGATAGACCAGTGCAATGAATCTTTGGTTCAGTCTTTCATAACTACCATCAAAGCCTCTTTACAGTAGTATGTACCATCATGTGTTTAAAGAGTTTGGCAAGCTCCAAAAGGTCCTTGGACCAAATAACCTTTGGGAGTCTATTTGAATCTTATTTGTTTCTTCGTCATTCCACCGTGCATTCACGGGTGGAAGCTGATATTCGTCATGTTTGAGAGCCAAGGCAAAATTGGGCAGTGTTAGTGCTATTCTCATAATCTTACACCAAAGAATTTGTTTGGACAAAAATTAGAGATTGTAGAAGTTTTCACTTGCAGTCAATTATACCATAGAGATCATTAGTTTTTTTTTTTTAACCTACTTCATAACCAAACATACTTCATGGTTCCCCAAAGCGGAGGGTTCCTGCATCAAAGATAAATTTGTTCATTCAGTGCTGTTACCTTTTTCTTTCTTTTTTTACCAAAACCAAAAAGAAGCCATTTGCATGAATGTTATCTTGGGCCTTCAAATGATAGACAGAGCTATCCACACTGGGGCTACCTTCAGTCTATATTACAAATGATAAGGAGACATGAGAAAACGAGATGACGGAAGGATCAAAACAACTTATTAAGACAACAAAATACATTTCTTTCGTCAACAGTAGCACACCTATCAAGCATTAATTCCAATGACTTGCAACAATATTTTTTTTACACTACAAATATTAATATGCAAGGATGACTACAACTGGAGAAAACATTAAAGGGGAAAAAACAAGATGTAGTGAACTTCGACAACTTTGATTTACACCTTCTACTCTCATGGAAGTTCTCATCAAATCCACAAGTGCTCACATTAGCTACACTTGGAGCCAAGTTTCCAAAAGATAACAAAATTAATGAGCAAAAACATATCAGAGAGCAGCAAAGTCAATGGAACAAGATAATTAGTTTAGATTACACATATCTGATATTCTAATCATCATGTTTGAATGAGTTAAGACTACATGTGCCGTCAGGCAATTGTATCTTGAGGTCTTATTGCCCAATTATTTTTATACATATCCTGAAATTAAAACCATTTTATGATAATTGAAGTACTGATATCAGTTTAAGGATCTAAACAGATAACTAGAAAATGGATAATATTTCAGAACTGAAGAGAAAACCAATCACCAAAGAAGGTCTTCGGTGATAGCATACGGAAGTAGATAAGATGAGACCATTGACAGGTCTAACGTCCCTTCCCCTACAATGCATTGGAACACAACATATCATATTGCTTAAAAGATATGGAGGATTACAAATCTTTGAGGCATTATATTAGCATAAATTCCTCGAGGCATATAATAATACTAGCACAAAAACATCTGGTTAGGTTTGAATTCCGAAACCTAAGCTTCCAAGAAAAAAGTATCGCACATTACCGGCTGCCAGTATTTTACCTTCTCACAGGCAAGTCTTCTTTTCACAGCTACAGTGGCCTTAGTATTGTTGATTGCAAGACCAAGCTGAATATCAACACCCTGTTTCAAAGAGAAACGTGAGGTGTGAAATGAAGTCTTAACTTCATATATTTTACACAAACATCACAGTTTTGGGAGTAACAGAAAAAAGGCCTAACTTAATCAAACCTTTATCTTGAGCACAGCCCGAAAACGTAGAAACTTGGACACTACCCCACATGACATAGTTGAGACGTGAATAGCAATATTAGAAGTGGCCTGAATATCTATGCATATTCACATACTTTTATAAGGTTCACATTAATTATGCCACCTGTCTAGTAAGTTTTTCATCTCCAATGATTCAAACTATAAGTAAGATTAGAAATTAATTTATTTGAATTTATTTTCATTCCATCCATACTTGTCCAAAGTTAGAATACTCGTGTAAGTCAGCAAGATTGCATTACAGTAATAGTTGACGTAGCAACATTTTGCATAACTCGTCATTTGCCGTGTTTTGTGGTGTTACATCTTCATAAGAAGCGTATGAATCACTAAGGAATTGATATTCCCCGAAGGTAAATTTTAAATTATCAACATTGGTCATAATCCTAATACCACTTATCACTCCACCGAATGACATTAGTTCACCTCTCAGACTTCCGAGAATGTCTTCAGGGTCAAGTTCACTATGATTTATGTTCATTTCAGTTTTGGTGCAACAACAATCTCTAGGATGTTTCAATCCTCTTAATTTGCAATTTTCATTAAGCTTATTTCTGATCATTTGAATAGCCCTCACAGACCATTAAAATAAAACAAACAATGACCAAGATGATTTATAGATAGATGGAAAAGTGAAGTATTCTTAAGGTGAAAGCGACTGGGAGCATCTGGTTGAGAAAAAACACCTGCCCTAGTGCTTGGAGGGCTAAGTGCTCGGAGGACTACTCCTGCGAGGTCAACAAGTAAATTTTTCCTAAGGAAAACATAACGAAATAGAGCGGGTATATATGAAGATGATATTAATCAATATTGACGATCCTAATCAATTAGTACCTGAGTTCATTGGGCAACTGCGGGTGAACATGTCGAACAGCACAATCAAGGTAACCAGCAGCCTTTAGGAAAACGTCAATCGAAGATCGCCGACTCTCTGACGGGCAAAAGGACATATTCCAGCAGAAGTGAGAACTTTGTTAGAATCATACAACTGCGAAACTTATGTGTCTGCAAAACTTCAAAATGAGAAGTGCAAATGTGTTTTTCATTTTGTCTAAAGTGCTACTTCTGTTTAGAAGGCAAAAAAAAACTAATTATTCGATTAAATTTGTTCAAAGGGAACCAAATTGTACAAGTCATGGAAACAAATCTAAGAAGTGGGCCGCCATCTTCCATTTATACCATAGAGATAAAATATAAAGCAAAAGCACGTTAGTGGATCGTCTCAACCAGGATGTTCGTGTATGTATTTACTCGATAATGTGTACTTGGCTATCAAGTGTATTATGCTACTCCAGTCATGTTCTTATCAAAAGGAAAGCTACCCATTCATTTAACAAGTAACTACCTTAACCTAATAAAGACTTCCAAACATATAGCTGTAACCTTTCTAAAACATAAAACCATGAAGTTTTGTTTTTACTTAGTACTACAAGAATCTCTCCAGTAAATGATGGAGAATTATGCTGATACACATATATGTGCAATAGGAAAAGTAATCAGGAGAGTCTTGATTTCTAAGTTTGGCAATACTATATCGCCGATCAATCAGACTATCACAGGCTGTAAGTTCACAAAAAACGCTCAAGTTCTCTCGCCCCAACTTATAAACCAAAAAGATTTAAAAGATGTATCTTCATACAATATTTTTTGACCTCACTCAACTATTTACTCTCGTTTACGAAATGCATTGCTTTCTAAGGAAGTATTCCACCGAATTCTGATAAAATGTTATGCGGGCAACTAGCATATAGGTTGTTCACACGTATATAGAAATAACTCAACTGCATCAAGTTTGTGTAACATGCTTACCTTCCGTGACCTTTGGTTGATAACCATCGCTTGATGTTCTTGGAAGAAACAATAAATTAGCTTGCAATAATGATAGTGTAGCCATCAAGTGCAAAACTGATAACACTTCATACCAAACGCTGTACATTGTCATTTCCTGGAGATAGATATCTTAGTAAAGAGATATACAGTCGGTTGAATTCAAAGGCAGTGAGTAATGTAATAATATATATGTTGAAAAGGTAAAATCTTAAACTGACCTCTGTATCATCTTCTTGATTGACCCAAACAAACCGTACTTTGTGTTGCAAAGGACTCCCTTCAAAACACAAAGGAAGAAAATTTAGCGCAATGCTCATCATATGAAGGGAATATATAGGTGCGTATATAACATATTTACCATCTTTAACAAATCCCAAGAGAACTGGCAAATAGCCTTCTAGAGCATGCTCAGCGTCGAACCTCCTGCAATGAAAAAGATGAAGCAACGTTAGGAAATTGTCGTCTGGTTCATGTAAAACAATGCTACTGACCATGTTGAGTAGCACTTTGTCGTCTGGTTCTTCATGTAATCGTTGGAGCTTCTTCTCCCGCCATAACTACTATTCGGGGTTCTAAGAGCAGAAAGGCGTTCCAATAAACTCTTATTTAGGTGATCGCCTAGCGTCACTGAGAAATCCACAGGCTTAGGGATCTGCAAACCGGGAACAAATACAGACACATCCCCAATGTTTGCAGGCCTCCTGTTTCCACCCGCATCTGTCGGAGTCAATTGAAAGCGTCTCATTCTGGAATCTCTTTGAGCTGCCAGAAAAGAAAAGAAAAGAAAAATATCGCCTTCAATCCAGGAATAGGGGAATCTTCTGGACTTTAGATCACATAGAGCATAAGTTTCAACAGTTATGAAACAAAGGAGTATTCAAAATGGGGATCACAGGAAATTGACAAAACTGTAGAGAGATCAATAAAAAAGAGCTGAGCTCAATAAATGAAGGCAACCAACAAAGCAGTTGGAAACTCACGGGCAATAGCAAATAAGTTTAGAGTTTATGAATATCAGAGAGGTAAAAATGTGCTCATCAAATGATCAGAAGATAAAAGGCTAAGTCAATCTCCTGCAGAAAAACCAATAATAATTGAAATTCTGAATAGAACCAAAATCAAAGAAAAACTGTGAGCATACCAACATATAAAAATGATATCATCTTTATCACAAGAAAGGCATGACAATTGACAAAAAATAACCAACTCTCACAAACTTAACTTTGGATGTAAGTTGTCTTAAATAAAAGCTTTCCTCATTAAGTTACTACTATTTAGCTTTGGCAACTCTTAAATAGCAAGATTCCTAATGTTATATTCCTCCTCATGACATAGTAAGCTTTAAATTCAAGTAACATTATGAGTAAAGTATTACCCAATCACAAAATTTTAACAAACAAGAGCAAAACTAAAGCTCAACCAAAAGAATCCATTTCAAATATTAACTAAATTTCAAGAAAAGCAAGAAAAGTCAATATAAAATACCTTAAGTAAAACAGGGATCAGATCAGATTTTCCATCAAACAAGAAACTATAAAGGTCCGATCTTTCTGCTATTTGAGATTGATTCTGTTGTGGGGTTTTGTATTGTTACTCAGAACAATCGAATTCGAATTCAATTGTTCTTGTTTTGGTCTCAGGATTCAATTAAAGTCAATTTCCATCTATTTATGTTCAAGAAAAAAAACAATTCCATCTATTTCACTGTGCCAAAACTCATTATGAAATTTCACCATATGTTATTCTCAAATGTTATTGGAAATTGAAATATCGCCATTTGTCATTAGAATTATTGTGAGTGACCATTAGATGGTGATGTTGATCTCTCTGTCTTTCTCATGCAAATATTTATGTAGCACTTTAAAAAGAAAACACTTTGCGTTTGAGGGACCATATATATAACTGTAAACATCCGAGGACGACTATCTATTAATCTATTTAGAATTCCTTTTAACTACAAAATGAAAACTTGAGTATATTATACACAGGAATGTAGTCCTAAAAATGATTTTGAATAGCCACTATATGCTCTCTTTTTTTGTGGCGAAAGTTACATAAGTTTTGCCTTCTATACTAAAGTGCCGTAGGAAAAGCATTTCCCTTCAAAAATACAGCTATTATTCCCTTCATCATTTTGGATGTCATAACCTGCTGGTTAAACGTTGGATATAACTACTTCACATTAAGCCGTCATCAAACAATTACAAGTAGAATATGAAGTTAAATACTCAAATAACATATAGTAAAGTAAATAACAAACAAACAAACAGGGTGAAGCTACTTGTACATGAAGCGGAGGCAGGTGGGTAATAGGGGAATTCGAACCCAAAAGATATACTAACTAATATTGAGTTTAACGTGAAAATGTGTATTTCAATGCAAATAAGAACATTAGTCATGCTACAACAAATAACTAGGTAGGAAGTTGTTTGGGAAAGGGCTAATGCAGAAAAGGAACACATAACAGTGAAAACACAATCGTATTTAATTTATTTGGGGTCTCAGACAACAAATGGTCACTGACAATAAAGTAATAAACCAATGCATTTTAGCATCTGAAACTCTCTGTTCAATCCCCCTATTCCCTAAAGTATTTAACATCTCGGAGTCAAGACACGGGACACTAGTGGGCATGGTTACGCTAGTTAGTACTCTGCGAACAAAGGGTCAGTCAACCTAAGGACAGCTTTGCCAGCCGTATAAGGAAGTTTATATCGGCAGAAATGCACCCAAGAACCTTTAGGAGGTATTCCACCTACAGTGGCAGCTGGAACTGGGGCGTGCATTCCTTCATATGCAGATTTAAGCTGAAACAGCATAGCACGGCCTGCTTCCACGGACTCGGGCAGATAGTTGAGAACCATGTCTTTACTTAGTGTGACCAGATATACAAAACCAAGTTCTTCAATCCCTGTACTTCCCTGCAAATGACAAGAAAATTGGTAATATAATGTCTGTCATCATCGTGTAGGAGGAGAAAATAAAGAAACAGGAAGCCAGTCAACAGCAATATCTATCAATGGGTACTAGAATCAATCAGAAGATGCCATTTGAAATTCTGAGGACGAGACGAGAAAAAGAAAAAGAAGAGAGAAGAGCACCAAATATCCTTACCAGTCGCGATGAACATCGAGCAATGAAAGTAGCAGCCTTTGCTGCAACCGGGTAATACTCGCTCCGGATATTACCTGCCAATACGGGCAACAGCAGACGAGGGGAGACCTGGTCAGTAAGGGTATCTAATACCCTCTTGGCCGCGGAGCCTACAACTTCCACGCTGTCCTCCTGTGCAACTTTGTACAGAAGTTCTTCAAGCTAATGTGATTGAAGTAGAGAGTATATATAGAAAGTCAGGATTATAATGTTGTTGCGACGCACGAAAGTGAAAAGAAAAACGAAAGTGAAAGAAAACAAAAGTTCAAGTCTAGTAGATGGGGACAAAAAAAAAATTACCAGCAGATCCATCGCATGGATGATTCTTCTGTCCTCGAAGATTTTGTCCTTGAATGCGGTGAACAAGTCAGAAGAAGCCTCAATCGCAGTGAGACAAATAATAACACATTTGGGATGCACCAAGTACTTCGCAAGTGAGGTAGTCACCTGAGGCCTGGTCAATGAAATCCGGACGGAGTGATAAAATTATCAAGAATAACATGCATAGATAGGGCTGGTGTCGGTTTTAGCAAATTTTGTGCGAAATGTGGAATTGTATATTACATTATCATGTACTCTATGAATACACACACACACACACATTATCACGTAACCAATCGAATTTCTAGTAAAATTAGCCTTAAGATAGTAAAAACTTCAATCAACATGAGACATGCTTCAAGTAAGTGATAATGCACTCAAACAAGCATCAACACAGAACATAAGATAACAATAAACCAGAAACACAAAAACACATTGAAGAAAAAAAAAACTTACAAAATCTTATAGAGATCTTCCTTGTGGTATTTAGACAATATCCGTGCATCGTTGATCGCGTAAAACACAGTACGACAGTCTTCCGAACCAAGCCTTGCTTCGAGTGTCTAAAAAAAAATAAGTTGCATGCAGTGTGTCTAAGATTTAAACTAAAATACATAATAATAATCCAACGCTAATTTATTTACATGCAACAACAAGTAAGGATATCATCAACCTGAATACAGTCCTCCAAATCCTCCACATCCGTTAGACTCTTCGATTCAATAAATTCCACAACTTTTGTACAACAATCGGTTTCGTATCTATCAACGGGAACTGGCTCAATGAACAGAGACATATTACTTACTAGAGCTTGCTTGCTTGCTTGCTTACACGATGAACACAAACTCGGAATAAAGAAATGAGGCTAGATGAGATGAGAAACCCTAGATAGATAGGAACCGCAAATTGATAATTGTCGAAAACCAAATTACCCTCTTATGGTTTTTCATTTGTAAAAAATGAATGAATATATGACTAATTTTGGCATTTATTTAGTTTTCCTTTTAACATTTGATTTGAGAAATGGCTTTTCCAAGATTTTTAGAAAAGAAGAAATATGACGAAAAAACTAACAAAAGAATAATAGGCTCGCTAAATCACTCAAGACCTAGATTAAATATACTATATCTAATGCATGTTACTATTGTTTCAATATAGTTTACTTACAGAGTAGTTTATGGGTGAAAATGCTAATGCTAATTTCTGGGGGTTGCTCGTGAATAACACTGTTGGAAAAATAGTGGATAAGCTTGTCAAATAATGATATGATCCACTACAAAAAAATTGGGTCTTTCCCGACCGCAAATCCGGTCGGGAATAACCCTTTCGCGGTCGGGAAAGACCCTTTCCCGACCGCATTGCGGTCGGGAAACCGCGGTCGGTGTTGCTTCGGTCGGGAAAAGTTTTCCGACCGCCTTCCGGTCGGCATGGACCTTTCCCGACCGCATTTCCCGACCGAATTACGGTTGGAAATTTACCGACCGATTATTCCGACCGCACAACGGTCGGAATTATTATTCCCGACCGCATAGCGGTCGGGAAATACTTGAATTTTATTCCCGACCGCTATGCGGTCGGGATCATATGAATTTTTATCCCGACCGGATAGCGGCAAATTGGTCGGGATTAAAATTCATGTTATTCCCGACCGGGGCCCGGTCGGGAATAATATTCAAATCAATCCCGACCGATTCGCGGTCGGGGAAAATATTCATCTTATTCCCGACCGAATATCGGTCGGGAATAATAATCATCAGAACAAAAAAAATAATATTTCGGTAATAAATTACCGGAATATTATATTTTTAATATTTTGCAATATTTGAAAAACATTATTTAGTTTTTGTGTTTGCAATAATTAAATTTTTGATTCATTGCTTAGTCTAAAACACAAAAAAAAAAAATAAGTTTTTGATTATTGAAAATTTGAATAAAGAAGTGAAAATTTTTAATTTTGAAGTTGAAAGAAAGAAGGTTTTGAAAAAGTGTATGAATATGAAAAAAGTGTTTGAAATTTTTTTTGAAGAGGAACAAAGTGTGTGGAGATGAAAAAATGAGGAGAATAATGAAGTGTATTTATAGAAAAAGTTGAAAAATTTTGAATTTTCGTCAAATTTGAATTTCCCACCAAGTCCCGCCATTATTTTCGATTATTCCCGACCGATATTCGGTCGGGAATGTTGAATTTTTTCAAAAATTTCAAAAAACCGCCAATTTTTCAAAAAATACCGACCGAAATTCGGTCGGCAATACTTTGTAGCCCAGAAACTCGCGACATACCGACCGCACTGCGGTCGGGAATAAGTTTAAATTTTATTCCCGACCGCACCGCGGTCGGAAATTCCTTTAAATATTAGTCCCGACCGCGACATACCGACCGCACTGCGGTCGGGAATAAGTTTAAATTTTATTCCCGACCGCACCGCGGTCGGAAATTCCTTTAAATATTTGTCCCGACCGCATGGCGGTCGGGAATACCTTTAAATTTTATTTACGACCGCCATGCGGTCGGCAATAATGGTAATTCCCGACCGATACGCGGTCGGGAAAAATAGTAAATTTTTCCTTTTTTCGATCTTTTGAAAAATCTTGATGTGTTTGTTAAGTATAACTATAGAATCTCATTAAATTCATTAATTGCACTATTAGTTAGTTTGTTTAATGTACTTTTAATTATTAAATTAGTATAGTTTATCGGAGTATAAGTTAAGTTAGTTTGGAGTTTTACCTATAATAATCATACGTAGTATATAGGAGTTCACAATTGTCAATTAACATTTGTTACGAACGTTAATATAGAGAGGCTAATTGTGATATATATATGTTAACATTTGTTTAACATAATCGCAAGTAGTTACATTATTAACAACTACATATACTAATTTATTTATAAGTGACAATATGAATCGACGCTTCAAACGATTCATCAACGTGCAACTAAATTTAATTTTTTTTTGAGATTTTTAGTAATATATAACTAATATTGATTTACTCGATCATTAAATGAACGATTTACCTAAAATTGAGAGCGAAATTGTGAAATTAAGAATATGAATATTATTCCCTACCGAAAATCGGTCGCCAATAAGCCTAAACCCTAAACCCTAAACCCTAAACCCTAAACCCTAAACCCTAATATTCTCGACCGCCACGCGGTCGGGAATAACAACGATTAGTATTATTCCCGACCGCAATGCGGTCGTGAATAACAACTATTAGTATTATTCCCGACCGCATTGCGGTCGGGAATAACAACTATTCCCGACCGCTCTGCGGTCGGGAATGTTAGTATTATTCCCGACCGCATGGCGGTCGGGAAGTCTCGGCCCAGCTGCGCGGCCCAGCTGGGCCAAGATTAGGGCGACACTATGGGCGGGAAATTTCCCGCCCAGAGTTTTCCCGACCGCATTGCGGTCGGGAATATTATTCCCGACCGCGATGCAGTCGGAAAATATTATTCCCGACCGCAATACGGTCGTGAATGATTTTTTAGAAAGTACCGACCGCATTGCGGTCGGGAAAAGTTTTTCCGACCGCATTGCAGTCGGGAATGCTCCCGACCGAATTCCGGTTGGGATTTTCCGGTCGGGAAAGGGCGAAAAATCTTGTAGTGTGACCAGCAAGTTGAACTGCGACTTATCGATCAAGTACAATGTCGAGTTCAACCAACGATACAATAGGTCGAATGATTTAGTTAATCGATGGCTTGTTTTAGATTTAAGGGCTCAAAATAACCTACTCTTTGTTTCGTATTTACATGCAAGCGTGAAAACAATCCGTTGTAAGACTCTAGGCTTCCCAAAAACACCTTCTTTTTTTTCTTTTTCTTTTTTAAAGTTACAAAGGGTCGAACAGCCAAACATGGGGCTTAGTAAATGACTAAGACCAAGTTGGTCAAATGGTCGAACCCGAGGTCGAATTTCATTTATTACAACTACAATTTAATCATTTGAGGCATATCAAAGTAATTCATGTATGTCTCACTTATCAAACCAGTCATGACATGTGTAGCCCTTAAGAAGATATCTTATACGAACCGGAGTCTCATATTTCGTTTTTTAGGTGTCAAAATTCGGTCGAATCAATGTGTCCAGTGGCTGTAAAATTGGAGGGAAAATCCAGTCGACAAATAACCACCTACACACCCCGTCGGCTATATACATGCCACCTTTCATATGGATGGGTGCACAACCAACCGAAATGGTGCAGATTCACGCGGGAAAGTTGTGGCATAGAAATGATGTGTCCGTCCAGTCAACCCCTATGCCAACTTTCGCAGTCTATAGATAGACCCCCCACCCATCTCTCTACTTCTTCATTTTTCATTCAATCCATTACATTCTTTCTTTCTTTATGTTTTGTTGAGAGTTCAAAACATTCTTTTCGTTCACCGTTTCTTAATATTTGAAGTGTTGCTATATTGAGAAGAAAGTCATTGCATATCGAAAAGCGATCGTTGATCAAACCGTAAGCACCGAGCGCGGCAAATATCGTTTAAAAAAAAGTTCAACTATTGTCTCGACTTTAAATACTACTTTATTTTTCTGATTTACACCCGTCATTTTCAACAATTTTAAAAATGATTTTCCGTTTATGTATCTCAGAAAAGTGGTGACCATATCGCATGTTCATAACACGGGAGAAAAGCTGGAGAAGGTTTCTGGCACTAATTTTAAAAGGTGGCAACAGAAGATGTTGTTCTACCTTACGACCTTGAACCTGTCAAGGATGCCCCTACGGTGCCAGAAGATGAGGCTGATTCTCGTTCAATGGCTGCTTTTGATGCCTGGAGTCAGATTGAATTTCTTTTCAAAAACTACATCTTGCATGGATTAGACAATTCACTCTACAATGTGTATTGTTCCATCAATACATCAAAGGAACTTTGGACGTTCCTTGACAAGAAGTACAAAACCGAAGATGCTGGGCTGAAGAAGTTCATCCTCAGCAAATTTATGGACTTCAAGATGAACGACTCAAAGACGATGACGAGTTAGGTTCAAGAGTTGTAACTGATCCTACATGACCTTGATGCAGAGGACATGAAGCTCAGTGAATCCTTCCAAGTAGTTGTTATAATAGAGAAGTTGTCACCGTCCTAGAAGGACTTCAAGAACTACCTCAAGCGCAAGCATAAGGAGATGGGTCTTCTGATTGAAGAGGATAATCGAACGTTTGGGGGTAAGCTAAAGCAGGTGCAAATGCAGATGGAGGCTAGAGCTAACGTAGTATAGCACAAGCCCAACAAGAAGAGAAAGAATCAGGGAAATGGTGGAGGCCAACAAAAGAAGAAGGCCACAAAGTTCAAAGTGAACTTCCAGAACTGTGGAAAGCCAAACCGCGTGGCCAAAGACTCCCGATTTCCAAAGTAGAACAGCCAGAACCAGTCTAATGAGGTTGTTGTAGTTCAGGACAAGAATTTTTATATTGACATGGGTGACCTAATGCGCACTGCAGTTGTCTTTGAAGCCAATATGGTGGACCATCCAAATTAGTGGTTCATCAACACCGGTGCAACTCACCACGTCTACACTGGCAAAGAGATGTTCTCCACATACTATTTATTCAACAACTGAAAGCTCTAAATGGGAAACTTTGCAGCATCAGATATCTTCGAAAGTGGAAGAGTAGTGTTGCAGATGACTTCGGGCAAAGAGATCACTATGATTGATGTACTCTATGTTTCGGGTATTCGAAAGAATTTGATATATGATTCTGCACTTGATGCGAGTGGGTTAAGACTAGCGTTTAAGGCTGATAAATGTGTGCTCACTCAGAATGGACAACTTATTGGGAAAAGTTATGAGTCAATAGAATGTTCAAAACAAATGTAACGAATGTTCAACATGCTTCTCTCATGGTCTAACATATAATTCATCTTTTGAGTAGTGATAATGAAAGATCTAGGCCCACTTCATAAGTTTCTTGGTATTGAAGTTACCTCTACCTCAAATGGTCTTCATTTATCACAAACACACTATGCTCTTACACTATTAGAATGCACAAATGAGATATTTCCCAACGAAATATTTGCTCTAGCAATTATTTAAGTCCTTTCAGTTATTTTTTGGTTTACAACTTCTTTTTTATATTGTTAACTAAAACCGTTGGCACTCAGTCTATGCATGATTAACTTTTATAAGTCTAATATAATTAATTTGTGTTGTTAAGAGTATCACTTAAATATGTATATAGAATCTCTATATTTTAACCTTCTTTTTATGTAAGAGAGAATTATAAAACACATGTAGTAAAAAGATTTAAATAATGATAAAACTAAAACAAATTACAATTATATCCTAACTAATGATAAAATTTAATGTGTGTCTAAGGGTAAACAAAGAAATCAAAAAATTGGTGTCAACGTGACTTCACGTAGCTTCCTTTATATAACAGTATAGATATCTAGATTGCTTTATGTCATGGTATATTCAATAGATCTAGACCTAGTTCCACGGTGCTTGACATATGTTTTAGAACTGCGTCAATCAAAATTAATATATTAGAATCCAAGCTATAAGCTCAGCGTTTTTCATACTTAAGGCGGTAAAAGCCCACAAAGGCGACCTAGCTAAGGCGAGATTTTTAAATATTTTATTTTAATGTACCACACGGGAATTGCACTACGATGACGTACACATCGAAGTGTCCGTCCATTTAGCATTTTAGGCTCCGACATGTGCGGGGCTTTTTTTGCACTTTATAAACTTATTTTCTTTTTTGCATATGGTTTTATCATAAAAAGAGGTCGCTCCCTTATAAGTTTCTAATTATAGAAAAAATACACAGATACACACAGGTTGTATCATGGAAAACAACCGCTCACGTTGCGCAAGCATTGCAGATGGCGAATCTATTTTAAGTAAATTAAAAGATCCCCGACTTCCAGTTTCTTTATTTATTGTCGAGGGAGGTTATTTAATTACTGTACATCGTTTACTGTAGTTTATATTGTTTGCTTTTGTCTATAAAATTATACTACTCTATTTGTTTCCTATTGTATGAGTACATGTATTACTACTAGTCATATGACATATATCTCTTGAAACGAACAATTTACCACCAGACAAACAAGACGAGGTCTACTTTTGTCGGCTACTTACTCACGAAAGGTTTGATGTAACTTCGTGATTACTGCTAAGGTGAGCTAGCCATTGCTTTTGCTTCTTTCTTTTTTTCCAATTGCCCTCATTTTGTTTTTTTAATGTTTCGTTTGCCATTGTAGTTTCCCGTAATCGTGGATGGTTTGGCTACCGATTACGAGGTGTCTAGAGAAGCGTAAGTACTTTTACAAACATGTATTCTAAGTAAATGATTTATTTTCATGTAGATAATTTCGGTTAGTATTGTAGTAAATTTGAACACTTGAAGAAGATCGAAAGTTGAAAAAAAACTTTGTGAAGCAATGATCCATAAGTCATTTTAGTTATTTTTATTTCGACCTATGACTTGGTCAACCATCCATATATTTTTCGTGTATATTTATTTATTTACGTTTGTCTGAAGTATGTATGTGAAATGTGAGTATGTGATAAACATTCAATTATGTGCCATATAAAGTTTAGGATAAATCTCTTTTTGGACACACGTGTATATTATATTTTCTCTTTTACTTTATTTCCTGTTGATGGCTATCAAATTAGGGAATAAATTTGCTGTTGTACTTTATATACATTTGTGGGCCATATCCAGTGTTTTTTGGTTTTTAAAGCGCTATTAAATTACACAAATTTGAAATTTGCAATGACCCATTTCGTCCACTTTTTTGGACCATCTATTATTCTAAGAAATGAAATTGAATATAAAAATGGCCCATAACTTTAAGCCCATCTGGCCATCTTAAATATCTTTATACCGACCACGCTATGGAAAGGCCTCATCATACTAGAGCTTCATTGAATAACTGATATTTGGGCTGAATGCTAGAAGCTCGTGAGAGGAAAATAGCTATTTAGCTAGTGCCTAGTGGCTTTGTAATTGTTAATTAGTTGACACTATTACAATTAAGGGATAATGGCATTAAACCCCCTGAACTATGCACGTTTTTGCATTTTCGTCCTTAAACTAATTTTATTAGCGTTTTCCCCCCTAAACTATGCACGTCTGTGCGATTTGCCCCCTGGCCGGGTTTTCGGCCATTTCCGGCCATTTTTAGCCGGAATATTCCTCTCTACCCGACTCATATGTGTTGTACTAGATGTATATTAGTAGTTGATGACAAAAAAAGGCGAAAAAACACCTCGAACGGGGCATATTCCGGCCAAAACGAAATCACATTTTGGCCGGAATATGCCCGGTTCGAGGTGTTTTTTCGCCTTTTTTTTGTCATCAACTATCATTATACATCTAGTACAACACATATGAGTCGGGTAGAGAGGAATATTCCGGCTAAAAATGGCCGGAAATGGCCGAAAACCCGGCCAGGGGGCAAATCGCACAGACGTGCATAGTTTAGGGGGGAAAACGCTAATAAAATTAGTTTAAGGACGAAAACGCAAAAACGTGCATAGTTCAGGGGGTTTAATGCATTTATCCCTACAATTAATTGTGATTAACTATTATATTAAGATAGTTGTGTTGTAGTAATGTCCAATAATTCTCTTATAATAATGCTAATAGTTGGGTAGGAGTGTTGAATCAATTTTAGACGATGATTTGTATACAAGACATTGAGTGTCGGATGATCCGGTGCCAAGTTTTATGAATGAGATCCCAAGTGTTGTATGACGCAATGCCAAATTTGAGATTATATGATAAGTGGATGTCATACGCAAAAGAATGAGTTATCGGTTGTTAGGTTGATGCGATGCCAAGTGTTCGATGATATAGCGAGTGGGTGGCAAGGTAAAGAAAGGCATGCCAAGTGTTAGATGATGTGGTATCAAGTGTGAGGTGATTGGGTGACAAATGTGATCTCTATTTTTTACAATAGAAGATCAAATGGTATTTCGTTTGAGATGCATTTACACTGAGATAAACAAAATACCTTGAGCAAATTTATGAATCACATAGTTTGTCTTGCCAATTAATTTTTCATGTATGTCGTTTCATAATGCAGAAAAAATGAGCAGTAATATGCATTTCACGTATTGATGTCATTATGCAACCGTTATGTGTATAAAACTCTATTGCATAGATGATCAGATTTTTAAAACATAATCAAATATATGACACTATATATATGTAATATGAATAAATCTACCTATCCGACTTGTTGACTTCATCGCAAAATATATATTTGGGTGAAAATGTCACGTTAATGCGCTTTGAGGATGTTGGGTGCTTATTGGTGTAATGTACAAGTGCAAAAAATAAAATAAAAAAAATAGCATAACTCAATGACGCAACCCATTAACAATTTTATAATCTAAAGTTTTTTTTTACACGCCATGTAAACTTGCAACCACCAAGAGTAGACAAAGAAAAACTTAAATTGGTTCTTTTCTTATAAATTCATGACCATCTGATCTCATCGACGTTCTATGCAATCAAAGTGGACCATTGTTTGGTGCATTTAGAAGACCTATTGCCCATTTGCACTACTAATGCATAGCATGGCATTGGCTTTTCCAAGGACTAATTTGGCCAACCCATTAAATTTAACACACTTACATATTGAGACCGACTCTCGAAATATCGTTACTTTTCCTGCGAATATGCTGGGCATCTTGATAGAACTTCAACAAATGCTATCTTTTACTGCACCCCTCCTCCCCATATGCTCGTTAAGGCCAGTAAAAGGTTTACTGATATCAAGTTTAAATAGATAACAGAAAAATAAACACCACTGCAAAAAACTTACATCACGACAGGTACTCGTTTGTACGTGTTTTCACAATGAATGACACCATATCAAGCTGCAGGAGATCAGGAGTGATTTCATAATCCTGAAGCACGCAGATATTCACCAATCAGATCAAGGAACCGGCCATAAACTCTGTAGTAGAATGGTACAACCAAAACTGTTTATTTTGATTGTCAATTAAGCATCAGCAGATTAAGAACCATCACAGTAAATTTATGATGTATACCTGCACTTCTATACCTTGAAGGATCTGTAGATCAAAAAATAAAGTAGATATTGCTATTAGCCAGGCTTTTCCAGAATATTCATACACTGATAATTATTACTAACAATATAGAAAAAACCATTCGTATTCAATTACTACCCATAATTTTTTACCCATAAATGATAAAACAACTAAAATCTGGTGGCTAACACAAGAATATAACTTGTGAGGAAGATTTCGATAAAAAACATAAACTATTGTTATAACACAGGTAAATTATTCATGAGAAAGGACTGTACAAACTACAGTTAGTAGCATGCATATATAGTTTATTTTATTCTGTGTATCAAGATGATCATGCCTCAACCATCAACTTTCATGTCAAGAAAAACGTTTTATACCTTGAACCAAATATTGTAAGATTATTGATCACCTTCAACTAGATAAACTTAATTCACTCACAGTCTAAAATGTTAGTTAGATAAACATTCATTGCTCCCTCAAAAAAATCCTTCCCCAGCAGAAATTGTGATCAATATATCGCAGCAGCTGAAAATAAAACATCAGAAGAGTACCTTTAAAGTTTCCATGAAATATACAACACATTAGAAGGCGTGACTCAATCAGGGAGCCTCCTGAACAATGCATGACCTTATAAATGAAATCAACTACTGGACCGCGCTTAAGGAACTGAACAAACTTAATGGAAAACAACACAAGCTTCCTCATATATATTTTGAAGTAAATTAAGCAAAAGAGGCCACTGTCATCAAAACAGAGAAATGAGAAGTGCACAGAATCACACACCTTACCTTGAGGTGCTCATCTGGTAGGGGCACACGTCATCAACATAAACCTGAAGCTAGCTTCGTCATTACATCTGAAACAAGATCCGTTCATTCATTTGAACTATTGGTTTTCAGAAGCTGCTAAAAAGTTCCTTACAAGCAAAATTTGTGAAAAATACAGTATTGTATGTAACTCAAAAAACAAAATAGTTATCGTATTTGATGCCCTTAAGAGGCCTTATTAACTAAATATGGTGGGCTAATATAGTGTTTGGTTTGCTAAATTTGCGCACTAATTAGTAATGGGAGCCCGGTATTAAGTGGGTCATGGCTGTACTTTTAGCCTTTATTTTATCTCACCTTCTTAACTAATATTATTTAATATGGGCTAATGGGCATACTAATATGGCCATTAAATAATAAATATTTTGAGGGCAAAGGACATCCAAACGTGCCGCTAGTAATAGTACTGCTGAAAGTATGACTAGACCCTAGTTGGAATCTAACCTAACTCCATTTGCAAAGGTGCAGTCAACTGGAACCTGATTGATTTTACCAGCTGAATGATCGATTTAGGAAAAGATAGTCACTGGCAGGAATATGTAATGCTTCACTTGGAACAAAAGAATGAATAATGCTTTTGTTAAGTATGAAGGTCAAGAATATTAGTAGTTGTATACAAAATTGTTCTACTAGTGTATTAGAGATTGAATATTAGTTGTATACAAAATTGTTACCTATTTTTTAAAGTGCATGAAAAAATTGTGTAAGTGATTCAAAAGGAGTTTTGAAATTAAAAAAGTACAATTCTTTATTAGAAGCTAGCAAAAACCACATTCATAATATAAAAGGATAATAGCTGTGTGGTTTATTGGAGTACTGGTCATTTATTTCTACTCGATTTTGGGGCGGCAAAGTGATGGTTTTTAGTGGCTAATTTTCTTAGACGCCGCTAAATCTATTTATTTATCTAAAAACCAAGAGTAATTTTTCAAAAAATATTATTTCATATGAAAAACATTTCACTAACAATTCCACGCATAGAAAATGACTAAGGTGGTGTTTGCAAATTCTGGTGAAAAAGTAGAAGTTCATTATTCTAATTTAAACTTCAAAAGCACTTAAATTTTAAAGTTGAGAGTGTTTGCAAAATAATCTTGAATTTGAGATAATCTATAAGATTTGGGGGGGGGGGGGTTAGTTTATAAAGAGTTGTGTAACCAAAAAAACTAGATTTGCAAACACTCAAAAATCACTTATTCAAATAAAAAGATACTTATAGTTTTTTTTTAAGAGTTTGCAAACACCACCTAAGTTGTAAAGGGTTGCTTAATCTTAATAAAGCACTTTAAAGGCTCATGAGTTCAAGGTGAAAATAAGATAGTTAACTCCATATTCGTCAAATAGCTAAGTAAATTACATGTAGTTGTTATGCACATTTCTTGAGCTTGTTCCACCACCAATCGGGGTCACCAACCCGCAAATGCTACCTGCTTTTGTGCGCTTTTAGGTTTTGTAGAACTTCTAAAGTATGTTGATATTTTGTAGTACTTTTAAGAGGGGGATAGTCTAAAGTATGTTGATATGTTGTAGAACTTTGTACATACTAATTCCAGCTTTTGGATCGAAATTATCCTTTTGGTCAATTGAGGAGGAGGAGTTGTATATATAAGGACATTGTGTCTTGATTGTAACCAACAAACAGACATTTGAGCAATTTGGTGCATCTTTTCCACGTTACTTGTTGCTTAGCTATTTCACCACCATGTCGGAGCATTGTATTGTTATAATTCGTTAAGAGATGGGTGGGTCGAATGTGTCCATTGCGCCCGGGTTAAGTTGAGCCACAAGTGCTTTCACAATGGTTATTAGAACCTTCCCCATCATCTCCATCATAGCCGTGATCACGGAAGCGTACTAAAGGTTGTATGCCACACGAAAAGCAAAAAATAACTTGCAAATTAGACTTTAAAACATATCCATTTATTTGATTATTCATATTTTAACAAATGTGCTATTATACATCCTGTCGGAGATTGGTGCCAGAGTGTTGGCGATTTCAACTTGTACCATTCCAAGGAAGGGCGCGAAGGACTGATAAAGTTTGCAAATGAAGATCGCCGGTACATCCATGCTATATTTACGAACGCTTGGGAGAAGCGCAAGCTAGCCTAGAAGTTTTATGATAGACTCGGGTCGGAATCCTCTATGTTTCTAATGATGTTTTTAATTTATGTATTAAACTAGTAGTTTAATTTCAGTTAGTGTTTGAGTTTGTTTTTGTTTATGAATTGCGTTTGTACTAGTTTTATTAATTAGTGTTTGCACTTAAATAAAGTCTTGTCGTGTTTAATTACAACAATCTTACTAAATAAAATAATTAATTAGAACTTAAACTTATTATTCGTATCATTAGTAATCAACGGTGTTCAAAAAACATTTGACTTTTTTTAAATAATAATAGAAAAACTGACAAACTAGCCCCAACGTTTGGACGTTTTCGCGAAACTATACCCAACGTTTAAATTTTTGCAAAATTATTCCTGACCTTTGCATTTCGACCAAATTTGAATTTTTACACGGGCAAAACCGATACTACACTTCCAATTTATAAAAATAAAATCATTATTTCACCTATTATTACTAAATCAAATGTAATAAAACTATTATTTCTTAAAAAGTATATCTTTATATATAAAAACAATAAGATATTTAATTCTTCAATATATATAATATATAACAAAGTATATCTTTATATATTAAAAAAATAAGATATTTAATTGCTTAATATATATAAATATATAAAAAGTATATCTTTATATATTAAAAATAATAAGATATTTAATTCTTTAATATATATATAAATATATAAAAAACAATAAGATGTTTAATTTTCTTAATATATATAAATATATAAAAAAGAAAAAATATTATTTCATAAATATAATTTTTCTTATTGAAATCCAAAAAAAAACATTATTAAGTTATATAATTTTTATTATTGAAATTTAAAAAAACAAAAACAAAAAAGAACCCGTCTTTCGCCCCCCCCCCCCCCCCCCCCAATCGGAACAACCAGGTAATCCAAATCGGGGAGCACGGGTCGGAGCTCCGTCGCGATTCTATGGTGGAGACCGTCGAGGAGCACGGGTCGGAGCTCCGCCACGATTCTAATGGTGGAGATCGTCGGGGATTACGGGTCAAAGCTCCACCGCGATTCTGGTGGTGGTGGTAGCGAAATCAGGTCCCTACACCGACCCATGCTCGTGCTGGGGGGGGGGGGGGGTTGGGATGAAGACGGGTCATTTTTTTTGTTTTTTTTTCTTTAATAAACAAATAATTTATTTTAAATTTAATATTTTTTATGTATATATTTTGAAATGTCTATTTTGCCCTCGACCAAAACGGAGTGGTGATGTCATAACGTTGAAATATGACATTTTTTTGCCGGAATGAAAGTTGGGGTATAGTTTTTGTCGAAATGCAAAGGTTATGTATAGTTTTGCAAAAAATCAAATATTGGGTATAGTTTCGCGAAAACATCTGAACGTTGGAGCTAGTTTGTCATTTTTCCCAAAAATAATTGTCGTTTACTCAAAATGCAAACCCCCTCACGATGTTATATTATATACTTACCGCGGACCGGAAGTGGAGATTGTTCGTCCTTTTAAGAAGTTTTTACTAGGATTTTGCATTCAATGTGTGGTTAGGGTTTTGAGAAACTGGTGACTTTTTTGATGCTCGTAAGTGAAGGATATCCTGCATTCGGCAATACTATTAAGGACCACCAAAATCGAGAAGGAAATTGCTAGGTTTCTCATTTTTTTTTATCTGGTTGTGCGAATTATGGTTTGGAACTAGCGGAAGTAGGGGTACATATTGTGAGGAATCCGAAGTTGGGGGATGAGTTTGATTAAGAAGTGGCAGAATGAGTCGGCTGGGAAAGGTCTTCCTCTCAATATTGAGGTATTGCGGGGCGTAAAATGCTTTAATTGTAGGTTTTATGTTTTCAAGAGTTGTGAGTTGAATGGAATGTACTTGTGTGCTTTATCAAGGTTATGTTGCGAGATTTGCTCATGCTCAGAATGCATGCTCTATACCTCTTCATGCGCTTATAAATAATACTAACATATTTTTTATGGGACGTATGTGTTTCCAGAATCTACTCAAACCCTGCTACTTTTTGATATTTGCCGTCGCAATAATGTTGGCAATTTCTATTTACCTTAGAAGAATATATGTACTTGGCTCTAGAACTCAAAATTTCTCTTCAGTTTCTTCATTCTTAACCTTAGGATTACTCCATCATTAACAATCCCTATAAAGCTTCATTACATCTTATTAGAATATAAATTAAATATATAATAAATGTGGTAGGTGTAGTGGGTGTAGTAGGTGTAGTCACTTCCCTATTTATGTATGTTTCATCAATATCAATCATACCAAGTTATTTTCCTTCTCTTCTATTATTACATGGTATCAAAGCCATTTCTAAAAAAAGAAGATCCAGTGGCCTAAATCCTAGGGCCACCGCTTTGCCGCCTTCAGTTCTTTTTCCACCAAAGCATAGGCCATTTTTTTCCCTCAAGTTCTGTCTCTCTCCACCGTCAGCAAAATATATATATATATATATATATATATATATATATATATATATATATATTTCATTGAATTCGCTGCTGTTAATGGTTTCTGGATATCCCCAGCTTCCGTTTGTTGCACCGAATCCTAGCTCCGATTTTGCAATTTCAGTTGCTGAGTTTTCATGTTCTGTTGTGGCTAGTTTTCTCTCAGTTTTGTTGCCGAGTTTTTTCTCTTTTTCATTAAGTTCTTAGAACTTTCAGTTCAGCCCAAAAGTTCATGAAATTTGCATTCCAGCCTCACAGTTCTCTGAACTTGCAGTTTCAGCCAATTAGTGCTTAGATATTGCACTTTCAGCCGTTCAGTTTTTCTATATTGCAACTTCAGCATTTCGAATCCTAAAATTTGCATTTGGGATTTATCCCGGTTTCCCGAGTTAGTCGTGTAAGCTAACTTGATGTATGTTTTTTGAGTTAGCCTTGTGAGCTAACTTGACATTTGGTTTGCCGAGTTGTGATTAACTTGAGTCTCTCGGTTTGGAAAATTGTTATTGTGAGTTCTGTTCCTTTTGTTTTTTTTGAGTCTTTTTGTTGTTAGTTCTGCGAGCAACTCACATAATGTGTTGCTCAGGGGGAGTAGGGAGTCAGTTAATATTTCTTGTTGTCGTTTTTCAGTCGACTAAATATTTGAGCTACGATCTTATGGATTGATGAGTTGCTGGTGTGGAAGCACACGTTTGGGCATTAAGGATATTGATATGTCGTCTTTGTTGACACACTTGTGATTCGCTTTTGTTTGATTGGTATAGCCAATCGTTGCGTGAGGTGTTTGTCATCAATTGAGCTAGTGATCCACGTTTGTTGATTGGTGTACCCAATCATTGACGTAAGGTATTTCGATGACATTTCTGGTGGACTTGGTGTTCCACGTTTGATTGGTATAGCCAATCATTGCCATAATGTGTTTCAATGGCGTCTCAGTTGGTGGAGCTAGTGATCCATATTTGTTGATTGGTGTAGTCAATCTTTGCCGTAAGGTGTTCTGACGAAGATTATATTTAGAAATGTCAAGATGAGTTAGAAGTCTTGGTCGCGCTTGCTTTCTATCAAGTATTGTAACTTATTATGTAGTTAAAGTTACTTTCAATTATGTGTGTTATTTGTAACAAGCTTATAGCGTAGTACACTCTAACTTGAGGGGGGTATTAGAATATAAATTAAATATAGAATAAATATGGTAGGTGTAGTGAGTATAGTAGGTGTAGTCACTTTCTTATTTATGTATGCTTCATCCATAACAATCGTATCAAGTTATTTTCCTTTTCTTCTATTATTACACATCTAAAGATTTTAACTAGCATTAGAAAATTATTTAAAACCCTAACCACAGAAGTTAGCACAGGTATCCGGAGTGCATTAGAAAATAGTTAGCACATGAGAAGTCAAACATAATTTAAAGTGCATTAGTTTGAGGGTTGTCTTTTAACTGGCGAATAGTTAGCACATGTATCCAGAGAAGACAAACCTCACCCCAAAACTAATGCACTTTAAATAATACTAGTTTCTCAAACTAATGCACTTTAAATTATGTTTGACTTTTCATGTCACAGACCGCATAAGTGGAATTTTTTTTATTTTAGTTTTTGGAATTTATTTATATATAACATATGTAGCATATATAATAGGATAAACCGGATTATTTCATGTTCTTTGAAGTGAAATACAATGCTTTCTGTGAGTACTTCTATTTGAAATGTTTTGTGTGGCATTGAATGATGCTTGTCAGAGACCCTCTCGGGGTCTTTAACTTATGGAACTAAATTTTTGTAACAATTTGATACAATGAAATTGGAGTATATCACCTCACGCAAAAAGAAAGTAGCACAAATCATTTTTACTTATATGCCTTTATGTGTGGGGTTAATAACATGATTAACAATTCTCACCGTCACACGCAGAGATTCAAATGCTAGCTTGCGTAACCGACGATTTGAGAGTGTGAGCTATTTAGAGCATCTTCCAACAAATCTTTCTGAAAATATTGTATCTCGCGTGTTCTTCAGAGAGAGAGAGCGAAGAACAGATTTCTATGCAAAGCGTTTGGTTTATTGAATCCCAACTTTCTGAAACTCTATTTTGACGAGTATGAACTTAAACGCTGCCGTCTCAATCGAGCTCATTTTGTCGGCTTTGTAGATACCGAACTCCATATAGCTGAGAGGGCCACCATGGAAGTTAAGCAACTTAAAGAATTAACAGTGAAATGCTCTTATCCTCACGACACTACCATTATTGAAGGTTGGTGCCATTACATTACGAATTTCCATTTCAAGTGTGATTGGCAGGTATTAGACATTCGTGGGAGTGCATTCTTCGTATCGATCGATGGCCTCGCCTCATTGGTTACCTTGAAGGTCATCATGAAGTATGTATTGGATTTTTCGGGTTAATTTCAACTTCTAAACCTCCAAACTCTTTATCTTAGGAAGTTGTTCAACTCCAATTACGCTGCGAGTCCACCTACAAGCGTTTCGACTTTGGTTGCGGCATGGTCTAAGTTGAAGTTGTTGACGCTCCCGAAGATGGACATAATTAATTGCAAGAAACTTTTTGTCGAGAGCTCGTTTCTTAAGACATTTGTCATGGAAAACTGTCACATGGACAGACGTACCTGTATCTACATTGGGACATCCAACCTTATGTGATGTGTATTTAATGGTCTTGTTGTTCCTTGAGTGATGTTCTTGTGCAGACTTTCACATTTGGAAGCTGCTCACATCGGCATTGTTCATGCGCCTTCCGAGAAGAAAAAAAATACTCACCTATTTATTGGCATGCTCTAGCACGACCAGCCCCCACTTGTCAACCTCTACCCTCAAGGAGGTATTGTCAATTCTATTGATTTACCTATATGTATTTAATTATGCACTAGAGCCTTATTCAAACCAAATAATTAATTTTGTGTGGTATCGTAATTTTATTATTTTAACCATAACTATTTGATTATGTACTCGTCTTGATCAAACCAAATACTTGATTAGGTGTTGTATTGTGATCTTATTGTTTTAACTATGGGTATTTAATTATGTACTTGGGGCTTGATCAAACCAGATAATTATTTTGGTACTCGAGTCAACAACTCGACGTATCAATCTAAGGAGAAAAGGGCTCAAAGGGACAGCCGTGATCCAAACTCAAAATCATGGAGAAAAACGCAATTCCCTTCTTTTGAAGTGTATTTACATGGTTTTTGTTTCAGGCATTGAAGGATCTAGACTTGGACCTCATCCCGATATTTATTAAACTGACAAAGCTATCACTCGGTTGTATCAACCTCAAGGTGTTGCCATATCTACTTTCGAAAGCACCGGTTCTCGATAACCTCTAGATCCAAGAGGTTTGTCGTTTTGATTTTCTAAATATTATATTTAGAACAAGTCTACTTTCGAAAAAATCTTTATACGTCTAAAGGCGGAAGGACCAAGAGGGACGTACCATGAAGAGAAGGCTCGCAAAATGTCCTCTTCGAGGACTCAGGAATCGTCGAAGGCACCGATTGAGGAGCCCCGATCTCGTGAGAAGGGGATGGCGATGGATTTTCGAAAGAAAGGATCACTAAGTCTGGCCTAGGCTCTTCCTCAACAGCTTTCGAAGAAGGCCCCCCCTCGGAAGCGAGCCCTTCCTCCGAACCCTTAGAAAAACTCCCTGTATTTGATGTTGGGGCCTGCGCCAGTACCAGGGCTGATTGAGGATCCACCAAAGTCAAGGGGATGACATCGTAGATTATACCGTCTGCTCTAATGATAAAAGGAGAATGATCCTCCTCTTTCTCCTCCCTCGGAGGCATATCTGTGTACTCGAGGGTGTCAACCTCCTCATCAGTAGGGTCCTCATCCTCGGGAGCATCGGAGGTGCCACTCGAAGAACGAGTCGAGGAAGTCGTGGAAACCTTCAACCTCTTCCAACCACTCGGAGTCGAGACCGAGGGACCTTGACGCGAATAGTAATTCGCTAGAGTCTCCCCTGCACCACAAAAGAACAAATAAGTAGCTCTTAAAATTACCATCTTGTAAAAGAAAAGACAAAAGATAAATATGAAACTACTTACTGAAAGGAACTAGTGCATTGGAGCTCAAAGACAACGGCTCCTCAACGGCGGCATTGGTAAAGACCACATTTTGTAGTCCCGACATCTCAAACAACATCATGAAGTCGTCCAACTCCATTAAAGCCTTCTGTGAAATTACCGGAGAGAAGCATACCTCCGGAGCCAAGGTATAAACTGGAGCCTCACCCTCTCTCCAGTCAAAGGGCATATCCCACTCTCCCTTCTCAGGCTGCACGAAGAAATACTTATCTTTCTAAGTGCTATGAGAGTTGAGTTCTCCTTCCAGGATCTTCTTATTCTTGGCATTATCCCGATGGCGCAAGTGATAAAAAGGAAACCCCCCGGGCGACATCACCATATCGAAGATAGAGAAAAAACGTTCAGCACTGCAACTCAAACCGTTCACATGGCACCAAAATACAAAAATACACAAAGCAGCAAATCCATTCGAAGTTAACTGACTCGGACTTATGTTGCCCGCCTTGAAAACCTCGCAGAAAAAAGGGAGGCATAAAAGATCGCCACCTGAACCTCATTTGGGCGAAATAAACCGTAAGCCAGCCCTCGGGAGGGCTGCACGCCCTCTCATCCTTCGTCGGAATTCGGAAGGTCATGTTCTTGTAAAAAGCTCCCAAAGTCCTAAAAAAGGCGGACACCTGCCCTCGAGTAGCGGTACTCCGAATTCTCTCAATCTTATGGAAACTCCGAGTGACGGGAGCAACGGGCTTTTTCGACTTAGAAACCCTAGGCTTCTTAGAGGGCCCAATATTACCCTTTTTCGGCATCGTGGAAGCATCACCCCTTCTCTTACGAGTACCAGCAGCTGGACCACCTGTAGCAACACCCCCCATAACCGCCGGCGAATCAGTGGCAGAAGTGAAGGCTACGGCTCCCGAGGCGGAAGCAACAGTGATGGGATCAGTAGCAGTTGAGGAGGCCATCGCGCTTAGTTCAAGAGGAATAGAAAGTATTTGCAAAATTGCGAAATTGAGAGAAAGCACGAAGAGAATTTCTACTTGTCAAAATTTGCTAACGAAAATTGAAGATTGAAAGTGAGAAGAAAAGAGGAGAGGGGTGACTATTTATAGCCAAATGTTACAACGGTCGGCTATTTTGATTGTGGAGCGCGTTTAACGCCCCACGTTACCCCCTCACCTGACACGTGCCATTCGGCACATTACCCACTAGTTATCCGTTACAAACAGACTGTTACCCATGGTTCGATTTTGAACTATAACGCCACAAACGGACGTTACCTTTCCCTCATTACCATCTGCAATAAATGAAAAACTACAGCTCATCCGAGGACCAACCTAACAAGAACCCAAAAGGTAATTTCCTTCTAAAAATTTACATATATACATATACACATGTAATATGTACCTGCACTCCTCGAGAAAAAAAAGAAGAAGAAAACCCCTCTCCTCACCGAGGACAAAAAGAAAAAAAAAACGTCACCCGAAGAGGCACTTAAGCGTCCTTTGGAAAGTCACGATGAATAAAGAGAAGCTACAATGCGGCATCGGAAAAAGAGTAAACCCCGATGGATCCGCGCGACTCAGATATCCATCAATGCGCCAAGAGGGACCACAACGGACCCCGAGTCCCAAAAAATACGAGAATATCCCCTCATGGGACACTCTGTGATATAAAGGTCCTCGGAACACCTGCTAGGCCGACTACGAAGAATGAGGTCCTATCAAGATATAAAGGTCCTTGAAACACCTACCACGAAGGCCGACTACGAAGAATGAGGTCCTATCAAGATATAAAGGTCCTCGGAACACCTGCCACGAAGGTCGAATACGAAGAAAGAGGTCCTATCAAGATATAACGGTCCTCTGAACACCTGCCACGAAGGCCGAATACGAAGAACGATGTCTTATTAAAACCTAGAGGCCCTCGGAATACTTTTTACAAAAATCCAAGTACGAGAACATTACCCTATTGAAGCAAAGGAACCATCAGAATAAGCGCCACCAATAAAAGAAAACAGACATACCCCTCGGGGTACCCTTCCCAAAGAAGACAACCCATAAATGGCTACTGCAGAAGCTACAACAAACATCGAACACGCGTACCACCCCACTTATCCAGTCTTTTCGAAAAATACAACCCCTCGTAGAAAAGAAATTAGAAGGATCAGCCCCTCGGAATCCTTGAAGTCCTCGGAAGAGATAGAAGTTCAACCCAGTCAACCTCCAGTCAGCAAACATAAAATTTATCTTATCCCTTTACACAAAAAACAACACCTGTAATTTATTTAACAAGCATAACGACACTTGCCCTAAAAAACCTCTATAAAAAGAGAGACAAAGTAAGAAGAAAGGTAGATCCAAATACACATATATACAACTATGTATTAGAACATTCAGAGTGAAATTCAGTGAATACAAAGAGAGATATTTTCATAATTCTACAAGCTTCTGAACCATGGGCATGGCGTTCCAACCCCAAAATAAACTCGTTAGTTAGGTAAAAATATCCAACCTGTTAACACTTTCTCTTGCATGTCTCATGTTGAATAACTCCTTCTGATCTTGAGGGACCACACAGCCCTCACCCACTCTTTCAAATAGTATTCCCTCCCACGATATGGTGCTAAGAAGACCTCACAGTGTGCATAACCAGCATCCACTGGATAATAGTTACCTTCATACAAGGGTAAACAAGGACATTAATTTAAATTCATAATGAAACTACTCATGGCACATTGAACTATCTAAAAGCATTGTACCTATAGGAACTTTTAAACCATTTGGTGCTGGCTTATGAATTGCATCATGTAATACCCTGCCATCAGTTGCAGATCCTTCCCAACCACATAACAAGTAGATAAACTGCATTTCCGTGATGCAAACACCCAAAACATTCACTTGAATTTTGCCCTTGCGCGACCTATATTTGATTTGCATTCTAGTAGGGACCGTAACGTCGACCATAGTTCCGTCCAACGCCCCTAAGCATCCATGTGATTCTCCATGAACATAAAAATGTAAGTAGTGCATATCATTACTATACTCAACAAAAGACCACATTTATATGAACATAATAGCATATAAAGATCAATGTTATGTTACCTTGAAGTGTGACCAATGCTCATGAACATTGTCGTTCTCATTGCTGACCGCCTTGGGTGTTACCAGCAACAAAGAACTACATCTCAGCAATGCATCCAATATTTTACGAAAATATTTGCTCACTGTTTGACCGAAACGCCTCCAATTAATACCCATATCTCTGTTTGTATCATGATGTGCCAAAATCTTCAAAAATATTGTCACTTGTTCACGAAGAGTAACAAATTTATCGTCGCGGAGCCCCCTACCTCTCTCAACATCCAACAAAGTCTTAAAAAGTAATTGCGATCCATTCGAACTTCAGCAATACAATTTTCATCTTTATCACTAGTAAGTAGATCCATGTAGCCATGTATATATTCAATTTTTTTCCAATAAACTATATGTTATGCCTGTCCGGAGTCTCTTTTGGCTGGTTCTTTCATGATGTGGCAAAACGACCAGCAACAAAATCACATATATACGCAAAACAAATAGTTGACACCAAACTAAAATCAAGTTTCGCCTCCAAGACTCCATCTGACATGTATCAATCATAGAAATCAATAAAGAACTTCAATTTCAATTTCAGTAAGGTCAAATGTCAATCCAACAAAGACAGGTCTACAATCTAATCATGCAAATTAAAAGCATGCATTGATATTCAATTATCAATATCCTCATTCAAAGCTTTGAAGTGAGCATCAAAATAGGTAAATTGATCAAAAGAGCGACAAAAACAGCAAATCTCGCAGCCAGTAATATAGAAAACAACTAACAATTGATTGATATAAACAACTAAACAAAAAAAACCCCACAAATTTGTGAACCCTATCCCTTTAACCAAAAAAGCTAATCCATAGTTCAGAATAATGAGTAATGATAGAGCAAGACAATTATTTACCATATACCAAGTACCAATTCGGAACCAATTTATCAACATAGCCCGGAAACCCCCAATTTTTTAAACCCTCAAATTTTAAAACCAATGATTGAATCATAATTTTACTAAGCCGGAAGTTTAAAAGCCGAAAGTTAAAAAGCTGAATTAACAATACAGATTATAGCAATACAAGGTTTTTAATTAGAATTTACTACAAAATCGAGTACCAATTCAGAAATCTGAATCATTTTATAACCCATTTAGAAAAACCCCCAATTTTGTAAAACCTAACCCTAGATTTCAATTTCTAGTACATAAAATTGAATTCAATACTAATTTCGTCAGCACGAATGCTCACCCCGTTGTTCACTGATACTAGATATGGACGCAAGCTCTACCAGATGACGCCGTCTAAACAACCAAAACCAACAAAATAACCAAAATGAGAAACGTAATACCTGAAGAACACGTTACGCACACTAATAAAAGATTTGTTTTAGCAGAAAAAACAACAATAAATTTCAACGAGAGAAGAAAAAAATGGTGAAGAAATTAGGGTTTCGCCATAAAAATCGCCTACCTCTTTTCCTGCTACTAATATTATGTGAAATGATCTGTGAAATGCTATTGGATGGGTATACTTAAGTGGGGGTATTACTGTCTTTTCAAGTGCCCTGATTTTGTGCCAAAAATAGAGATAAAATAATCGTTAGGGGGGAGGGGGTGCGATTATAATATGCACTATTAAGTGGAATAAGGTCGGAAACCCGCGAATTTATAACTCGACCCGAATGTTTACTCATCCGAACCAAACGTGGCACTAACTCGAATAAGCCGCGTTATTTCACTTAATCAACGGAACCAAACACTCTCTAAATGATTTTCAGTGACTTAAAGCGCATAAAGAGCTTTTAAAAGCTGTTGCAAACACCCCTAATTAAGTTGAACATGATTAGACTTTAATTTTCTGTTAATTGATCATGTTGGAATCTTTAACCCAAAAAGAGCCAACTACCTCCGAAAAAGTGCAATATATATATCTTCCACATAAATATCGTTTTATATTTAAATCCAGTAAAAATATGATTATTTCTTAAGTTAAAACAAAACTTGGGTCACATTGTACAATTATATGTAAATTAAATTATAAAGTCAATTTGAAAACTATATTTGGACGGCGTTGCTTTAACAGTTTAACTTATCTTATAAAGTTATATAAAACTTTAAGTCAAAATAAGTTTCCTTCATTCATAAATATATATTCCTTATTCGGAAAACAATGAACCTACATATTCTCGTGAAAATTGAAATTATCGAACTTGCCTTGTACTTTTACTTATTATACTCTTATTTGTCTTGTAGCTTATATACTGCAAAACCCCATTGTTTAGTGTTTGTATGGGTGTGCACTTTTTTTTATAACAGTAACACGTTTTGCAATAAGTGTGAGAAAAAATGAACATTTGAAAAAACTTTAATATTAATACCAAAAATGGTATGAAAGAGAAAAGAAAAAATAATAATGATGCAGCAGACCCTGCCTGTTCCACCCCCAACGCAGTCAACATTAATGATGAAAATTACTTAGTAGGAAAAATAAGATTTGCTTATGTAATCAAATCTGCACATATATTCTATTATTAAGTGAAAAGGAAATCTTCGTAGTATCCTATGTTGTTAGGACATAGTAGTACACTGCATGAAACAGACATGAAACCAACATTCATCATTATATGTATTAATGTCATAATGTTCACTTAAAAAGGAAACCTGTACAACACATGCATTTTCAGCCATGTTTATCGTTCTTTCCTCACAAAGGTAACAAATTTGGTGCTGCATCTAATGCTGTCTGTCTTATTCTATCAACTAAGTCTATTCACAAACTGTTTAAATTTTTTGCACCTTATTAACTAATAAATATTTAGAAGTCTTTTATAAAATTTCATTTTTGAAAGCCCAGTAATACATACCATTAGCTTTTGAAGTATTGTTCGTTGAATTCATAAAAAGAGAAACAGAAAAGAAGTGTTGTTTCTTAAGCAATGAAGACTTTCAAGGTTGCTCTTACTCTCTATTCTCTTCTCTTTGAAAACATCTAATTTCTGTGCAATTTTGGTTTTTGAAGCTTAAATTTCTGTTTGAATTAATAGTTGTCAAATAACTGATCCAAGGAGTGTTACATTTTAGTTTAGTGGAGTCTATTGCATAAATATATGCTCTCTCTCTCTCTCTCTCTCTCTCTCTCTCTTCTTTTCCGATTTCCTGATGTTATTTTGCTGGCAACTTTCAATAATTTGTTTTAAGTGTAATACTTGCTCAAGTAGTATTTCTTTGAGTTGGTAATGACAAACTTTATGCTTTTTTGCATTAATCTTTTTTTGATCTTTTGAGTATATTGACTAAATATCTAGTTCAGAGAGTTTCCACAGGATTTAAGCAACAAGATTGGTTGACTGTGATTTTTTCATCACTTGTTAGTCCAGTGTTATTATATATGTCGTTGTGATATGTTATCAGAATGTTCGTTAGTAGCTTTTGTTGTACGTATCACGCAGTAGAAAAACTCTGTTTTAACGTTGATCGTCTTATTTTTACTATCGTGGTCAATGTAGAGTGATTGTGAGTCGCATGATTCTGGAAGAAGTATAGAAGGCCTGTCGATTTCTTCGGAGTCTCAAAACATGGAGATTACGAGTAGTAGCTGGAGGAAGAAGGAGATTTTGAGACCGACACAGGCTAATAAGCCTTTCAGCAGTGAGTACGTTATTGACCTTACTGGTTCGGATGGGGCATCAGTTACACGAAATGATACAAGACAGAAGAATAAGGGGAAAATTCAATTAAAACCCAGGCCACGAGTTCGTTGCCGTCCAGATAACTTTGGTAAAGTTTTAAACCATAATGATATATGCTTTTGAAATTATTTTCTATTCATGAAATTGCCTCATTTTCCTTGTTCCCTCTGACTGCTTGCTTTATCTTTCTTTCTTTTTTTGATTGGCATGTCCGCGTTCTTATTTGTTTGTTGAATGTAAAGAATTTTAATGTAGAAGTAGTTATACTGGAAATGGTATTTTGGAGGCCAAGAGTTTGGTATTTTTCTCTAGGTTGCATATTGGCAGCCTCTAAACAGGAAAAAGCTGCCTATTTCATATACTTCGCCACTCATTTATATCTGACTAAGTCAACTTATCACATGCAATATCAAAACAGTGATGGATAAGACTGATAAAGCTCAATTCAGAAGGATGTCGCATTGTGTGAAGTCTGAGCGCTCGACTAGAGAAGAACTAGATGAAGGTAATGTCAATTGCCTGAAAGGTTCCAATTTTTATCTCATCAGTCGTTAATTGCTTTTATGTCCGAGTCACGTGTGAGCATAGGGCCTTTCATGTCTCTTCTGTGTCTCTAGCATTCAAGAAACTTAAATTCTGTTATGGGTGTCGAAGAAGAAAAAGACTTATCAAGTTAGTTTACGCCTTGCATTCAGTAACTTAATTCTATTATGAGAGTTTATCTCTTATTTTTATCTCTATTTTTCAACTTATCAAGTGTGAGATGTATGAGTTAGCTTATACAAAAGTATGCAAAGTTAAATTGCCGGTATTACAGCTTCTAGGAACATTACGGTATGTTACTCATATTCATAAATCTCTGTGCAGATAATGAAGACGCGTACGATGAGGAAATCTTAGTTCAGATAATTGATAAAGCTCAATTCATGAAGATAACACAATCTAGGCCAAACGTAGGTCTCTCAACATCAAGAGAACTAAATGGAGGTATTTCTGAAGCTCCTTCTTGAAATGATGGTGATAATGTAAGAAATTATACGTATTTTCTGCCAACATGAATAAATTATTTTCCCCAAAAGATGCTATCCTTAGTTCCGCGGTAATGGCCAGGCAAGTCGTGCTCGCATGCACAAGAACAAAATGAATTGGCAGTGGCTTTTATTCTGTTTGCTTGTCCTTCAAGTTTGATCTTCATATTATGATCATAGCCAATGAAGTTATTGCAATAATACCTGATGGAGTTCTAGAAAAGTTTCTGTCGCCTTCTGTCTTAGAGAAACTATAGGTGTTTTTTTATCAAATGATAAGTTTTTTTTTAGAGATGTGATTTCACTGAATGCCTTTTGTCTTAAATGCATTCCCCCCTTATAAAAGACGGCACAGACACACAGTGACTTCGTATTGGGTTTCTCATATTTTCAAATTTTTCTACAGAAGATGAAGATATGGATTCAGAAGATAGTGAAGATACGGATTCAGAAGATAATGAAATGGATTCAGAAGCTATGGAAGAAATGGATTCAAAAGATCATGAAGAAATCGATTCAGAAGCTATGGAAGATATGGATTCCGATGAAAATGGCATTGAGATAATTGACGAATTCGAGTTCAAGAAACCGAAAGTAAATGAAGGTTGTTTTGTAGCTCCTCCAGTGAAGAATTTCAGTGATGGGAGTAGAAAGATACCTTCAGCAGGAGAGATGGACGAAAATGAAACGAAAATATCTGCTCCATCCACCTCGAGAAGGAAGAGAACTGATGAAGGATTGCCTAGCAGTATTGCTTTAATGCATGGTAATGAAATGAGCTCGTGCGCCCCTGCAACTCGCACTCGATCAAAGACAGCAAATGCTCTCATGAACAAGTACCAGCACAAAGTTGATCGAGTTCCATTTGATTTATCAGATGAATCATCATCATCTACTGATAGTGGAAACACCATTATCGCCGATGACAATGAGGTTGAGAATTCCAACTATTCTGAAAATGAATCATCGTCTTCTTCTGATAGTGAGTACAACAGCATGAGTGATGACATTGAGGCGGAGAATTCAGACCTTCCTGAAAGTTCAGAGTCGTCGTGGTGCTCATATGAAGAAGAAGAAGAATATGAAGTGTGGAATGACAAAATGATGGGAATCTCAACAAAAAACAGTGAAGGTTGCAGTAAAAAAGAAGGAAGTGCTCTGAATCGTGCTTCAAATCAAAGAGTTGTACCTAAAGAAGGGAAATCATATCAAAGAAATGGTGTCAGAAACACTGTTCCAGATGATGAGGCAAATGCATACAAGAACTTGAGACAGAGAAGCAATGGCAAATCATTTTACTTGCCAGAATCTCCATGCTCAAAGAAGCCGTTCACTCCAAAAGACACTAATGGAGACGAGGAAGAGAATGGACTACAATCACGGGCAGGCGTTAAGAAGCGAACAGGGATAGTGTCTCCCACTCATTCCAAAGATGAGGACTGTGCTCCTAGTGATGATCAGGTTCACAGTAAACCTGATGCACCCAGTTTGGATAAAACTAATGAAGTGCCGGTGAGCCAGATCAAAAGGAAGCGAGGTTTCTCAGAACAGTATGGTTTGTGCCAAAAGCTTGCAGATTCTATACTGGGAAGGGGAAGTAATGAAGAATACGCTGCGGAATTTATTAAGCAGACACGGGCAAATCCAATTCAAAATTCTCTTCCTGTGAAGTTTAGATTTGAGGACGAGGTTCCTAAACAGGCTGAGAAAACTGATTATGAGAAAGAGATGGATGCCATTTGGGCCGAAGCATCATTAATTTGGGATATGGATTATTATAACGGCTCTATAGTATTCAATGCAACGAATTGTCATGTACGAAGATACCTTCCATGCTTTAGTTACTTTCTTATAACATTATATTCATCTATAATCGAAGCACTCTCTGTAGTCTAGCTACATTGGTTAGATAGAAAAGGAGGGAGAATGTGCATTCTATTACATTGATAGTAAGGTGTTCAATAACCACATACCCCTATCACATTACTAAAACATCATAACCTTTTTATTGATACCTTATGTTCTTTAAGTAATCAACTTTCGACTTTTGTAAGGATGTCCTTTTCTATCAATATTTGAGCAGAATATTATTTCAACAACCCGGAGGAGAATCCACGTTAGTACCTGAACAAATGCTACATTCCATATTTACCAGCGTACTTTCATGCATATTCCCTATTTTTCTCATGTAGATGTATTTGGTAAATTGGCTCTGAAATACAGGAGACAGAAATTTTGACTTTCAATAAACAAATATTGAGATTATGAATTCTTTGACCTATATGGTTCAGAAATTGGTATGATGACTTATACCATGTTAATGGCTTGCAGGTTGATCATGATCTCAAAGATAGCTTTGTTCAGGAAACCAAAGATAGCTCTGTTCAAGAAACTCAAGATGTGCGATGTGCTAGAGGGGAGCATGATTTGGTCGTCCGAGATGATGCAGGGTCGATATGTAAGTGCTGTCTTCACGTGGAGCTTCATCCGAAAGATATAATGCCTGAGTGGGTAAGTAATTTGGTAGGACTGGTTTTTCACAAGAATCATAATCAATGTGCCATTCAAACTTAGTTCTTTGAGAGTGTGAAGAGATCCTTATAAATGTGGTCTTAGTGTGTTTTCATGTACGATTTGAGTATCTTCAGTTTTATTTATTGATGGTTTTTTTTTTGCGTTGTGTAGGCGGAAAAGACTCGTCGTGATTCAAGGAGGGTAAGATCTTCAAGAATCGAGGAACTTTCACAGTTTGACGACCTTAATCTAGCATCTCCGATGAAGAAATGTTCCGCTTTTGACAGTGATGATGGAACTGTTTGGAATATTAAGCCTGGTGTAAGAGGAAGTATGTACGAGCACCAGCAAGAAGGGTTTGAATTTCTGTGGATGAACTTAGCAGGGAGTATTAATCTTTCGGATGTGAAGAGCCCTGATCCTTCTAAAGTGGGCGGATGCATCATTTCTCATGCTCCAGGGACTGGAAAAACCCGTCTGACGATGGTTTTCGTCGAGACTTATTTCAAGCTATTTCCAAATTGTCGGCCGGTGATTATTGCTCCTGCCAGTATGCTTCTCACATGGGAAGAAGAGTTTAAAAAGTGGGACACTGGATTCCCGTTTTATAACCTCAACAATCTGGAGTTGGGTGAGTGGAGCAGACCTCTTGCAGTGACCAAACGCCCAACTCAGGAATGAAATTCGAATGATGAAGATGTACATGTGGGACTTGGGAGAAGGCATTTTGGGAATTAGCTATAGTTTGTTCGAGAAGTTGACTGGGGAGAAGTATATGAACGAGAAAAAGAAAAATAGGAGGGCGGTTATAGACAAGAAAACTGAAGTTCTTAGGGAAATACTTCTAAGAAAGCCTGGACTGGTTGTTCTTGATGAAGGTCATTACCCTCGTAACCGAAGAAGTAATATTTGGAATGCTCTCCTCAAACTCCATACTGATAAACGAATCATTCTGTCCGGAACTCCTTTCCAAAACAACTTTTCTGAACTCTTCAACACATTGCGTTTGGTAAGGCCAACGGTTGCTGAAAGGATCAAGCCCTCGAGCAGAAAATTCAACGCTTCTGCTTCAATTTCAGACTCTGATGTGGAGAAGCTGAAAGATGCAATGTCTCCTTTTGTTCATGTTCACAAAGGAACCATTCTTCGAGAGAGACTCCCTGGGTTGAGAGACTGTGTCATCATTCTGAAACCTCCAGCACTGCAGAAAAGTTTATTGAAAAGTTTACTGAAGAAACTCGAAGGGTCTCAAAACAAAATTGAGAATGAACATAGAGTTGCATTAATATCAATGCACCCGCATCTTCTCACATATTATGAAAATCACAGGCCTTGTATTAAACAGGGGAAGGTACTTCAATTATCTAAGCTAAATCCTAGCGAGGGCGCCAAAACTAAGTTTATTCTGGAGCTTGTGCACCTCAGCGTGGCGATGAATGAAAAGGTACTTGTGTTTAGCCAGTACATTCAGCCTTTGGAACTACTAAAGGAACAACTAAAAGAAATATTCAAGTGGATTGAAGGGAAGCAAATTCTGAGAATGGAAGGAGGGATGATGCAAAAACAGCGGCAGATCTTAATAAATACGTTTAACGATCCACATAGTGATGCAAAGATCATGCTTGCCTCCACAAAGTGCTGTTCTGAGGGCATAAGCTTAGTTGGTGCGTAGCGGGTAGTTTTGCTAGACGTTGTTTGGAATCCCTCAGTGGAGCGTCAGGCAATATCTCGTGCATACAGAATCAGGCAGAAGAGGTTCGTACATGCATACCATCTGTTGCTTTGTGGGACAAATGAGGATGACAAGTATAGTAGGCAAGCTGCAAAGGAGCGTTTGTCTGAGTTGGTGTTCTGCTCGTCCTCCAATGAAAGCAAAGAGCAACGTACCGCTGTTATTGAGGACAGGATTCTAGAGGAGATGATTTCTAATGTGAAATTGAAAGATATGTTTGAGATGATCATCAACCAGCCAAAGGATACTGACCTAATTAAGACTTTTGGTCTCACAGCTTGAGGAATGAGGATCATCAAGGCAATCGTTTTTCAGGTAATATTTTCATTTATTTTGTAGTTCACTTTAAACTAGCCGCTTCTTTTGAAGTATTAACTTAAATGCTGGAAATATTATTAGTTCAGCAACATTTTCCTTAATTGATTACGGAAAGATGCAGACTGTAACAAGTGTAACATAGAAATCTGCCCAACGTAGATCTTCACAAAGGCATATAAGAACAAAATGATCTAGGAAAGCACCAAGAATCAATTTGCTAAGTTGTGTCGTGTCACTCTTGACAAGTTTCAACATTGTGCTGATTAGTTAGATGTGTGCTTTGTTTCGTCATAATAGCTTGAAGCATTTGATACTCTTCATAAAAAGCACGTCTTATCTCGGGTTGAAAACTACCTGTTACGTAAATTTGTTAGTAAAACCACTTGTGAGCAAGTGGTTTCTTTTGCACCAAATGATACTGTTCATGTTAAGAAACTTACATTTTGCAAGTGTTCCTTGTTTTTAACTTCAGTCTTAGGGGGATTACTGGGGTTATGACATGTTTGGTCAGAGGCAAGCGGACTAACACGTTACTTTAGCATTTCTTGATTGACAACTTTGTAGAGTTAGATAAGTTCTTGAAAAAGTTCCATTGCAGAGAAGACATGAGGATGCATGTTTTCCGTTTGACAAAGGGTATTTGGCTATAATCATAAGCATATTTGTCACTTAGAGGTAACCAGTTGTAGATTTACAGTTTAATCAAGATTTAAGACGTTATTTCGGCTTCAGTTGTAAAGCTTGAATATGGATGGAGAGCTAGTAGTGATACTCTGCAATTTTCTACTGTGGCTGAGTGCATTATTTGTTGTTGTTTTTGCTGCAGGAGGTAGCCTGATTGAACAGTCAACTTTGAATCTTTTTGTTTTCTACAAAGTCTGACTTGGCTATTGGCAGAATCATGGAGTACTGATTTGTGATGTGTTACTGTCCCCGTTCTCTCCAGAGTATGTTAACTGTCGTTTAAGGTGTAAACTCTGTGATTCATGTAAGGTTTGCCTCCCATCAATAGTAGAAGAATTCCTCAGTTTGGCAAAGGCTTGTATTTTCTTTCCTTGGGAGCTCTGTTGAACATGGTCTTCTGGAATCCTAACATTCATTAATTAGCATTTGGTGGGATAGAGATAGAGAGACTCGACATGTTTTTCCCTTTCGATTCTTGTTTGTTAAGGAAATGTGACAGATTAGTCTTTGCGCTTTTCGTGCTTTATTATGTTGCTATTCAGCAAGTTCTTGACTGGAACGGATGAATTATAGATGAAGATACCCCAGATGTTTAATTGGTGAAACAGTAGCATGGCCTAATTCTTCAACCCAAATTTAAATATGTACCCTTCTGCCGCAGTGTAATATGATGGTACTGTGTCCTGTGCCTTATAGTTCAATGGGATGTAATGTAATTTCTAAAACACAAGCAGTTTCAGAAATGGACGAAAAGTTGATTAATCATTATAACTAATCCGAAAGGATGAGCAGACGTGTTTGATGGTTCTACTGTTTTAATTTCGATTTGTGCACATGTCTCATGATTTATATTGTGTTTTGAAGGTTCATCCGACCAAATTACATCTACTGGTCAATGGTATGGAGTACTTACGAAGAAGACGGTGAAGAATTCTCAAGTGATGACAATGTTTCCGAAACTTATACTGTTAAAAAAGGAATGAGTATTCCAGATGACAACAGTGCCCGGAGTAACAATGACAGATTTTGATCTTGATGAATCCGACGAATATTCCCTTGATAAAATGTCCATCACGCCTAGAGACTCTTATCAGTAAATTTGGAGGCAGAGTTTAAGATGTCGTCCAGGATCAGGCCTTCGACTAGCCGCTGAGTCATTGTGAGTTGGTTGTATCAACCAGAATTTGGTTGGTTGTTACTTGAACTGAAAAAGGAATTCATTAGCTCGTGTTGTTGACACATTTGTAAAATTACACATTTTCATAAATTTTGGTCACGGTAAATTGCAGTAGATTTCAGCATTTTTCAAAGATGGGACTTTTAACTTTTCGAAGAATTCAAGGTTCAAGATGATAACATTCATCAAGATAACCATGATCTTACAAGACAAGAATGAGATCTTACAAAACAATGTATGAATGTGTAGTCTAGGGTTTACAATTAGGAAACTATATATACAAGACAACAAAAGACTAAACTACCCTTAACATAATTAATATACAATAAAGATATGCTAACACCCCCCCTCAAACTCGAGAAGGTACTGCAATAAGTAACGAGAGTTTGCCAACAAAGAAGTTGTGTCGCTGAATCGTATGTGCCTTCGTAAAGAAGTCAGCCAACTGCATCGAAGACGAGATGAACGGTAGAGAGATAACACCATGCTGAAAATGATGTCGAGTCACATGACAATCGATCTCAATATGTTTGGTACGCTCATGAAAAACAGAGTTATGAGCAATCTGAACAGCACTTTTATTATCACAATACATGGGTGTGGGGGATGACAACAACACCCCCATATCACATAACAACCGTCGTAACCAAACAAGTTCAGTTGTGGTGGAAGCCATAGCACGATACTCTGCCTCGGTAGAAGAACGAGAAACAACATCTTGTTTCTTGCTTTTCCAAGAGATGAGAGAATCACCTAGAAAAATACAGTATCCAGTGGTAGATTTTCGATCGGATGGATCACTAGCCCAGTCAGCATCTGTATATGCTCGAAGTTCTAATGAAGAACTCGAAGGAAACAATAGACTCTGATAAATAGTACCACGAAGATAACGAAGAATGCGAGTAACAGCAGCCCAATGATCAGAGGTAGGTGCAGCAACAAACTGGCTAACAACATGGACCGCATAAGCAATATCCGATCGGGTAATAGTCAAGTATACCAAACTACCAACAATAGACCTGTACAAAGTGGGATCCGGAAGAAGTGTACCGCCAGTAGGAGTATAACGAACATTTACCTCTAAAGGAGTAGCAGCAACACGAGTGTCTGTAAGACGAGCTCGCTCTAAAATATCTGAAGTATACTTCGACTGAGACAAAAGATAGCCCTTTGGAGATGAGGCGACTTCAATACCTAAAAAGTAACGAAGAGGACCCAAATCCTTCATATCAAACAAACGAGATAAGGTGTGTTTCAACACCTTAATACCCTCAACATCGTCACCTGTAATAATCATATCATCAACATACAGTAAAAGCATTATGCGACCAGCAGAACTGCATTTAACAAATAAGGCTGAATCATTAGGACTAGAGGAGAAGCCAAGAGAACAAACAGCAGTGGAAAACTTCTCAAACCAAGCTCTTGGAGCTTGCTTAAGCCCATATAATGCTTTCTTAAGTCTACACACTTGCCCTTTGTCGTGAGGAACACCCGGAGGAGGTGTCATGTACACTTCCTCATGTAAATCACCATTCAAGAATGCATTTTTTACATCCATCTGTGAAATATACCATTGTCGTACTGATGCAACTGCAATAAGAACTCTGACAGATGTCATCTTAGCAACAGGAGCAAATGTCTCCTCATAATCCATGCCATATTGTTGAGCAAATCCTTTTGCCACTAGACGAGCCTTATATCGCTCAACTGAACCATCAGCTTTGGTTTTAATTTTATAGACCCATCGAGAACCAATTGACTTTTTCCCTGCTGGAAGAGGAACAAAGTCCCAAGTATGATTTTTGTTCAAAGCTGATAGTTCCTCAGCCATAGCCTCTTGCCAAACAATATCTTGTGCCGCCTCAGAATAAGAGGTAGGCTCACAAAGAGGCCAAACAGATGCCAAAAAGGAAACAAAAGGCTGAGAATAACAAGAGTAAATGAAATCAGGTAGTTGAGTAGACTTACGAGTACGCCTGGGATACCGCTCCTGAGCTGGATCCGAAATCGTAAGAGAAGGGACATGAGGGGGTAACTCTTCAGCAGCACCCAAGTCATCTCCATAACCAACACCAATATTGTCATCCCCAACAACATCACCAATACCAATATTCTCATCAGTTGGATCATTAGTTCCAATATCAGAAACATCAAGAGTAAATGGGTCAATGTGAATAATATTCGACCGTGTCACATTATGTGAGCTTCTCGGAATGGAAAAATATGGAATATGCTCAATAAAGTGAACATGAGGAGAAACATAACATTTTCTACCAACTGGATCATAACACCGATAACCCTTCTGACCATTTCCATATCCCAAAAAGACACATATTGCAACACGCGAAGACAACTTAGTTCGCTCAACATGTGGACGAAGAACAAAACATGTGGACCCAAAAACCCGCAAATGAGAATAATCAGGAGTTTGACCAAATAACTTAGCATATGGAGAGATACCTGCATTCTTGGGAGTTGGAACTCTATTTATGATATAAACAGCAGTGAGAACTGCTTCTCCCCAATACTCACTAGGTACACTAGCAGACAAAAGCATAGAACGTGCCGTTTCAACAATATGCCTATGTTTTCTTTCAGCCACACCATTTTGCTGAGGTGTGTCTGTACAAGAGGATTGGTGCACAGTACCATCACTAAGAAGAATGTCAGAGAGTGCATTACTCGTATATTCCCCACCCAAATCAGATCTAAAACATTTTATGACTTTAGAGTGTTGAGTTCTCACATATGCAGCAAAGTGAGCATAAACATCAATGAATTCAGAACGATTTTTCATCAAGTAAACCCAACAATAACGAGTATAGTCATCAATGAAAGAAACATAATATCATGACCCCCCCTTTGTAGGAATAGGGGCAGGTCCCCAAACATCAGAATGAATCAAATCAAATGGTGCAGAAGAAGTGGATGTACTGTGATTAAAAGGTTTTGCAGAAAACTTCCCAAGTTTACATCCACTACAATCAGAAATATCCTGAGACTGCAAGTCTCCCAAAACACCACTATTACATAAAAACCTCAGACAAGATCCAGATACATGACCTAGTCTAGAGTGCCATACGTAAAACTTCGAAGAAGAAGAATTTAAATGAAATGTAGATAGATCAATACTCGTAGCTGCAAACTGACCATCAACCTTCATGCCATCCAAAACATAAAGTCCCCCCTCTCTACTTCCAGTCCCAAGTATTCTCTTTGATTTCGGATCCTGCACATGACAAGAAGTAGAGGAAAAGTGAACATCAAGACCACGATCACACAATTGACCAACAGAAATAAGATTCATAGCCAATTTTGGAATACAATAAACATCAGGTAGTGAGAGATTTTCTGTTTGAATTGTACCAACACCTACGACTGGCATAGGAGTGCTATCAGCAGTCATAACAGATGTAGGTGGTAACACATGAGACATAGATACAAATGAGTTGCGATCAGGAGACATGTGATGAGATGCTCCAGAATCCAACACCCATAAGGACGAGTTTCTACCTGATGTGGATGGAGCAGACATAGCATATGGTGGAGACTGGTTTTTGTTTGCCTCAAGAAGGTTCTGCAATAGATTAACCAAAGTTGCTTTGTCTGACAAAGATGAATCGACAGAGGCTGGATCCAATGTAGGCATGACAGCAGCTGTATTAGGTTGTCCTCCAAAACGAAGATTCTGTGAATATGAAGGTTTGTCACTTGGCCTCTTTCCATATTCCTGTTGTGGTTTACCTTTCTGGTTCAGTAAAGGACATTGATTCTTCCAATGACCCTTTTCATGGCAATAACGACACTCATCCTTATCATAACTCTTTTGTTTAGATTTGATATGACTAGGTTGAGTAATCAAAACAGAACCAACAGGAGTGGACTTCTCAATTTGAGTCTTGAGGCGGGTTTCTTCAGCTAACAATTCATGCACAACTGAATCAACTGAAGGCAAAGGAGTACGGTGCAGAATTGACCCACGGATGCCTTCATACTCAGAGCGGAGATTGTACAACAGTTGAACCAAACGTTGTTGTTCTCGCCTTTCAATATACGGACCGAATGCTCTCAGTTCAGCGCATTCTGTCATAGCCAACTGATCCCAAAAGTTTGTCATCTCAGAATAAAACTCTTGAACACTTCGATCTCCCTGTGTAAGAGCACGAATTTCCCCTTCAAGTTGATATTGAACAGCAAAGTTGGACCTCACATACAACCTCTCCAAATGGTCCCAAACTTCTTTCGCAGTATCAAACTTAGCTAACTGAGTACCAATCTTATGCTCAACAGAATTGTTAATCCAAGTAATAATTTTAGAATTATTGGTATCCCACACATCCAATAACTCAACAAAATTAGCATCATGTGACTTAGGAGCAACCAAAACACCAGAAATATAATTCCACATCTTCTTCCCTTTTAGAAAGTTTTTCATAACATAACTCCAATACCCATAGTTCTTCCCATCAAAACGAACACTAATCGACTGCAACGAATCATCCCCTCCCGTCATGATAACAGAAATCGAAAATTGCAGCAATACACAAAGCAAGACTAACCCAGAAACAGAATTGGGGCAACAAATCGAACAAAAATTGCACCAAATCGAAATCGAAATTAACACACCAACAAGTTCAGAGAGTGCAGCGGATTACCAGAAACCAGTAGCAATACGAAGACGAAAAACCCAAAAAAAATTCGGCGAACTCACCGCCGAGTTCGATCGGCGTGGTGTCGTGTTTGCCTACCGGTTGGGTCAGAGATTTGGCTCTGATGCCATGATAACATTCATCAAGATAACCATGATCTTACAAGACAAGAATGAGATCTTACAAAACAATGTATGAATGTGTAGTCTAGGGTTTACAATTAGGAAACTATATATACAAGACAACAAAAGACTAAACTACCCTTAACATAATTAATATACAATAAAGATATGCTAACACAAGAAACATGAAGATGAACTTGTGCTTGTAAGAGTCTAGGACTGAACCAGAATAAATTACGCATTTTCACGCCGTTTAGATCGATTGTAAAAAAAAGTCTTAAAGGTAGCTGGTTTTTCTTATGTGGTATATTTGACTTGTGTTGTTCACATAAAAACAAATTGACATTTTTGAAGGCGGGTTGGGTATGGAAATGAATGTAAAGATTTTGAGCAATGTGTATAGAACTTCAAGTGCAATAACCGAACAAAGCAGTTAGCCAGTAACAATAGAAAAGCCTCAAACGCAAATACTCTTTGTGGCTAGTTTATGATTGATTGTCGAACGTAAACTTTTGCCCCTTATTTCATAAAATAAATAATAAACAAAACTTGCTTAGAATATAAATAAATAAATAAAAACTTGATTTTTCTAGCTTAAAAAAATAAAACAAGTTAAAAACAAAGCATTTTTTTTTTGCCAACTTTGGTCTATTTTTCATTTCTTATGCATGATAAATGAGAGGCAAAAATATAACAAATAAATAAATAAAAAAAAAGGTCAAGCTATAAAAGGTTTTATGTATAGTTTTCAATGAATGAGAGGGTGCCTCTATAACTATCCCATGGCCTCAATGATATTTGAATAATGAACATCAATAATCTTGTTATGTCACTAAAATCAAGCAATCATTTATATATTAACATTAGTGTATTGGATTGCTGCAAATGACTCGAGTGTAAAATAATACCTTGTCGTTTTGTTATTACTTGTTACTTGATTGTGAATTTTAAAGAACATTATTACATTACTACCCTACATAAGCACGAGCTCGAGCGGGACTGGAAAGGATAAGCCGACCAAAAGAGACCCAAAATCTAGAATGAGTGCGAAAGAAGGGAAGAGGAGTGCGAACGCCAACACTAATCAATTCCAGTCCCTGATCGCATATAAGGACAAGGACATGGGAACTATTGAAACTGATTCTCATCACATGGACAAGCTCACTTTCGGGGGCATGGGGTTGAGCAACCCTCGTGTGTCGAAGGAACAATGTGCCGAACCCCCAGTGGATAGGGGAGACAATTATCTTGAGACAGTGTTGAACGACGACGAGGCCGATGCATGCGACATGGAGGGGATCCACCAATGAGTGGGGGGTTTTTTCTCATACACCTAGTACGTCATTATGCGAATTATTTCATGGAATTGTCAAGGAGCCGGTCATGCGGATTTCCGAAGTAACTTTCGTGAATTAGTGTGCACGTATAGACCGCTCGTGTGGGTGTGGATGTTGTGGAACGCGATCGACATATCGGTTGAGGTGGTTGATGTGGATGAGCAGGCTATTCACGCACTGATACGACCAACACCACTCGAACCATGGCGAATTTCTGGAGTTTATGCCCAACCACGACGTAGAGACAAGGTTCGGATTTTTAAAAAAATGGAAGAGATGGCCCGCAACTCCAATATCCCGTGGTTGGCGATGGGCGACTTCAATGAAATATTATATGCGCACGAAAAGTCAGGAGGAAGTACTGCTGCCACATGCCGCCTTGCTTTTTTCCGGGGCTTTATGGACAGATGCGGTTTGCAGGATATGGGGTTTAGGGGTCCGCCGTTTACGTGGATTAACAAGAGAGATGACAGAGCACTGATTATGGAACGGTTAGACCGAGCGCTAGCTAATCAAGCTTGGGCGGATAGATTTCCGAAGCAAGACGTGCTGCACCTCCCGCGTGTGCACTCAGACCATCATCCGATACTGATGAGCTGCGAGGGCGAGCGGATCCAGCATAACAGGAGGCCGTTCCGTTTCGAGGCGGCCTGGTTCCATCACCCGGAGTGCATTCCTCTTCTCCAAAATATTTGGGATAGATCACCGGATATTCTTACATCGATCTCGGAGGTACCGAAGGTTCTTGGTCCGTGGAATAAGGAAAAGTTTGGCAATATTTTTCATAAGAAAAAAGTGCTCACTGCGAGACTGTAGGGAATTCAAAAGGCATTAGGACGCAGGTTTGACGACTATCTAGCGAAACTGGAGAAGGAACTAATTGTAGAATACAATAACGTGCTACGACAGGAGGAGGTTTTCTGGTTTCAAAAATATCGGGTTAAGTGGATTAAGGATGGCGATCGCAATACCAAGTTTTTCCACCGGTCAACAATTACTAGACGTCGTCGTAATGAAATTCGAACGCTGAAGATTGAGGGGATTTGGACTGATGATGATGAGGTTCTAAAGTCTCATGCGTACGAATACTACGCGAATATGTTCTCGGGCAGTGGGGATAGTGGGGGAGGGGGAAACTCGCTGCCAATCTCACGCTACCAGGCGATATTGACGGACGACGACCAAACGGATCTTGTGAAGCTGGTGGATATGGATGAAATAAAGGACGTTGTGTTCTCAATGGGTTCCTTCAAGGCCCCAGGACCGGATGGCCTTCACGCGGGGTTCTATCAAAAAGGATGGGAGTGGATAAGCGGTTCGTTGTATGAGTTCGTGCGCGGGGTGTTTAGGGAGCGCAAGTTTGATCCAAGGATTTGTGAAGCCTTCTTCTGTTTGATTCCTAAGATACAAACTCCGGAAAATATTACTCAGTTCCTCCCGATATCCTTATGTAATGTGCTCTATAAAATTATCACTAAAGGAATCACGTCACGTTTGCGAGGGATAATGCCGAGGATTGTTGCGCCAACCCAGTCTAGCTTTATCAAAGGCCGTAGCACCCAAGATAATATATTTCTATTACAGGAGGTTCTTCACTCTCTTCGTAGCAAGAAAAAAAATAAAGAGGGGTGTATGGTAATGAAGTTAGACTTGGAAAAGGCATACGACAAAGTGAGTTGGGAATTTCTTGAGGACACACTTCATGCTTTCAAATTTCCAGTCGAGCTTGTAGAACTAATTATGTTTTGCGTCACGAACACGGCGACTTGTATCCTTTGGAATGGCACGCCCCTCGACTCATTCCACCATGCATGCGGACTTCGCCAAGGAGACCCGTTATCCCCATATTTATTCGTTCTTTGCGTTGAGCGACTTGCTTATCTCATCCAAGAGGCGGTAGATAATAATTCATGGCAGCCCCTTATCCCGTGTCGTGGTGGACCGAAATTGACACACTTATTTTTCGCCGATGATTTAATTCTAATGGGGCGAGCATCAAAGAACACCGCGCGAGCTATTAAAGGGGTCTTGGAGAAATTTTGTGGGTCATCGGGGCTCAAAATCAGCCATCAAAAATCGAAAATATTTTTTTCGAGGAGAGATGGAGCGGGGTTGAAGTGCCGGATAAGTGAGATCCTCGGGTTTGGTCAAACGCTCAACTTGGGTAAGTATTTGGGTATTGATCTATCGCATGGGAGACGCACTAGAGCTGATTATGCGGGGTTGATGGACAGATTCATGCAGCTGTTTTCGGGGTGGAAAAGTAAACTATTGTCCTTAGCAGGTAGAGATACATTGATCCATTCGGTTTCCTCGTCGCTCCCTGTTTATCATATGCAAGCGGCATGGCTGCCCGAATATATTTGCTCACAAATAGACCGCATGAATCGAGACTTTCTTTGGTCTTTGGACATCACGAAACGAAAGATCCACCTCGTGGGGTGGCCTAAGGTGACGAGAGAGAAGAAAGAGGGGGCCTCGGAATCCGAGTAGCACGTACGAATAATAAAGCACTTCTTTCAAAGCTCGCGTGGAAAATTATGCATGGGGATGACGGGGTTTGGAAGGAACTGATACGCGCTAAATACTTGAAGGAGGGGCGAATTTTTGATTGTATGGCGAAGGCTTCGGATAGCGCTACATGGAAGGGGATCCTCCGCTGCGCTAGTCTCATGTCTCCATTCATTCGTTGGAAGATAGGGGATGGCTGCTCCATATCCTTTTGGGATGATATTTGGCTCGGGGACGAAAGATTGCGTGATTTGGGATGTATTATTGATAGTACCAAAGCGAACTTGAAGCTCAAGGATGCGATCGACACGGACGGGGCATGGAAACTTGGGGAGTTACACTCGATCATCCCTTTGAATGTACAGATGATGATACTTAATTTTAGTGTCACCTTTTCGGGGAATGCGGATAGGATAATTTGGACCGAGAGCTCGAATGGAGAATTTACATGCCAATCCGCCTATCGCTCGTTTAGGCGATATTATTTCGAAGACCAAGCTTGTAATGATGACGCCAATTGGGTTTGGAAAGTCGAGGCCAGCAATAAACTCAAGTATTTTCTATGGTTGGCCGCACAAAATAAATTGGCTACGAATGGATTGAGGAGTGCGTGGGGGATACCGACGTCGACGTGGTGCCCGATCTGTAACGCACATGAGGAAACGGTGCCGCACCTGTTGAGGCAGTGTACTGCTGCGCGACGTGTTTGGCTACGGGTGCTGGACTCGGGTAGCTTGTTGGAGTTCGATTCCTATACGGACGATGAGTGGTTAAAGGCAGCTTTGCGCAGCAAGGGAATGAAAAGCGAGGGCAACATTGGGGCGGAATGGAAGTTCGTTTTCTTGGCGTCTATTTGGACGATTTGGAAGGGCCGCAATACTAGAGTATTTAAAGGTACGAGGACGAGCACGCATGGTTACCTCTCGCAAATCAAAGTGCTTGCGTTGGACCTTGAGCATGGGTGTAGGAAACTGGAGTTGACGAATCGGGTGAAGAAGTGGAAAAAGTCGGACATCGGATGGGTGAAACTTAACACGGATGGAAGAGTGGATGTTGATATTAATATGGGCTGCATTTCAGGGATCCTACGGGATGAGGGTGGGACGTGGTTGTGGGGTTTTCGATCCAACATTCCATCACCAACCGTCGATGAAGCTGAACTCCGGGCAATTCATAAGGGGCTCTTCCTTGCGTGGGAACGTCGCTACCAGCGTATAGTGTGGAAACTGATTCTTTGCTAGCATATAAATACTTGACAGAAGGGAAAGAGGTGAATGGCTCTGTTGCAAGCTTAGTAACGGAATGCCGTGAACTTATTAGGCGGCCGTGGGAGTGCAAGGTTGCGTGGATCCCGAGAGAGACAAACCATTTGGCGGATAGGCTTGGAAATTTTAGTACGGTGGATAGGAGTAGCGAGTTCTTTTGGGAAACACCTCCCTCCCCGATTCTTGCGTTGTATAAGTCCGACATGGTCTAACGACCGTTTTTGATTTCATTACTTAGCAAAAAAAAAAAAGGTACGAATTTTTATAGTTAGATCCTTAAAAACCCGTGTCAAATAACTACTACGTCAAATAAATTTATTTACACGATTTGATATACAAACACAGTTGACGCTTAAAAAAAGCTTGGATTACTCGTAAACGTAAAGTACTGTCAGATAACTAGTAAATTTCTATAAACGATTTTATAAATTTAAATAAGTATTCAACCGATCACAAAATAGTCGATTTTTTCTCCTATGCTCCTTCCCAATTTAGATGAACAAATCCTAATCTCCATTTTCCAAGACAGAATCTGTAACAAACGATGCAATCCCTAGAGTTCTTCTTGCACAGAAATCCATCGTGTGGGGCTAGGGTGCGGAGACGCTTATTTGAGGACCATTTTGGTAGTCTCCCGGTTGATGTTAGTGAATGTATTGTATCTCTTTTAACCTTGAACGAAAGGGCGGAGAGCAGAGTTGTCTCTAAGATGTTTGACAGATTTACTCCCTTTATTTTGAAGCTCAATTTGGTCGAGTCTAACTTCTTAGGCGACAGACCCCTCCAAGTCGATGCAAGACATTTCGTCTGCTTTGTGAACACAGAACTCGAGGTCGCTCAAAGGTCAGCAAGGATAAAGTTAGGCATCTTAAAGAACTTACATTGAAGTGATGTCGGCATCACAAACCTTTCGTTATTGAACGTTAGTCGGGTTATGTGAGGCGCATCTGCGTAGAAAACTTCAATTTAGAATATAAGGCTCGTTTTATGTTCAGTGTTGGACGTGCACTTTTCGGACCACTCAACAACCTTGCCTCACAGTTGACCTTGAGGGTCTTTGTAGACTGCGAGTTGGACATTTTCGATTCTATTCAACTACCAAGCGTCAAAACATTATATCTTGGAAGGTTTTCTAGCACGCATGTTGTTGAACCACACTGCAGCGTTACGGGTTTGATTATGTCATGCCTAGAGCAGAGCCACCTTGAGTGCTAGGAAGCCCACTGTCAATTTTTGACCCTAATGTTATAGGTATTTATAATATATATATATATATATATATATATATATATATATATAATATCCAGAACGACATCATTGACACAGACTTAGACATTTTTCTCATGAGAAGCTAAGACGTGCAGCTTACTAAGTGCCCTGATATCAGCCTAACTTTAAAACTAAATGGATCTTAGAGCGATAGAAATTTAGTGAGAGAATGAGACAAAAAGATTCTTCAAAGCTATGCAAGTGAGTTGAATTTTTTTCCTCGATGTATGAAAAAGCCAAAGTCATGTGGTATATATACAAGGAGTTGAACTCAATGAATGACCCAAAGCAATCTAATCTAACGACTCTAAAGGCTAAAGAAATGTTCTACACTCTTCTTACAATAAAGTAAGTTGGCCACACTCTAAGAATTCCAACATTTTCATATACACGGAAGAATCTAGAGTTAGTCTATTTATATGATAGTACCTAATTGTTGGAAAAATTCTGGAGCAGCCCTAGAACTCTCGTTGCTAGATCAATCAGCCAAAGTGCGGGTAGCTTGTGCATACTTCACGTTCGTCATTTGGTCTGCTTGCGTGTCTGATGCATGCTGTTGGCTGGATGATGAGGGGCGCTTGCTCGCTAAATCGGGTGAAAGTGTATTTGCCCCTGGAATCTTCCCCTATTAGAATAGGCCCGACACTCGGGAACTCTGAAACACTTGAACCTCTTCTTGAGACTGCCATAACTTGTTCTCGGTCTCTTAGCTTTCCTCTGCCTCTGGCAGTCCATTCCATCAGATTAAGTATTCTTACCAAGGCTTGAACTCTGAGGGCTTGACGGTCACCTCGACAAGGATTTGGCAAATTGTGGTCATTGTGTAACAATAATAACGTTGCCGTTACATTTCATAGGTCATGGGTTCGAAACTTGGTAGCAACAACTAATTTTTTATTAGATTTTTTTAAGGGGCTCAAATAACTGACAAAACTAGTATCTCCAAACGATCCCGATACATCACTAAATGGAAAAAGAAAACGTCTATCTTTAATTTAATTTACATTTGAAAAACTACTTAACTTTCTGTCAAACCTTCAACATCAAATCTTCAGATATTTGACATGTTGTACTAAATTACATTATTATAAATGAGGATTATAACAAATTTTATAGTTTAATTTTACTATCTCGTAGATAATAGTCTTGTGCATTCAAACTAAACTTATTATTTTGTTGGGGATTTAAGGTAAGATTATTAAAGGTCATTTAAAGTTTTGATAAAAAAGAAGCATGTATATTCCTAGTAGCTTGTTTACAAGTGCTATTGATCAATTTTATTTTTCATAGAGTTGGCGAGTTTGACTTAAATAACATCATTATTTAACATGTAATTTTTATCATTTTGTACCAAATGACGAATATTTTTCATTATATTTTATACAATTGATATATATTATTAAGTTATTGTAGCCTGTGGTCCAAAGAAATCCTGGCTCCACCCTTGGTCATCCCCAAGTATCTTGACATTTGTCATGGAAAATTGTCATTGTTCTAGGACAAGGCCTATCTACATGCGTACACCCAACCTTCAGTGTTGGGTATTCATTAGTTCTGCTATTAATGGAGTGGCGTTGTTGTGCGAATTGGCACACTTGGAAGTGGCTCACGTCGGCATTGGTCCCGAGTCTTATTGTTGTGTTTTTGTGCCTAAGAAGGCACTTGTCTATGTTTCGGCCTGTTCTAGTACGATCCGCCTCCACCGGTCCACCTCTACCCTCAAGGTAAGTTATTGTGATTTTATTATTAGAACTATAGGATTTCAATTATGTACATGAGGCTTAATCAAACCAATGAACTAATTTAATACTGAATCAACCGTTTGATTTACATATATAATAATAAATCCAAGGAGAAAAAGTATAATTATTCTACTACAACTATAACTAGCCTAGATGGGCTCAAAAGGACACTCGTGATCCAAAGACACGTCGTTTGCTTTATTTGGAACTATAAAAATCAAAATTAAAATAATGTGGTAAAAGCCAGTTCTCGTCTTTATAAGCTATTCTCATGATTTTTGTTTCAGTCATTCAAGGATCTCAACTTGGGCCTTATCCCGATGTTTCTTAACCTGAGAAAGTTGGCTCTAGGTTTTCTCGACTTCAAAGTGTTGCCATTTCTACTTTCTAGAACACTAGCTTCGAAGAGGTTTGTCATTTCAATAGAACAAACATTTTCTCCGGTTGCAATCCCTTAATTAACTTGCTTTTTAACTCTTTTTAACAGGGACTTCTAGAGGATGGAGCATTGTTTGCGGCTTTCTCGCACGCGTTGGCAGAGGCGGGCACGTCAGTATGCCTGGAATACTCCTTGAGGACCATTCATGTTTGGTTCCTCAAAGGAGACTCGTAAGGGAATCTTGTTTTTTCGCTACTTGTTGAGGGAGGGATTGGTGCTCAAAGAACTCGCGATTTACTGCTGCTCAATGTCTAATGATAAACGTGAAAAGTTGTTGGCCTCCCAACGTGAAGGTTCACCTTTGTGCAACTTTAAGATCCATGACATGCAATAGAAAGCTAGAACGTGAGGTCCACATCTCTTCTCCAACTTGGGTTATTTTTTCTTCCCTTTTTTTGGCTATCCTCTGCATTCCCAAAACTAAAAGGTGAACAAAAGCATCTATGCTTGTTTTAAACTTCATTAGTTTTCATCTCTAGTTCCAGAATGCAGTGATTAGAGAGCTCTATGTTGCTTATTTCCATTATTTGCATTTGGTTTAAGAGACATATCAGATGAATGGCACGCGCGCAAGTGCCCCGATATCAACCTAACTTTAAAATTAAAGGGGTCTTCGAGCGATAGAAATTTAGTGAGAGAAAGAGACAAAAAGATTCTTCAAAGCTATGCAAGTGAGTTGAAATTTTTTGCTCGATGTATGAAAAAGTGAAAGTCATGGTGTATATAACCAAGGAGATGAGCTCAATGAATGACCCAGATCAATCTAATCTAACGGCTTTAAAGGATTAAAAATGTTTTACATTCTTCTTACAATAAAGTAAGTTGGCCACGCTCTAGAGAATTCTAACATTGTTATATACAAGGAAGAATCTAGAGTTAGCCTATTTATATGATAGAGCCTAATTGTTGGACAAAATTCTAGAGCGGCCATAGAACTCCCTTTGTTGGATGTGTCAGCCAAAGTGCAGTAGTTTGTGCATGCTTCGCGTGCGTCGTTTGGTCTACTGGCGTGCCTGGCGCGCACTGCTGGTTGGATGATGCGAGCGTTTGCTCGCTGGATCTAGTGAAAGTGTGATTTCATGTGAAACCTTCGCCTACTAGAATAACCAACATCCCAACGCCTGGGAACTTCGAAACACTTGAACCTCCTCTTGAGACCGCCATAACTCGTTCTCGGTCTCCTAGCTCACCTCTGCCTCTGACAGTCCGTTCCATCGAATTAAGTATTCTCGCCAAGCCTTGACCCTGAGGGCTTGATGGGCTGCTCGATAAGGATTTGGCAAATTGTGGTCATGGTGCAGCAATAATAGTGTTACCGTTACATTTCATAGGTCATGAGTTCGAAACTCGGTAGTAACAATTAATTTTTTTATTAGATTTTTTTAAGGAGCCCAAATAACTGACAAAATCAGTACATTTTAAAAAATGCATATCTTTCTGTCAAACATTCAACATCAAATCTCGAGATATTTGGCATGTTGTACTAAATTACATTATTATAAATAAGGAGTACAATAATTTTAATTACATAATTTTACGACTTAGTAGATGATAGTCTTGTACATTCAAACTAAACTTATTATTTCGTTGGGGATTTAAGGTAAGATTATCAAAGGTCTTTTAAAGTTTTGATGAAATAGAAAAAAAGCATGTATATTCCTAATAGATTGTTTACAAGTGCTATTGATCAATTTTATTTTACATAGAATTGGGGAGCTTGACTTCAATAACATATTTATTTAACATGCAATTTTTATCATTTTGTACCAAATGGGAAATAATTTTCATTAAATTTTATACAATTAATATATATATATATATATATATTATTAAGTTATTGTAGCTCGGCGTCCAAATAAATCCTGGCTCCGCCCTTGGTTATGCCCTAGGGTTAAGTCGTTGACGCTATGGAATATTGACCTACATTACTCTAGAAGCCTTCTTATCTAGAGTACAAGTATCTCGACATTTGTCATGGAAAATTGTCATTGTTCCAGGACAATGCCTATCTACATGCGTACACCCAACCTTCGGTGTTGGGTATTCATTGGTTCTGCTATTAGTTAGTAGCGTTGTTGTGCGAATTGGCACGCTTGGCAGCGGCTCTCGTCGACATTGATTCAGATTCTTATTATTCTGTTTTTGAGCCTAAGAAGGCACTCGTCTATGTTTTGGCATGTTCTAGCACGATCCACCTCCACATGTCCACCTCTACCCTCAAGGTAAGTTATTGTAATTTTATTGTTAGAACCAGTGTTATGAAAATCGACCCGTACCGACCGGCCGAACCGGTTCGACCGGGAATCGGCCATTCCTCTGGGCCGGTTGACACACCGAACCAGTCTCTGTTGAGAATCATTCTGGGCCGAAAAAATCGTCCCAGACTCGGGACTCGGCAGGCCGCGGAACCGGACCGGCCCACTGACGTAGGTAAAAAATAAAAAAAAATAAAAAATCCAGCAAAAAAATAAAAGAAAACCTGAACTTGGAACCCTTAATTGCAAATTCGCTTCATCTCCCTTTCAAAATTCACGTACAGTACATAACAGTACACATTGAAATTAAAATAAACCCTAAAAGTTAAAATTTAAACTTAAAAGTTAAAACCTTAAACAAGGCTTAAACACCACTTCTGCACCACGCCGCCGCCGCCGCCCACGCCGAGTTGCTGCCTTGAAGCAAGTCTTTTTTCTTTTTTAAGTTCATACTTTGATGATTTAAGTTCATGATTCTTATTTGATATAATTATAACTTATAAATTCTAATTTCTCATTCTAAATATCATACACAATTTTAAATTTCAGATTATGATTATACTTGGAGTGATTTTGTTCTTCAATTATTAATATGCATTTTGGACTTTTGGTACTTTGTTTCTCATGTGTTGTTAACTTGACTACGTTGACCGGTCGGACCAGTGGTTCAAACGGTTCGAACAAGTAAAATCAGTAACAGTGAAGTATCGGGTCGACGTCCGGTCCGGTTCTAAAAACAATGGTTAAAACTATGAGGTTTTAATTATGTAGTTGAGGCTTAATCAAACCAAAGAACTAATTTAATATTGAATCAACCGTTTGATTTACATATATAATAATAAGTCTAAGGAGAAAAAGTATAATTGTTATGCTACAACAATAATTAGCCTAGATGGGCTCAAAAAGATAGTCGTAATCAAGCAAGTTGAGATCCCTAAACGCCAGAAACAAAAACATGTGAATACCTTATAAAGAGGGATGTCCCATTAAGTTTGATTTTTATAGTTTCAAATAAAGAAAACCATGTCTTTGGATCACGACTGTCCTTTTGAGCCCATCTAGACTAATTATTGTTGTAGCAGAACAATTATACTTTTTCTCCTTAGACTTATTATTATATATGCTCTCTTCTCACGAACTTGCTTAGAATATATAAAAAAAAAAAAAAAAGCTTGATTTTTCTAGTTTAAGAAAAAAAATGAAACAAGTTAAAAACAAAGCATTTTTTTTTTGCAACTTTGTTCTATTTTTTCATTTCTTATGCATGATAAATGAGGCGCATAGATATAACAAATTTTTAAAAAACCCAAGCCATAAGAGGTTTTTGTATAATTTCCTATAAATGAGAGAGTGCCTCTGTAACGATCCCATTGCCTCAATGGTATATGAATAATGAACACCAATAATCTTGACATGTCACTAAAATTAGGCAATCATTTGTATTAAAATATTACTTTATTGGATTGCTGCAAATGACTCGAGTGTAAAATACTTTGTCGTTCGTTATTACTTATTACTTGATTGTGAATTTTATACAACATTACCATCCTACACAAGGTACCAATTTTTATACTTCCATCATATCGCTTAAAAGAAAGCCTGAATTACTCGTATCAGATAACTTATACATCACAAAAATTTCTTTACACGATTTTATAATTTTATATACACACACAATAAGTCTCATAAGAAAAGCTTAGATTGCTCGTAAAGTCGTATCAGATAACTACTATACATCAAATGAACTTTCTTTAAACGATTTAGAAACATAGACAATACGTAGTCGAACAATCACAAAATGGCCGATATTTGTTCGAGTCTAGCTTTTTAGACAACAGATCCCTCGAATTCCATTCAAGATATTTCGTCGGCTTTGTGAACACGGAACTCGAAGTAGCTGAAAGGGCCAACGAGGATAAAGCTAGGCATCTTAAGAAACTGAAATTGAAGTGTTGTCGTCATCCCGAACCTTCTGTTATCAAACGTTGGTCGGGTTATATGAGGCACATCGGCATAAAAAATGCAATGCTAATTAAATAATGCAATGAAAAATTGGTCCCACGCGCCATGTGTCGGCTAATGAAGATAGGGAGATATTGTTTCCTGGTGTATATCAGATACTCCCCTGCAAAACCCCACCCCGTTTTACACTCTATTTTTTATGACAATTGATAGTATTACTTTTTGCCATAAGTGTGAAAAGAAATGAACATTTGACAAAACTTTCAAATTAATACCAAAAAAGATATGAAAGAGAAAAGAGATAATAATGAACGCAGCAGACCCTGCTACCTCAGTCATTACAAAACATTAATAATGAAATCACTTAGTAGGAATAAGATTTGCTTATGTAAGGGATCGGATTTTAGCCAAATTCCATCTTTTAGGCCTCGAAAATGTCGTTTTTGCCGTTTTTAGTAATTTTCGTTTCAGTTATATCTTTATTTCTAAAACTCGGAATTGCATTTCGCTTGTTGGAGTGTGTTCCATATGAGTAGCACTTTTAGTTTATGCATTTTATTTTGATTTTTTCCATTTTTGAAAAAAAAAACGTTTTTTTCTTCAAAAATGATTTTAGGGTATATACTCTATTTAAAACCTAAGAAGACAGTTAGTTGATTATTGAATAATTTTTTTGTGAGCTTCTCTCTTTTTGCATCAATTTCTTGGCATTCTTTACGAAATCAACAAGTCTTTGATTATCATGTGTTGTTCCAATATTTCATATAAGCTTCATTGCACGGGCTCTATTTCAAGGGGAAATGAGAACAGTATATAGCGTAAAACATTATATACCACAATAAGTACCCGCACAATATTAAATTAAAGGATTTCCTCAATAATTAGATTCATGGTGTGTGAGGTGGAGTCTGAAGATTCACGGAGGTCCCAAGTATTCTTCACAACAGCTAATTTTTTTTTTAGCATCTTTACCCTTCAGTCTTCTTTTGTTGAGACATTTGTTTTCTTTTATCTTTTTCTTTTTAACTTTTGGAACCATGGCTTAATTGTGGTTAGATGGTTCAAAATGTCAAGATAAAACTTGATAGCTTTGGGCACGTGGGTTTTTGTCTGGTTTATGATAATTAAATAATGCAATGAGAAATTGTTCCCACACGCCACGTGTCGGCTAATGAAAGTAGGGAGGTATTGTATCCTGGTGTACATCAGATGCTCCCATGCAAAACCCCACCCTAGTGTACACTCTTTTTGTATGACAATTGACAGTATCACTTTTTGCCGTAAGTGTGAAAATGAATGAACATTTGACAAAACTTTCAAATTAATACCAAAAAAGGTATGAAAGCGAAAAGAGAAAATAATGAACGCAGCAGACCATGCCAACTCAGTCATTACAAAACGTTAATAATGAAATCACTTAGTAGGAACAAAATTTGCTTATGTAAGGGATCAAATTTTAGCCAAATTCCATCGTTTAGGCCTCAAAAATGTCATTTTTGTCCTTGTTAGTAATTTTCGTTTCAGTTATATCTTTATTTCTAGAACTCGGAATTGCATTCCGCTTGTTGGAGCGTGTTTCATATGAGTAGCACTTTTACTTTGTGCTTTTATTTTGATTTTTTCTATTTTTGAAAAAAAACGTTTTTTAGTATTTTAATTATACTTTTAGGGTATATATTCTATGTAAACCACTAAACCCTAAAAAGACAGTTGGTTGATTATTGAATAAAGTTTTCGTGAGTTTCTCTCTTTTTGCATCAATTTCTTGGCATTGTTTACGGAATCAACAAGTCTTTGATTATCGTGTGTTGTTACAATCTTTCCTATAAGCTTCATTTCAGGTGCTCTATTTCAGGGGAAAATGAGAACAGTATATAGTGTAAAACATATTATATAACACAATAAGTACTCACACTATATTAAATTAAAGAATTTCCCCAATACGTAGATTCATGGTGTGTGAGGTGGAGTTTGAAGACTCACAGAGAACCCAAGTATTCTTCACAACAACTAATTTGCTTTTTTAGTATCTTTACCCATGAGTCTTCTGTTGTTGAGACATTTGTTTCCTTTTCTCTTTTTCTTTTTAACTTTTGGAACCTTGGTTTAATTGTGGTTTGATGGTCAAAAATGTCAAGCTGAAACTTGATAGCTTTGGGCACGTAGGTTTTTGTCTGGTTTATGATAATTAAATAATGCAATGAGAAATTAGTCCCACACGCCACGTGTTGGCTAATGAAGGTAGGGAGGTATTGTATCCTGGTGTACATCAGATGCTCCCATGCGAAACCCCACCCTGGTGTACACTCTTTTTTTATGACAATTGACAGTATCACTTTTTTGCCATAAGTGTGAAAATGAATGAACATTTGACAAAACTTTCAAATTAATACCAAAAAAGTATGAAAGCGAAAAGAGAAAATAATAAACGCACCAGACCATGCCAACTCAGTCAATACAAAACATTAATAATGAAATCACTTAGTAGGAATAAGATTTGCTTATGTAGGGGATCAGATTTTAGCCAAATTTCATCGTTTAGGCCTCGAGAATGCCATTTTTGCCGTTTTTCGTAATTTTCGTTTCAATTATATCTTTATTTCTAGAACTTGGAATTGCATTCCACCTGTTGGAGCGTGTTCCATGTGATTAACACTTTTAGTTCATGCTTTTATTTTGATTTTTTACATTTTTGAAAAAAAAAATGTTTTTAAGTATTTTAATTATGCTTTTGTGGTATATATTCTATGTAAATCCTAAGAATACAGTTAGTTGATTATTGAATAAAGTTTTTGTGAGTTTCTCTATTTTTGCATCAATTTCTTGGCATTCTTTACGGAATCAACAAGTCTTTGATTATCGGGTGTTGTTCCAATCTTTTCTATAAACTTAATTTTAGGGGCCCTATTTCAGAGGAAAATGAGAACAATATATAGTGTAAAAAAATATTTTATAACACAATAAGTACTCGCACTATATTAAATTAAAGGATTTCCCCAATACCTAGATTCATGGTGTGTGAGGTGGAGTTTGAAGATTCACAGAGGTCCCAAGTATTCTTCACAGCAGCTAATTTTTTTTTTAGTACCTTTACCCTTCAGTCTTCTTTTGTTGAGACATTTGTTTCCTTTTCTCTTTTTTCTTTTTAACTTTTGGAACCATGGCTTAATTATGGTTAGATGGTCAAAAATGTCAAGCTGAAACTTGATAACTTTGGGCACATGGATTTTTGTCTGTGTATGATAATTAAATAACGCAATGAGTGTGGAAAGGAATGAACATTTGACAAAACTTTTAAATTAATACCAAAAAAGATATTAAAGAGAAAAGAGAAAATAATGAACGCAGCAAACTCTGCCAACTCACCATTACAAAATATTAATATTGAAATCACTTAGTAGGAATAAGATTTTCTTATGTAAGGGATAGGATTGTAGTCAAATTCTATCGTTTAGGCCTCGAAAAGGCCGTTTTTGCCGTTTTTAGTAATTTTTATTTTAGTTATATCTTTATTTATAGAATTCGAAATTGCATTCCGCCTGTTGGAGTGTGTTCATATGAGTAGCACTTTTAGTTTACGCTTTTATTGGCTTTTTTCCATTTTAGAAAAAAAAAACGTTTTTAGTATTTTAATTATGCTTTTAGGGTATATATTTTATGTAAACCCTAATAAGACAATTAGTTGTTTATTGAATAAAGTTTTTGTGAGTTTCTCTCTTTTTGCATTAATTTTTTGGCAATCTTTACGGAATCAACAAGTCTTTGATTATCGTGTGTTGTTCCAATCTTTCATATAAGATTCATTTCAGGGGCTCTATTTCAGTGGAAAATGAGAACATTAAATTAAAGGGTTTCCTCAATACCTAAATTCATGGTGTGTGAGGTGGAGTTTGAAGATTCGCGGAGGTCCCAAGTATTCTTCACATCAGCTAATTTTGTTTTTTAGTATCTTTACCCTTCAGTCTTCTTTTTTTTGAGACATTTGTTTTCTTTTCTCTTTTTTCTTTTTAACTTTTGGAACCATGGCTTAAGTGTGGTTAGATGGTCAAAAATGTCAAGCTGAAACTTGATAGCTTTTGGCACGTGGGTTTTTGTCTGGTTTATGATAATTAAATAATGCAATGAGAAATTAGTCCCACGGGCCACGTGTCGGCTAATGAAGGTGGGGAGGTATTGTATCCTGGTGTACATCAAATGCTCCCTTGCAAAATCCCACCCCGGTGTACACTCGTTTTTTATAACAATTGACAGTATCACTTTTTGCCATAAGTGTGAAAAGGAATGAACATTTGATAAAACCTTCAAATTAATAGCAAAAATGGTATGAAAGAGAAAAGTGAAAATAATGAACGCAGCAGACCCTACCAATTCAGTCGTTACAAAACATTAATAATGAAATCACTTAGTAGGAATAAGATTTGCTTATGTAAGGGATCGAATTTTAGCCAAATTCTATCGTTTAGGCCTCGAAAAGTCGTTTTTATCGTTTTTAGTAATTTTTGTTTCAGTTATATCTTTATTTCTAGAACTCGGAATTGCATTCCACTTGTTGGAGCGCGTTTCATATGAGTAGCACTTTTACTTTATGCTTTTATTTCTATTTTTTCCAATTTAAAAAAAATAGTATTTTAATTATGCTATTATGGTATATATGCTATTAAACCATAAGAAGACAGTTAGTTGATTATTGAATAAACTTTTGTGAGTTTCTCTATTTTTGCATCAATTTCTTGGCATTCTTTACGGAATCAACAAGTTTTTCATTATCGTGTGTTGTTTCAATCTTTCCTATGAGCTTCATTTCAGGGGCTCTATTTCAGCGAAAAATGAGAACAGTATATAGTGTAAAACACATTATGTAACACAATAAGTACCCGCACTATATTAAATTAAAGGATTTCCTCAATACCTAGATTCATGGTGTGTGAGGTGAAGTTTGAAGATTCAGGGAGGTCCCAAATATTCTTCACAACAGCTAATTTGTTTTTTTTAGTATCTTTACCCTTCAGTCTTCTTTTTTGAGACATTTGTTTTATTTTCTCTTTTTCTTTTTAAATTTTGGAACCATTGGTCAAAAATGTCAAGCTGAAACTTTATAGCTTTGGGCACGTGAGTTTTTGTTTGGTTTATGATAATTAAATAATGCAATGAGAAATTGGTCCCACAAGCCACCTGTCGGCTAATGAAGGTAGGACGTATTGTATCCTGGTGTACATCAGATGCTCCCCTGCAAAACCCCACCCCGGTGTACACTCTTTTTTTATGACAATTGACAGGATCACTTTTTGCCATAAGTGTGAAAATGAATGAACATTTGACAAAACTTTCAAATTAATACCAAAAAAGGTATGAAAGAGAAATGAGAAAAATAGTGAACGCAGCAGACCCTGCCAACTCAGACATTACAAAACATTAATAATGAAATCACTTAGTAGGAATAAGATTTGCTTATGTAATCAAATCTGAACATATATTCTATTATTAAGTGAAAAGAAAATCTGCGTAGTATCCTATGTTGTTAAGACAGTAGTAGTACACTGCATGAAACAGAAATGAAACCATCATTCATCATTATATTGAAAAATGTGTTCATTTGTATAAAAATTTATGTTGCATCTAATGCAATGTATGTGTCTTATTCTATTTACTATGTCTATTCAGAATCTTTTTAAGTTTTTTTCACCTTATTAACTAATTATAATTTATAAGTCTTTTATAACAATTTTATTTTGAAAGCCAGTAATACATACATATATCTTTTGAAGTATTGTCGTTGAATAATTCATCAAAAGAATAAAAGAAAAGAAGTGTTGTTTCTTAAGAGGGTTTCAAGGTTGCTCTTGCTCTCTATTCTCTTTGAAAACATCTAATTTCTGTGCAATTTTTATTTAAAAAAAATTTAAAGTTCTGTTTGAATTAATAGCTGTCAAATAACTGATACAAGGAATGTTAGAGCACATTTGCTTGCACAAATAACTACATATTAACTAATAGTAAGAGGCCAATCTAAGGTTTGGATAACCACGTTCTTTAACCCAAATGTCAACATAAGTGGGCCATGTAGCTTATAACTCCCACTAATGATTCTCATGTACCCCCCTCCGATTCCAAGTTGGCTGATAATATTGAATGTGAAACTCCCTTATTACCCTTAATCACTCCCAAAATACCATGCCATTAGGTAGGTATCTCTCTTCCTCTTTCATTTCTCTGATTAAAGCGATTTTGACCTAGGGTTTGTGGAGAATAGGGGTTTTGCTGAGATTCGCCATTTCAGGTATAAATTCTTTAATTTTGTGTAATTTTTTCTCGTGAAAACCATTGCCAACTCATCATCACAATTAATTGACATAAGGGTGTTGTTCTTTTTGTAGTTTCGGTTGAAAGGTTGTCACCAAATTTAGGCGCGGGTTAAATAGCTGGGGTGAGGTTAGTACGCCATAATCTTAGTGCGCATTTATATGATTCCACGATTCTTGTCTTTGAAAATAATTTGCTGAATCAATTGGAGTTGTTACTGTGTGAATCAGTGTGCTAACTGTTATTATGAAGTTGTGCAAAATGTGTATTCCATTTTCCCTCCAACAAAGGAGTAAATTATTGTTGTTCTTGTTTTTTGGGTGTATTGTACACAGTGCATAGTTTGGGACATGAAATTAACAGTGTGCTTTGCTGTGTATTTCTTATTTGGGTCTTTGTGAAATGTGTTTGAACATGCTTTCATTTGTACTGTTATTGTTGTGTTAGTAAGCTTTATATGTGGATGTCTGATAACAACAGATACTAGTTTAACTTGTTTGAATGCTCTTGGATATTACACAACTTTTATGGCGATTTAGCGTAAACAAATAAGTGGTCCTTCTCATGCAAGCTTGTTAAGTAACCACTTAAAGTTTTGTTGGTGTTTGTACAGGTTTCAAAATGGGTCCAGGGCAAAAGATTTCTATTTTGTTCTAGATGCACCAAGTAGCGTTTAGGGTGTCATTTTTCGCCTTCGTGACAATGCTAATTTACCTAATCCACTCTGGTAATTTTGGGCGTAAACCTAGGAGGAGCGGCATCCGGTATAATATTCTACGTCGTATTACACATCAAATTAAATATGTTGACAAGCTCTTAAACACCAGTGACACCAACGTTAAGAACACACTTAGGATGAACCGAGATTGTTTCCTAAAACTATGATACTTACTCCATAGTTATGGTGGTTTGCAATAGTCTAAATACGTAGGGATCTCAGCACAAGTATCAATGTTTTTAGATATTGTTTCCCATCACACGAAATTTAATGATATTGTCTATGAAACCATTGCTAGGTTGTTATTACTTGGGCGACGGAGGGTATACCAATGGGGAGGGGTTCCTCGTGCCTTACCGTGGAGTGTGGTATCACTTGAGGGAGTGGGAAACCAGCCACCGCATGCCACAAAACTACAAAGAGTACTTAAATTTGAAGCACGCTCGTGCTCGAAATGTGATCGAGTGTGCATTCGGTGCCTTAAAGGGGAGGTGGGGTATACTAAGAAAACATTCTCTGTTTTCGGTTAAGAGGCATAACCACATCATTATGGCATGTGCTCTACTCCATAATTTCATTAGGAAGAACATGCCGAATGCACACTTAGATGAGGACTACCCCAGATCACCATCAAACATGGAGCCTGAACCAAACTACATAGATGTCGTAGAGCCTTCTGAAGCTTGGCAGAATTTTTGAGAGACGGTGGCTCTAGAAATGTACAACAATTGGCAAGGCACAAGGCAAAGAAGATAATCTGCATTGCATGTTCCTTTGGACTGTGGCTTTCAATCAATGATGTATTTCATGTATTATTAGTTATAATAGGTCTGGTCCAAATTTGAAAGACTAAATTTCTTTGTAATGGTGTTCATCTCCCATTACTGTTTGTTGTTGGATTTGAATTTGTATTATTAATTAGAGAACAACCCCAAATCGTATCTACTACTTCATTGTAATGATTGTTGTCAAGACTTTTATATGCTAATATCTAATTAAAGTATGTATTAATGCTTTCTATGTCACAATCCTTTGGTATTTTCCATTATGATAAGCAAATTAGTATATGGAGGGATTCTTTTATACATGTATATCAATGTCAAAGGGTAAACATTCATACGGTAGGTAATAATATGATTTATATTTGTATCCTACTTTTATTAATTTAGCTAAATGTGTTTTGGGTAATTCTAGTGTGTTGCAGTTCTGTTTGGTGCTAATTTGTTTCTATAGTTGCAGCTATTACATGCCAAACTATTATGCATTGTATGAAGCATTCTTGTTGGAGCATAGTATATTGAATTAGTAACATCCCAGTGCATGGAAACAGCTGATCATCATCTTATTTCATTAATGCACATATGGCATTTTTGCAAGTAGTTGCCCAAGTGGACTGCCTCCTTACAAAAAACCAGCTGGAACTAGACGGGTTTGGACCATACCTGAGGAGCTAGCGCTAATCGATGCCTTGAAGGAACTTGTTGCTAATGGTTGGCGAGCAGATAATGGATTTAGGCCCGGTTACCTTGCTCAACTAGAGCGTTCAATGGCACAAAGATTTCCAAATGCCCTTCCGATTAACGAGAAGCACATCAACTCCAAACTAACCGTGTAGAAGAAGACACACGCCATAGCACACGCAATGTTTGAATCGTTCGGGTTTGGTTTTCTTCCCTCGACGCAAATGGTGGAAGTGGATTCGGATGATGTATGGAATACTTATGTTAAGGTGAAGTAACGTTATTACATTTAACTCTACAAAGAACAGTTAGTGACGAAGTATATGTGCATGAAAATAATTCTTGCAAATTTTTTATTATTCAATGTGAAGAAGCACCATTTGGCTTATGAAAGACTCGATCCAGTTGGTTCATGGTTTAGAAAAATCTTATTTTATGACTATTATTGCTTGATCCAGTAGGTATAAGGTATCAAGATACCTGATACTATGGCCATCACTTTAAAATGTAAAGCAGTTATTTATCTGTTTAATATCCTCAACAGGTGAGGCCTAGTAATTAAATGATTTGATGTTACACCAATATAACACCAGTGCTTATGATTGTCAATAAGAAGAAGACCATCCTCACTAGTGTAATGAGTAAAATGATTTTTTTTTATTACAAATTGTAGACAAGTCTGGTGAGCATTATAAAGCAAAAAAATAAATAGATTTATGACTTGTACAACTTTTCATCCAGTAGGTGATGAGTGTTATGAACTTGAAAAACAAAATTTGTAAAGCTTTATCTTATATTAATTAATACCTACCATTGGTTTTGCCAGGTGATAAGATTTTTAATTTGTTCTAAACATGTCCATCCAGAGGTTGACACGTGGCGTTATAAGAGCTTTCCATACTACGAAGATTGGCTACTTGTTTTCGGGAATGATCGGGCGAATGGAAAGGCTGCCCAGACTTTCGACGATGATGTTCTAGACTTGGAAAGCCCGCATGAGATTTATGATGAAGTGTATGACGTTCACGTCGTAAGCGGTGCTAAGAGGAAGTCAAAGGCAAAAAGCGTTGGGACGTTCAATGTCAATATTCAACCAAGGGACGCAGATTTTGGAGAGCCATTAGACAATCAAGAGGTTTACTCCGAGAAACAAACCACATCATCGAAGACAAACGACCGAAAGAGGAAGTTGCATGAAGTAACCAACCTGCCCGACCAACTTGTTTCCCTCCTTGGGAATGTGTTTGAGAAAAGCAATTCAACCCTTGGAGACATGGCTAATAAAGTGGTAGAGAAGATGAATCATCAACCAAATGCAACACCAACTGCCCCAACACCTCCCCCCACTTCACGACCAACAAAGAGCAAGCAAGCCTTTGACGTCATTGCCGAGATGGGAGTGACGCTATTACAATTGCGCATAATTGTCGCTCACAAGATTGTGAATAACCCGCAAGCAACGGATCTATTTATTGGAATGGACAACCAATGTCGCGCCGAATATGTGGACATGGTTGTAACTGGAGCGCTTGACCCCTCTTCCGGAGCTGCTTTTATGACCAATGCGTCGTTTAAATGATTAATAAAGTCATTTATTTTGAGAAGGGTGTTGTGATTATTTTAAATACGTTGTCCCTCTCTACTATTTTGTACGGCGCGTACCGTATATCAAAGGCGGCCTCGTCAAAATTTATCGGAACTTTTACCTAGCACAAGTTGGCTACGATTGCACATGTAACCTGTATCTAGTATATGGTGATTTTGATAGGTGTTACATATCCTATTTATTTTGGAATGCAAATTAGTATATGCAATTGAGGATCCAATATATGGATGATTTAGTTCCTCATCATTTGCTCTTGTTTCTTAAACATGCATTGTAATCTAAATATGTAACTTTGGATGGCTATTTTAAATCATGGTGTACTGTATTCAATTTCTTTATGTTTGTGTTTTTTGTAATTGATGCATTTAGTAGCAACTTATTAACGTTAACTTAGATCAGAATAAGTGCTCCAACATATTTAGTAGCAACTTAGTAACTCCATCCATAAATATGTCCTCTTGATACAAGACATTAAATAGTGGATCACATTTAATTAAACATGGTAGTCAAATACACATCAGCAACCTTCTTACATGCATCTTTCCCCACTCACTTAATTAATAAATGTTAATTTAGACCTGACTAACAACAATAACATATGCATACTGGAATATAGATGACATGTATACCCTAACACTATGGCGTAATATTACAAACCGCAACTTAGTACACCACAATCGGGAACACAAAATCATGCATGCAAAAAAACACAAACAAAAAAGAATATAGTAGTAGGCATCTAGCACAGTAAGAGTAAAGATAGTAGTAGACCTCAAATACAACACAAAACATTAAAAAAAAGTAAATTTTAGCCGAAAATCAGCACTAGGATTGAAATCCATGCACCGAATTCCATTTTGGTTTCTTGTTCAAACACCATCACCCCCAAGTTTCCCCTTCCCCTTGTTAGAACCACCATATTGTTTGATTCTCCACGGGCTAGTAACCGAGCTTGATGACCCTTGTGAGCTTGTAGGATCATTGAGAAAACGGTCATCCTCGGCGCCGCGGGTGCTTCAACAATGGTACGCCCATGAATCTCGGGAATGCGGAACAAAGGCCTTTGAATTGTACGATTATGGATTTCTTCCAAGTCAACGGTGCGTAGAGCGGGAGTGTCTTCAATGACAATAGTTGTGGTAGGCCTTGCTCCATCGGCGACCTCGAAAACGTCATCCCAAAAGGCTATATCCGCGGTTGAGTGATGTATATCAAAATTTTCCCTAAGAAATAGTTCAACGCTGGGTGGCGCGAGTGAGTAAGTTCGAGGGGGGTCAACAAGTGGTTCATTGATGACGGGTCCAACATTGTGCGTTGCCCACCAATCGTACCCATCATTTGTGTGTGTTCACTCGTTTCATGGTCGTTAGTCAAATCAACAAAAGCACGAGGGACTTGTCGTGGTGGGGAAGGTGGGGCTTCACTAAGAGAAGGTCCGAACAATTGTTTCAATTTTTGCCATGCACCCTCCCTTTTGATCATGTAGGCTTCTGCCATCTTATATTTCTGCCAACACACCATAAAATGAAAGGCTTCATTAGTAAATGATAAGTAAGAATATTTCATTACACATTTGGTAATTGAGAAGCATTCAAAAAAACGAATTACCAACACCACGTAATCCCATACAAAGTCCTCGAACACATGCACGACGTTGTTCGTCTCGTCGTAGTACACCGAACTCAACCCAAGGATGAAGTCAAATACATTGTAACGTTGTTGGAGCTTACGATATTGGCTAAGTCATTGATGAAAGGTAAAATGCGTGTTGAAGACCGCATTGGTTTTTAGCGCCGCAACTTTGATCATGTTCGAAGCTTGACGTTGAAATATTGAATCATTCTTGGCTTTCTCTTCGATCAAGTAGTCCATGAACGTCATATCAATTACGTACGTCCAAGACTCGTTGTAGAAGAAATGCGATTGTGGCCTTAGGTTTTCGGCGGCCTGCATGCTTAGTATGATGTATTGGATTTCAAAATTCATCTTTTGTTCCGCCCAAAATTTGCTTCCTTACTAACGTATGGGTATGTATGTGTGCAAGCTCACATTCTAATAATTACCATGAAGAATAAGTTTTTTAAAGTGTTTACATTTAATATTCCACCCTTAATCAAGTAGATTTTGTTTTTTTCCCACAAGATTTATATGTAAGATGCTTTATGCATGAAAGCCATTTAACCTTGGCAACACTAGCACGTTATATATTGGACACAATCAGAGATTTACATATATTCAATCAAGGATTTGATTAGCTCTACCAAATATTTGACATACTATATCAAAGGGATTAGAATAAATCATTAGAGAAATCTTATTCTCTTTCCTAGAATAGTTACATGTACATTTTCTATATAAGGCTTTGTACTCTGCGATTGAATACACAGAGAAATAAAATAATGTTCTCAATTCACTCCTAATTCTAACATGGTATCAGAGCAGGCTAAATGTTCTACCATGACCGATCAAACTCCTACTCCTTCTGATCAAACTTCTTCAATGGCAAATATGCCACAAAAATCACTCACCACCGATCCCTCATCCCCATATTTTCTACACAGTTCCGACCAACCAAATCAATACCTCGTCGATGCACCGCTCACCGGCGACAACTATCCAACTTGGCGTCGAGCAATCACCCGTGCCTTAAATGCAAAAAATAAATTGGGTTTTGTTGTTGGCACCATCAAACGCCCAACCGATGACACTGCCGAAACTTGGGATCGATGTTGCGACATGATTATGACATGGCTTTTTCGTTCCATTGATCGCCCTCTTGCCGCAAGTCTCAACTACTGTGAAACGCCAAACGACCTCTGGACAGAACTAGAGACTCGTTTCCAACAAAGCAATCGCACAAAGATCTTCAAATTAAAGAGAGATTTAGCAAATCTCCACCAAAATCAACAATCTGTAACTGCATATTATGGAAGATTAAAAGAAATTTGGGACGAATTGTCCTCAATCCAAACTTACCAACCATGTACATGTGGTGCTATGAAATCAATTCTTGAATTTCAAGAATCAGATCGTGTTTACCAATTCTTGATGGGTTTGAATGATAGTTTCCAACAGCTTCGGTCCCAAATCCTAGCCTCTGATCCGTTGCCGTCGATCGGGAGATGTTACGCCATAATCCATCAAGAAGAAACTCAAAGGCTGGTACATCTTCCTTCAACCAATGAGGCCGCTGCATTTCTCGCCAGAAAACCGCCGCCGCAATCGCACTCAGCCCAAAACCGCCGCAACACGCCGTCGGGATCTGCTCATTGCACTCACTGCAATAAAGACGGACATACCCGAAGCAAATGTTTCGAGATTGTGGGTTACCCGGAATGGTGGCCGTCGAAAAACAAAAGGGGAAACTCCGCCGCCGCTGCCGCTGCTGTTCCAAAGGTAAATCAGATCCTCTCAGCCGTTGGCCCATCAAAACACCATGAAGCTTCCGCCATAAGCGCCGTTCCCGGACTAACTTCCGAGCAATATGCACGGCTGGTTGAGCTTTTGAAACCCACCCCACTTCAATTTCAAGGTGATACCGATCAATCTCTTATTTCTAATAGTTGGATTATTGACAGTGGTGCAACGCACCACATCACTGGATTAAACCCTGTTTTAAATAAAAAAATTGATTTTCCTTCCTTTATCTCACTACCTACTGGAGCGCAAATTCCGGTTGCAAGTATCGGTGATTTTTCTTTGTCTCCTAATATTAATTTAACAAATATTTTATCGGTACCTGATTTTCAATTTAATTTACTGTCGGTAAGTCAACTCACTAAAACATTAAATTGTTTTATCACTTTTTTTTCTAATTTTTGTATTTTTCAGGACCTAACCACGAAGAAGCTGATTGGAGCGGGTAGAGAGCGTGATGGCTTATATTATTTTACTCATATTTCAGCCACTGCCCTACAAACATCTCGCACCATTTCCTCTGAAACATGGCACCAACGTCTAGGTCATCCTTCTTTAAATAATATCCCCGGGTCTATTCCCAAACCCCTTAATACTAGTCATTGTTCTGTTTGTGCTCGTGGAAAACAAGCACGTTTACCTTTTAAATTAATTATAAATAAAAGTACTTTTCCTTTTGAAAGGATTTTTTGCGATATTTGGGGCGGTTACTCAACTCAATCTACATCAGGTGCACATTATTTTTTAACTATTGTCGACGAGTACACTAGGGCAACATGGCTATATTTAATGCGTTTTAAATCTGAAACGTTAAGTTGCCTTCGCACTTTTTCGACTATGATCAATACTCAATTTAATATCAAAATTAAGCACATCCGCACTGACAATGGTCAAGAGTTTGTTGCACATAATACCCAAAAGTTTTTCTCCGAAAATGGCATAATACATGAACGCACTTGTGTCGAGACTCCCCAGCAAAACGGTGTTGCTGAACGCAAACATCGCCACATATTAAATATGGCAAGATGTTTACGATTTCAAGCACACCTCCCTCTCACTTTTTGGGGTGAATGTGTTCTTACAGCTGCCTACTTAATTAACCGTACACCCTCTCCATCCTTAAACAACATGTCTCCTTTTCAACGTCTTTATAAAATTACTCCCAGATACGATCACTTACGTACTTTTGGGTGTTTATGTTATGTCCAAACTCTCTCTGCTCATCGGGATAAGTTTCAACCACGTGCACGCCCTTGTGTTTTTTTGGGTTATCCCTCTACACATAGTGCTTATCGTGTTTATGACTTAGAATCCAAGACCTTCCGTATATCTCGCGATGTCACCTTTGTTGAACATATTTTCCCTTTTTCTTCTACACCCCCACCTACCCCATCTAATATTGTCCTACCTATACCTATCGCCGAACAAAACACCACCTCGCCTGAATCTTCTCCACCTCCACCCAACCCATCCAATGTTACCCTACCTATCCCTATCCTTGAAGAAAATATCACTTCGCCTGAACCTTCTACCATCCTTCCCACGACCTTTATCGATCCTCGTCCTCGTCCTCGTCGAACGCACAAACGACCCGCCTACCTTGATGATTATGTTTGCCCCACAATTGCCAATCTCCCTGCCAACACGCGATCTTCTGCTACAATCAATTCTTCAGGTACTTTGTATCCACTGTCAAATTTTATTTCTTATAATAAGCTTTCTCAAAAACACTTCGCTTTTCTATCTTCTTTATCAAAAACATCTGACCCCACCCGATTTTCTCAAGCTACACAACACTCTCATTGGCGTGATGCTATGCAGGCTGAAATTAATGCTCTTGAAACTAACCAAACTTGGGTTCTTAGTCCTTTACCCGCAGGAAAGAAAGCTATTGGATGTAAATGGGTTTTTAAAACCAAGCTCCATGCAGATGGCTCTATTGAGCGTTACAAAGCTCGATTGGTCGCGAAGGGATATACTCAAGTCGAAGGACTTGACTATCATGACACATTTGCACCTGTGGCGAAATTAGTTACCGTTCGTTGCGTTCTTGCCATTGCAGCAGCACGCAATTGGCATCTACATCAGCTTGATGTAAATAATGCTTTCCTCCACGGTGATCTAAATGAGGAGGTTTACATGACTCTTCCCCCGGGATATGGCACACATGGGGAGACTCGTGTATGTCGTTTATTAAAATCTATCTATGGACTCAAACAGGCATCCCGAAATTGGTATTCCAAGTTATCATCGGTCCTCATATCTGACGGTTTTTCTCAATCCCACGCTGATCATTCTTTATTTACTCGAACTATTGGCTCATCCTTTATTCTTGTTTTAGTCTATGTTGATGATATTTTGGTTGCAGGAAATGATCTATCTGCTATTGAAAACCTTAAACATTTTCTTGACAACAAGTTTAAAATTAAGGACTTGGGTCACATGAAATACTTTCTTGGCCTTGAAGTGGCACGTTCTCCGGATGGTATTTTTATTTGTCAAAGAAAGTATACACTCGATATTCTTGCAGATTCAGGCAATTTAGGATCTCGGCCCACACATTTTCCAATGGATCAAAACCTCAAGCTCAATGACACTGATGGAGTATTACTTTCTGATCCAAGCAGTTACAGACGATTAGTTGGTCGCCTCTTATACTTAACAATCACCCGCCCAGATATATCTTTCAGTGTCAACATGTTAAGCCAGTTTATGCAGAAACCCAGAGACACACATCTACATGCAGCCACTCGTGTTCTACGCTACTTGAAAGGATCTCCTGGACATGGCCTATTCTTTTCCAAACAATGTGATCTTCAACTTTCTGCTTTTTTCGACTCTGATTGGGCTAGTTGTCCGATGACTCGTCGTTCTACTACTGGGTTTTTTATTTCGCTTGGCAACAGTCCCATTTCTTGGCGCACAAAGAAACAACATACTGTTTCACGTTCCTCTGCTGAAGCTGAATATCGTGCTATGGCTTCCACCACATGTGAACTCGTGTGGCTCAAGTCCCTTCTACATGATCTTTTTGTTCTTCATCCACAACGCATTTTACTTTTCTGTGACAATGAAGCTGCTATTCATATCACACGAAACCCGGTGTTTCATGAGCGTACTAAGCATATAGAGATCGATTGCCATGTCACAAGAGAAAAGTATTTATCTGGGCTTATTCAACCTACTCGAGTTTCAACTAAACTCCAGTTAGCCGATGTTTTCACCAAAGCTCTGGGACAAGACCAATTTCTTTTTCTTACTCGCAAGTTGGGCATGACGACTCTTCATGATCCAACTTGAGGGGGAGTATTGGACACAATCAGAGATTTACATATATTCAATCAAGGATTTGATTAGCTCTACCAAATATTTGACATACTATATCAAAGGGATTAGAATAAATCATTAGAGAAATCTTATTCTCTTTCCTAGAATAGTTACATGTACATTTTCTATATAAGGCTTTGTACTCTGCGATTGAATACACAGAGAAATAAAATAATGTTCTCAATTCACTCCTAATTCTAACATTATATTCCCTTTTTATTCATGCAACTTTTTACTACAATCATTATTCATGTTCATTCTATTTAGACGGGTTGTGATATGGAATTGAAGACATTACTTTTTATCAACACTAATCAATGAACACATGCATTAGGATTTTGTTGAATATAAACTTGCACTCGGTTACAACACGTGAACGACAATAACAAGCAAGCATCAAGCTTGAAGTTGAAGAACTAATCGTCCAACAAATACGAAATAAATACAGAGCAAAAAACACAAGCCAGAAATTACAGGAATAATAATTAGCAAATCTTACATTCGAAAAACGGATGAAAAGTAGATCGAACATCAAAAGCGTTGTGCCGAATACGTGATTTGAGTACCTAAAAACAGCGCCATTTACGCATTTTTTGGAAAAAAAACGACAACATAAAAGTCCTTAATATAATATTACGGATCCATAGGAACTATTACATTCTAACGAATAATGATGGAAATGCAAGTGAAAATAAAAAGCATCCCTATGAACAACGCAACACCGTATAGTATTTTATTTTCACGTTGTTTGTGCGACATAGCTTGATCGACGTTATTTATCCTCCTTAGCAACCTGGGTATGATCGCCTTTGATCGAGCACACATTTCGGGATCCATCCACACGTAATATTCACATTGTCTCCCCTAAAGCAAAAAACCAAAAATTAACAAACATTAGTTTAGTTTATAAAATTATTAAGCATGTGAAGAATGTCCTAGATGTGTTTAATCAAAACGTACGATGGGTCGTGGGCATCTAGAGAAACGCCTTCCGGGATTGTGGTTCGACCAACTAGTGTAAACTTTGGGTTTAAGACCGCATTGACATAACACGATATGGTTTTCCGCCGCCCCAAAACGACTACGTGTCGTCGAGAATGGGGAACTTGCGCTAAACGAGCCACCTACATTACCATTGTCTTCTTCCATCCTTGTTGTCTTTCATAAACAAAAATAATAAAAAAGATGAACTACCAAAAAGAATAAATTCTATTAACTCAAAAAAGAGGGAATAAACTATTTACCTTGTTATATAGGACCACTGTTTATGTATTTCTTATGTGATATCAGCCTTCACTAAGTGATGAGATTTCTTGCAAATTCTTTACAAATAGGTTGTTGTTTGATGAAGCTTTATTTATAAACATTGTATTAAGATGGAAGTGTTGGTTGTTGGCTTTCAACTACCTCAACCATCATTTAGTAACATCACACTTGAAGACCATTGATTGATATTAATGGAGAAGTGATGTTGTATTATCTGCAAAAAAATCTTTGTGCAAGTTGGTTATATTACTAAAAAAAGTGTTTCGTTACAACTAGATGAGGAGTGTTTAATTTGTTGCCGTGTAGACCATATTTGGTAGTTGGTGCAACTCATTTGTGAGTTCACTACAGTTACATTTACTATATCAAATCACATGCATGCAAATGATTTATGGAATTAGATTTACATAAATAAGGATGCACATACACATACATAGAAATATGGAACACTTTTAAAAGAATTTCTTTTGGACACTATTGGAATGAGAAGTTTCCACTTTGATCACAACATTCTAACATACACATCAATCAGCATTCCATAATATGTACCCCAAAAAATTAGAACCAAAAAAAGAAAGAATATTAGACCAAAATAGTGCATAGAGCTTGCAATAGTTAAGGTGAAGAACATGAGTTTTATCCCGAGCGATGATTACAACCCGCAATCACCATATCAAAACAAACCGACATTCACATAATTCAAAACATAGGGAAGAAGGTTCTGTGTCCGAAACCCCAGTGAGATAATCTCCAAAAGTGCATACTACGATTACTAGCAACATGGCATACACCTAAATAATGCTAAAAACTTCAATAGTCCGATAATGGATACTTGGTTCAAGAAATACAGAACAAGTGAGGCCACACTAAAACACAAACACGGCTGATTCTTGCTTCAATTCCTGAAACGTCTAATCTTTTTAGGGAGGTATGAAACCATTGCCTCAACATAGAAGACGCGATGCGCTAGGTATGTTGTGTGGTTTTGTGTCTCCACATACTCTTGCACATCTTCATGTTGCACAGAAACAGGAAATTATCGTATTAATATGTATTAACCTACATGACCAGTCAATCATGAACACAGAAAATTACAACTTTTAGTCGAGTACTTACTGGCATTCGGGTTTTGTGACTAGCCAAGCCACCCCGAAGCTTCCCCTGAAGCCAACATTCCTCAAGGCCATTGGAAGTTAGATAAATCCATGTATCCAGAAAAGGGTTACGGCCCCTGCGTATAAGTCGTCTTATGCGATCTTCCGAATGAACAAGTTGTTTGCTAGCATGCGTTATGGCTGCTACTACATCATCTGCTTGCCTTACACTATTGGTTTTTGTGTAGTCACACAGGACCTTGAAAAGCATCTCCTCACGTTCAAGCCTCATCAAGTAGCGATCAATAGGCTTCAATAGTCGGCTGTCTCGCAAAAAGTAGTACAATTGTTCCTCGGGGAGATATGCAGCATCTTCTTCAATGAAAAAGATGTGGTGGCCATAGAAACCGATGAACCCACTTCTCCTATACCATTCTTCAATATGAGACTCCTACAGGTAACAAAACTCATTATAAATATGAAACCTTCTTATTACATATGCTACTTCAAATTAACAAACAACAATGAGGAAAAAATGTCAAGTTATTATGTACCTCAGTAAGGTGCGGTTCGTATGCTGTCGTTATTTTTACTTGGCCACTGTTCTCATTAAATGGGAGCTTGTGTGTGACAACGTAGTTCCAAAACTCAAGGAACCCTACCCGCACGCGTCGAAATTCCTTCTCAATGTTTCCTAAATTGGACGTCAATTATAATTTTTTTTCTTAATTATACTCATACCAATATGAACAATTAGACGTGATAGTAATAGGTACGTAAAAGGGAGACAGTAATAGGGACGTAAAAGGGAGACCAATACCATATACCCAATAACAATAATGATAACAGAACCATATGAATAGCCTATAATGGCTATAAATTCAGAAACACAATTGAGGACACACTAAGATGTTCTGAAATTTACCATTAATCAAACACAATTACTCTAAAAATAATGTAGACCAACTTAAGACACCCACAATTTAATACCTAACAATTCTTTGCACTTGCGTTTGCTTACGTGATGCACAACTTTGATCTGATATAATCGACAAACACACGTTTAAATAACATTTTATTCCTTAACATTCATACACAATATATTGTACCCTAATTATAAACCACATTCTGCACGCGTGGTATGTAATAACACCCTAATCAAAAATGCGTGTGACTCATATAAACATGCATAATTAACATAGGAAAAGGAAAATTAACTGACAATGAAAAGTTTGAGGGAACCAATTTGAAGGGCATTACCGATTCATTTTGGACGGGGCTTGGGATAGCGGCGCTTCCAAGAATGACGTCATTGTCAGATCATTTGCCGTCACGAGGGTGCCAGTGAATGAATTGTTCTCCACACCGCCACTGATTTGTACTGTGTTGTCGCCCATAGTTGCCAAAACGCCGTTGTGTGCAAAGAGCTCGCCATTTCTCGAAACTGCGGTCGGTTCTGCTGTGTACGAGTAAACGAGCATTGTATGGAGGCTTGCTTGTTTGTAAATTTCTGGAATTTGGGCGAAAAGAGAGCTTGATTTATGAATCTAGGGTTTTAAATTTGAGAGCAAAATAGAGTTGGTGGGGTTGGTAAAGTGAGTAAATGAGAAGAGGATAGGGGGAATTTGTTATGTTAATACCAGGGGCAAAGTAGTAAAACACGCCATTAGTGCCCCAATTTGAATTAACCAACCATTAGACTAATTTTATTTTACAAACAATCTGTTAGTTTTATTAAAAAACAAACATCATGCTAATTGGAAAACCCATGATTAAAAGGTCATACATATTTTAGTTTATGCTTTTATTTGGTTTTTTCCATTTTTGAAAAAAAAAATGTTTTTTACTATTTTAATTATGCTTCTAGGGTATATATGCTATGTAAACCCTAAGAATACAGTTAGTTGATTATTGAATAAAGTTTTTGTGAGTTTCTCTCTTTTTGCATTAATTTCTTGGCATTCTTTACGAAATCATCAAGTCTTTGATTATCGTGTTTTGTTCCAATCTTTCCTATAAGCTTCATTTCAGGGGCTCTATTTCAGGGGAAAATGAGAATAGTATATAGTGTAAAACACATTATATAACACAATAAGTACCCTTACTATATTAAATTAAAGGATTTCCTCAATACCTGAATTCATGGTGTGTGAGGTGGAGTTTGAAGGTTCACGGAGGTCCCAAGTATTCTTCACAGCAGCTAATTCTTTTTTTAAATATCTTTACCCTTCAGTCTTCTTTTGTTGAGACATTTGTTTACTTTTCTCTTTTTCTTTTTAACTTTTGGAACCATGGCTTAAGTGTGGTTGATGGTCAAAAATGTCAAGCTGAAACTTGATAGCTTTGAGCACGTGGGTTTTTGTCTGGTTTTTGATAATTAAATAATAGAGTAAGAAATTGGTCCCACGCGCCACATGTCGGCTAATGAAGGTAGGGAGGTATTGTATACTGGTGTACATCAGATGCTCCGCTGCAAAACCCCACCCCGGTGTACACTCTTTTTTTATGACAATTGACAGTATCACTTTTTGCCATAAGTGTGGAAAGGAATGAACATTTGACAAAACTTTCAAATTAATACCAAAAAAGGTATGAAAGAGAAAAGAGAAAATAATGAACGCAGCAGACCCTGCCAACTCAGTCATTACAAAACAATAGTAATGAAATCACTTAGTAGGAATAAGATTTGCTTCTGTAAGGGATTGGATTTTAGCAAAATTCCTTCGTGTAGGCCTCAAAAAGGCTGTTTTTGCCGTTTTAGTAATTTTCGTTTCAGTTATATCTTTATTTCTAGAACTTAGAATTGCATTCCGCTTGTTGGAGCGTGTTCCATATGAGTAGCACTTTTAGTTTATGCTTTCATTTCGATTTTTTCTATTTTTGAAAAAAAAAAATTTAGTATTTTAATTATGCTTTTAGGGTATATATTCTATGTAAACCCTAAGAAGACAGTTAGTTGATTATTTAATAAAGTTTTTGTGAGTTTCTCTCTTTTTAAATCAATTTCTTGGCATTCTTTATAGAATCAACAAGTGTTTGATTATCGTGTGTTGTTCCAATCTTTCATATTAGATTCATTTCAGGGGCTCTATTTCGGGGGGAAATGAGAACAGTATATAGTGTAAAAAACCACAATAAGTACCCGCACTATATTAAATTAAAGGATTTCCTCAATACCTTGATTCAGTGTGTGAGGTGGAGTTTGAAGATTCACGGATGTCCCAAGTATTCTACACAGCAGCTATTTTTTATTTTTTAGTATATTTACCCTTCAGTCTTCTTTTGTTGAGACATTCGTTTTATTTTCTCCTTTTCTTTTTAACTTTTGGAACCATGGCTTAATTGTGGTTAGATGGTCAAAAATGTCAAGCTTAAACTTGATAGCTTTGGGCACGTGGGTTATTGGGTGGTTTATGATAAATAAATAATGCAAGGAGAAATTGGTCTCACACGCCACGTGTCGGCTAATGAAGGTAGGAGGTATTGTATCCTGGTGTACATCATATGCTCCCCTGCAAAACCCCACCCCGGTGTACACTCTTTTTTTATGACAGTATCACTTTTTGCTATAAGTGTGAAAAGGAATAAACATTTGACAAAACTTTCAAACTAATACCAAAAAATGTATGAAAGAGAAAAGAGAAAATAATGAACGCAGCAGAACCTGCAAACTCAGTCATTACAAAATAATAATAATGAAATAACTTAGTAGGAATAATATTTCCTTCTGTAAGTAATCGGATTTTAGCAAAATTTCATAGTTTATGCCTCAAAAATGTTGTTTTTGCCATTTTTAGTAATTTTAGTGTGAGTTATATCTTTATTTCTAGAACTCAGAATTGCATTTCGCTTGTTGGAGCGTGTTCCATATGAGTAGCACTTTTAGTTTATGCTTTTACTTCGATTTTTTTACATTTTTGAAAAAAAAAAAATTTAGTATTTTAATTATGCTTTTAGGGTATATATTCTATGTAAACCCTAAGAAGACAGTTAGTTGATTATTTAATAAAGTTTTTGTGAGTTTCTCTCTTTTTGAATCAATTTCTTGGCATTCTTTACAGAATCAACAAGTCTTTGATTATCGTGTGTTGTTCCAATCTTTCATATAAGATTCATTTCAGGGGCTCTATTTCAGTGGAAAATGAGAACATAAAATTAAAGGGTTTCCTCATAACCTTGATTCATGGTGTGTGAGGTGGAGTTTGAAGATTCACGGAGGTCCCAAGTATTCTTCACATTAGCTAATTTGTTTTTTAGTATCTTTTCCCTTCTGTCTTCTTTTGTTGAGACATTTGTTTTCTTTTCTCTTTTACTTTTTAACTTTTGGAACAATGGCTTAATTTTGGTTAGACGGTCAAAAATGTCAAGCTGAAACTTGATAGATTTGGGCACGTGGGTTTTGTCTGGTTTATGATAATTAAATAATGCAATGAGAAATTGGTCCCACACGCCCCGTGTCGGCTAATGAAGGTAGGGAGGTATTGTATCATGGTGTACATCACATGCTCCCCTGCTAAACCCCACCACCCTGGTGTACACTGTTTTTTCATGACAATTGACAGTATTGTGAAAAGGAATGAACATTTGACAAAACTTTCAATTTAATACTAAAAAATATATGAATGTGAAAAGAAAAAATAATGAACGCAGCAGACCCTGCCAACTCAATCATTACTCATTACAAAACATTAATAATGAAATCACTTAGTAGAAGTAAGATTTGCTTATGTAAGGGATCGAATTTTAGCCAAATTCCATCGTTTAGGCCTCGCAAAGGCCGTTTTGTCGTTTTTAGTAATTTTCGTTTCAGTTATATCTTTATTTCTAGAACTAGGAATTGCATTCCGCTTGTTGTAGCGTATGCCATGTGAGTAGCACTTTTAGTTTATGTTTTTATTTCGATTTTTTCCATTTTTGAAAAAGAAAAACGTTTTTTAATATTTTAAGTATGGTTTTAGGGTATATATTCTATGTAAACCCTAAGAAGACAGTTAGTTGATTATTGAATAAAGTTTTTGTGAGTTTCTCTCTTTTTGCATCAATTTCTTGGAATTCTTTACGGAATCAACAAGTCTTTAATTATCGTGTGTTGTTCCAATCTTTCATATAAGCTTCATTTCAGGAGCTCTATTTCAGGGGGAAATGAGAACAGTATATAGGGTAAAACTCATTATATAACACAATAAGTACCCACACTATATTAAATTAATGGATTTCCTCAATACCTAGATTCATGGTGTGTGAGGTGGAGTTTGAAAATTCACGGAGGTCCCAAGTATTCTTCACAGTAGCTAATTTTTTTTTTTAGTATCTTTACCCTTCAGTCTTCTTTTGCTGAGACATTCGTTTTCTTTTCTCTTTTTCTTTTTAACTTTTGGAACCATGGCTTAATTGTGGTTAGATGGTCAAAAATGTCAAGCTGAAATTTGATAGGTTTGGGCACGTGGGTTTGTGTCTGGTTTATGATAATTAAATAATGCAATGAGAAATTGGTCCCACACGCCACGTGTCGAGTAATGATGGTAGGGAGGTATTGTATCTTGGTGTACGTCACATGCTCTCCTGCAAAACCCCATCCCGGTGTATACTCTTTTTTTATGACAATTGACAGTATCACTTTTTGCCATAAGTGTGAAAATGAATGAACATTTGACAAAACTTTCAAATTAATACCAAAAAAGGTATGAAAGAGAAAAGAGAAAATAATGAACGCAGCAGACCCTGCAAACTCAGTCATTACAAAACATTAATAATGAAATCACTTAGTAGGAATAAGATTTGCTTATGTAAGGAATCAGATTTTAGCCAAATTCCATCGTTTAGGCCTCGAAAAGGCCATTTTTGCCTTTTTGTAATTTTCGTTTTAGTTATATCTTTATTTCTAGAACTCGGAATTGCATTCCTCTTGTAGGAGCGTATTCCATATGAGTAGCATTTTTAGTTTATGCTTTTATTTAGATTTTTCTATTTTTGAAGAAAAACGTTTTTTAGTATTTTAATTATGCTTTTAGGGTATATATTCTATGTAAACCCTAAGAAGACAGTTAGTTGATTATTGAATAAAGCTTTTGTGAGATTCTCTCTTTTTGCATCAATTTCCTGGCATTCTTTACGCAATCAACAAGTCATTGATTATCGTGTGTTGTTCCAATTTTTCCTATAAGCTTCATTTCAGGGGCTCTATCTCATGGGAAAATGAGAACAGTATATAGTGTAAAACACATTATATAACACAATAAGTACTCACACTATATTAAATTAAAGGATTTCCTCAATACCTAGATTCATGGTGTGTGAGGTGGAGTTTGAAGATTCACGGAGGTCCCAAGTATTCTTCACAACAGCTAATTTTTTTTTTAGTATCTTTACCCTTCAGTCTTTTTTTGTTGAGACATTTGTTTACTTTTCTCTTTTTCTCTTTAACTTTTGGAACCATGGTTTAATTGTAATTAGATGGTCAAAAATGTCAAGCTGAAAGGTGATAGCTTTGGGCACTTGAGTTTTTGACTGGTTGATGATAATTAAATAATGTAATGAAAAATTGGTCCCACACACCACGTGTCAGCTAATGAAGGTAGGAGGTATTGTATCCTGGTGTACATCAGATGCTCCCCTGCAAAACCCAACCCCGGTGTACACTCTTTTTTTATGACAATTGAGAGTATCACTTTTTGCCATAAGTGTGAAAAGGAATGAACATTTGACAAAACTTTCAAATTAATACCAAAAAAGGTATGAAAGAGAAAAGAGAAAATAATGAACGCAGTAGACCCTACCAACTCAGTCATTACAAAACATTAATAATGAAATCACCTAGTAGGAATAAGATTTGGTTATGTAATCAAATCTGAACGTATATTCTATTATTAAGTGAAAAGGAAATCTTCGTAGTATCTATGTTGTTAGGACAGTAGTAGTACACTGCATGAAAGTGACATGAAACCATCATTCATCATTATATTGAAAAATGTTTTCGTGTGCATAGAAATTTGTGCTGCATCTAATGCAATTTATCTGTCTTATTTTATTTATTAAGGGCGCGTTTGGATCCCCCAAAATTGGTGGATTAAAATTTAACTACTGCCTTATTTCACATTTGGTTAACTTGACGGAATGTAGCGGGCACCCGTGATAAGTGGGCCAGCTTTGTACTTTTCGTATGATAATTTATCCTATTTCACCCCCCTCGAATAACTTATCCTATCTAACAACTCCAACGCGAATTGTCATTATTGCCCCTGAAAATCAGTTTTCCCTCCAAAAATCAAATCAAGCTACAGTTGCAGTGCGTGTGGAGCTCTTCTTCACCGTTCCCTTCGATATTTCTCTCTCCCCCCTTTTCATTCCATCCCTAGGGTTTCCAACAGTAAAATCTCTCCCAAGATCTTCTTCTTACCCAGGAATTCGTTTCTTAAATTAATGAAGAATTTTCTAACGTTGGTTGTATTGTTGTGCAGCTCGTGGTCTTTGCTGAATTGAGTGACTGCTTCATCAATTACCTGAAGGCTTACCTCAACTCAAGGTATGAGTCGTTCTCCTCTAACTCATGATTGACCTCATCATTGTCGATTTCTTTGAACGTGACTGCCTAAAATCCCATGTATTGTGGCCTTTATGTGAGTGTTGTGCATAAGCATTCAGCATGTGGCATGTTTTGTTACACCAAACTGATGCATTCTGAATTTAATAATAAAAATTGGTTCATATGTTTGGGATTAATTTCATAAAAGTGTATATTTTAGTGATTTTGTAACTTCTTACTCATTGCACAATTCGTTGGTTCCTTTGACTTTGAAATACTTGTTATTTTTGTTTTGGTGTTATTGTGCGGTCTGTTCTTTCTTATGTGTGGGTCCTGTGGTTTAGCTTGCATGTGATGTTGGTATTGGGTTCATTGTTGTTAGGTAGTTGTTGCAGAAATTGTTGCATTTGCAAGTTCAGTTAAGCATAATGGGACAGGGTTTCAAATGGATGACATAATGAGATTGCAAGTTCTTATGGTAGTGCACCAGCACTTCTTCAATATGTCGTTTATCGTCGTACTCTTTTTAGCGTTAGTATTGCTAGAAAATAGTTTTCTAGGTCGTCGACCATGAAGGTGTGCCATTACATACAATATTGTCTGTCGAATTCCCTTTCAGATAAAGCATTTAGATAAAATCATTAACATGGGTGATCGAACTTTGAAGCGTAGCACTCGAATGGATAGGAATTGTTTCATGAAATTTTGTGTGATATTGCATGATTATGGAGGGCTACGAGATTCTAGGTACGTAGGAGTTTCGGGGCAGGTGTTGATGTTCCTAGACATCCTGTCTCATCACACTAAGAATCGGATGGTGGGAATCCACTTTGTTCACTCCGGAGAAATAGTTAGTCACCTTTTTCGCTGGGTGTTGCTAGCCTTGCTTAAATGACATGATCTCCTTTTAGCAAAACCGCAACCCGTAGGTCCCAATGACCTTGATCCCACTTGGAAGGTATTCCAGGTAAACCTTAAATCCACCATTGCGAGGTTTCATTACTTTGATTACAATTAATATGGTCTTCTTACACGTATGACATGGTGTCATTTTAGGGTTGCCTTGGGGCACTTGACGGCACATACATGGAAGTACGCGTGCCACTTGTAGACAAGCCTAGATATCGTACGCGAAAAGGGACATTGGAAACAAACATACTGTGCGTCTGTAATAGGACAGGGAAATTTGTATACACATTACCGAGTTGGGAGGGTTCTGCTGCTGACAGCCACGTTTTGAAAGATGCTATCAATCGGCCAAATGGGTTTAAGATCCCATCGGGTATAATTGCTTGAATATCTTCTAAGTCAGACCTAGTCACCTTTACTTCAACATCATAAGTGTTCCATAACATCCAAATGCCACCTAAAAGACCAAATGTAGGAGCTACTTCATAGGAATTGAAACCTAGGTATGGAACAATATCCCAAGCCTCTTTCGAAGTAACTCGGGTTTCAAGAACAAAAAACACTGACGGTTCATGAATCCTCACTAATTGACAGAAATCCCTATCGAAGAACTCATGACCTACCTCTTGACAATTCCAATAAACCACTTTCATACTTGAATTATTTAGCTGAGTTGGAAGTACCAGATTGTGAAGGGGAATCCCGTGCCCTGTCGCAACAAGTTGTCGGAGCACTTTGAGTGTTAGCACCCTCTGACGGTTCATCTCCCATGCAGTCAATGCGAACCCTTGCCACCACCTATGGTTGCCATTTTGTGCACCCATCTTAAAAATCGTCACCTTGATCTCCCATGTGGTGCCTGGAATCGTTGTCACTTGAACTACCCTATCCCAAGTAGTTGTTCGGGTGATCAAAGCAGGACCTCGAAACTCATGAAACACTGTCTCAAACAACAGCATCCAGAAATCTTCCTCATTCATGTGGTCGTTGACTACATTGTCTGCCATGCTTGTAGTGAAAAGTCTGGTTATTTTTAGAATAGTATACTTTTCAAAAACTTGGCTTTTTTTTTGTAGAAGATCAAAATGGAGTAGAGAGATGTTATATGAGTTTAATTTCCCAATTAAGAGACAATTGAGATTCTGAGTGGTGTTTTAATAGGTAAAACCGGTTCATTAAATGGCAATGGCGAGTAACTTATGGTCCCCCCAAATAATCACAAATTTATGTTAAACAAATAGTATAATTAATTGTTGCTTTGTTATTAGTCACGTCACACATCATTATTTTTATTTAACATTATGTATAACATTTTTTTGATTCTCAGTTTGCAGGTGGTAGTGATCATTACTCTATCTTGGCTACATTAACCAGTTCTTACAAAGTTAACCACAATTTCTGCATGCACTAGTTGTAAAATGCATTCAGTGGCTAATCAAAATAGATATTATAAAGGCATTACGCTGGTACATGTTAAGCTTATTACAAAACGGAAATATTAGCAAAGTAGTCCATAACGATATAGAGCGCGACATAAACACGCCTCGTACGGAAACAAAATACTCGACTCAACTAAAAGAGCACATTGGAAACTCGCTCAAGTGATGTCGGCAACCTAACATAAGGACCCCTTTCGATGCATACGAGATCCACAACAGACTATATTAGCGGGAAAAAAAATCGACATGACTAATATGGCCGTAATCCCACGAATGGAAAGGAAAATTGGAGACGATCAAGATCGTCAGTCAAAGGCGGATGAGGTTACCCCAACATGCTTCATGAATCCTATGAGTTTGGATTTCCCCTTCATTGGTCCATTGACAGAACTGGTGGAACCTTGAGAGCTTGTGACGATTTTTCTTGGTTGTAGGCCTGGTGGTTTTTTGCCCTAACACAGTACCAAGTTCTCGGGATTTTCGACTCTTCCAAACAAGTTATGCGGTTTCATTGGACCTTTTGCAGCCTCTGGGGGCAAGTTAACATCATACTTTTCAGGAGTAGTGCTGAGAGATCGCTCTGATACCCCTGTCTTATGACATCGGTCCAGAACGAAGGACTCACATTGCTGCTGTTACCACTTAATACCTCTCTGGGCAGAAGCATGACATTGGAAGGAACAGACCTTCCATGGCTAAGTGGCGTTGGAGATAGTGCGCTGGTATTAGCTGGTGCTTGAGGGATTGGAATACTATCATCGGGGTCAGTTCCCGTAAGATCAATCGTTTCAACTCGTGGTACGGGAGACAAATCTGGTGTCGGACCAAATATCTCGCATAACTCATTCGAGGCAGGTTCTCCTCTCAGCATGTAAGCCTCGCCAAGCTTATATTCTTGCACCAAATTATCTTAAAGGTTAGTAAGAGTACAAGTTTCGTAACTCGGGTTGCAGTTCAATTAAACCATAAATATTAACGCACAATGAAATTAATACACGCGTTTAGCAGAATAGATTTTACCAACACAACGTAGTCCCACACGAAGTCCTCAAATGTGTGAACCACATTGTCCGTTTCATTGTAATATACTGAACTTAAGCAGATAATGAAGTTAAAGACACCATGACGACGCTCCAGTTTCTTGAACTGATTCACACATTCACGGTTTGTAAACAACTTATTGAACACGTCATTAACTCTGTTCTGAGCGGTATGGATTGGTATGGTATCTCTTGTGGTTAGAGTCCGGCCAAGTCGGTTCCTCTCAATCAATAGGGTGTCAATGAACATGGAGTCAACAACTATTGTCCATTGAGAGGTGTAAAAGAAAAAAAGCTTGGGAACGTGGTTGCAAGGGAGCAGTAATGTGGTTAGCCATTAGGATTTATTAGTAGTTGCTTGTTATGTGTTTGGTTGGCTAAAAGGATAAGGTTACTATAAGGTTAGAGGGGATGTATTTGTAGTAGGAGATGATAACAGTGGAGAGTTAAATTTAAAGGAATGATTACTAGTTTGTAAAGATAGAAAGCAATGGTTGATGTGCAACTTCAGTTGTCAATGCTATTTCTGCATGTGAACCGGTATCAAAACGTTAATACTGACGTGTTATATGATGGAAACCTTTTCAAGGAGGTAATTAAGTGCCAAGAAGACTAATGATTTCCAAAATTCAAATGAGCCGCAGGTGGTAGTTGTGCTTCTATCAAAAATTAAACTGGTTGCTGGTAAGTATTATTAAAGTACTATGTCAGATGAGTTGTATTTGTATTAGGAGATGTTATAACTTGAGATTTAAAGAAATGATTACAAGTTGTAGTTGTGAATTAGTTCCACAACTTTCAAAATAGCTGAATGGATTTTCTCAATTTAATCAAGTATCAAAACTTTAATACTGATATGTAATGTCATGCAAGCCTGATTTTCAACCTTGTAATTAAGTGGCAAAAAGCCTAATGAAGTCTCAACAACAGGTGGTAGTTGTGGCACTATCTACAAATACAATAGAATATTGTAAGGATCATTAAAGTAGTATGCCAGAGGAGTTGTATTTGTACTTGCAAATGTTACTTCACTGAGCTTAAAAGAAGTGATTACATGTTATTAAAGATGGGAAGAAAAATCTCAAAGGATTTTCTGCATACTATCATCTATCAGAAATGTAATACTGGTGTGTAATTTGATGGGGGATGGTTTTCAACCCTATAATCAAGTGTAAATTGGTTGTAATGAAGTCATGAATTTAAAACCCTCACAGGTGGTAGTCGTGGAATCTACTCAGCAAATGAAGGCTGCTTAATGGATTATATCCCACTGACAATTTTTGTTTATTTAATTTTGTTACACATTACTACATGTGGTTACCTGAATAAAAGGAACAAACAGTTTAGAATGTATGTAAGTTCCCTCATGCAAGTTATGTCTGAAGTTGGAAAAAAAAAACATATTATCCTTTTTCTGAAAAGTTTAGTTTTTGTGAACAGTTAAAAAGTAATACAAACGGCCCAGTGTTTCTTCAGTTGTCATACTCCTAATGAGACATAAAAGTTGCATCTCAAAAAGGAGGGACAAATATAACTTTCATAACACGATTTTTAAAAAATACAGTTATTACAATACATAACAAAATGAACACATTCTAATCTTAAATAAGAAATCACAACTATAAATATTCTAACACAGACTTAGTCAGATACTAAAACTCAGTAGCATTTTATTAGTACTTTCTTTTCTCACCACTTCCCTTGTTTTTAGAGTACACATGTGATACAAGTGCAGAACCTTTTAGATGCAAGCCTATCTCAATTATTGATGTTGTAAAAGAGTTTTTTGCCTTCAATACAAAGCACAAGGTGAAATATTGTGTTATTAAATGTCAGATCTGAATTACCTAACTGTCCTAATTTTGTAAATAAGAGGAGTGTTACAACATTACTCCTGTAATATTGTAAATAAGAGGAGTGTTACAACATTACTCCTGCTTATTACATTGCTATATAAATAAGAAATGGACAATTGTTTGACATTTATTTGGTTCATTTCGATATTTTGTTCATCGTACAATCTGGTTTCGTTAATCTTAGCTAACTTATCATGGTTGTTGGTTGAGAGGAGTGTTACAACATTATTCCTGCTTATTACACAAAATTATTAAATAATGACGATTTCTGAAATCTCATTTACTATGCGATCTTTGTTTAGTTTACGCAACAACTGTCTATTAAATTTGGAATAGATGATGAAATCATTTAACAAAATCTATAATAAGGCAGTTAATAAAAGCACAAGAAATACGACTGCTGCTCCATTGATGAACAAAATAGGATGACAGCAAAATACATACGACGACTGAAAGCACAGCCCACACATGTGAACGAGATCAGACCAAAAACTATAAGTTACATATAAGCCGAATGAGGCCTACGGTGTGGAGTATACGTAAAAACACGTAGGACCATCAACAAAATAAACAAAAGACGGAAATAGTCCATAACCAAACAACTTATATATATATATATATATATATATATAATAGGCTTCTCGAACATTGATCCATGGAATCCATGTTACAGTGTTGAAGGCGTAGCACTTTGCTCAAAAAAACATCGGTTGCAGTACCAAGGGAAGTGATATCGTTGGCAGCATAATTGTACACATTAGTTTGGTTGTGGTCACCCAATGGATTGTGGAGGGGCTCTTCGTTGAGCGGAACAGAGAGTGGTACAATAACGGTGTTCCCATCTTTTTCAACGGAGCCATTATGTGGCATAACCTGGTTTTCATTTTCAAGGAAGGAACTCCATTTAGTAAATCTCAATTCTCTCAACTCGGACCAGAAAGAGTTAGTTGGACTTGCCTCGTAATTTTCCAAGTCTTGTCCCGCATTCGCAACAACTAGCAGAGGATGTGGAGAAGCATGTTGGTCGCCATCTTCGGATTGGTCTGTGGCGTAAAGGATCAAGCGAGGTGATGTTGCAGTTGTACGACTAAATAACTTGCGCAATTCCTTCCATGCTGGTCCCCCCTCCAACATATACGCCTCGCTGAAGGGATATTTCTGGCAGGCAATAGAGAAAATCATTATACTTTTTAGGGGTGTACGCGGGTGATATTTGGCGGGTGCCAAAGAAATATTTCACCCGCCCATGACGTAACGGGTGACCAATTTTGTCAACCATACGGGTGTATTTTTTTAGTAAACCGTGCGGTTACGGTTGCACGGGTGCGTGCGGGTTGGCGGGCGGTTGGCGGGTTGGCAAATCATAAAATTTTCTGTTTACATTATTTTTTTCAAGGGGTGAATTAACATTTAACAGCAACAATTAAATCCAACAACAGCAACAATTAAATCCAACAACAGCAACAATTAAATCCAACAGCAGTAACTATTAAATCCAATAGCAGCAACAACAATTAACATTTAACAACAACAATTAAATCGAAATTGACATTTAACAACAACAATTTACAGTACTAACAGTACTTACTAACAGTGAATCCAAATCCAATTTACTAACAGTACTTACTGTGAATCCAATTTACAGTACTAACAGCAACAAATTGAATCCAACAAATGAATCCAAATCCAAACTAACAGTACTTACAATTTCGGGGTGGTGGTGGAGCTTTCGTGGTGGTGGTGGAGCGTGGAGTCCTGGTGGTGCAGCTTTCGTGGTGGCGCGCGGCTGTCGTGGTGGTGGTGGAGCAGTGGAGTCGTGGTGGAGCGTGGAGTCGTGGTGGCGTCGCGGCTATCGTGGTGGAGCGTGGAGTCCTGGCGGTGCAGCTTTCGTGGTGGCGCGCGGCTGTCGTGGTGGTGGTGGAGCAGTGGAGTCGTGGTGGAGCGTGGAGTCGTGGTGGCGTCGCGGCTGTCGTGGTGGAGCGTGGAGTCCTGGTGACTTCGGGGAAGCGGGGAGGAGGTGGTGGCGGTGCGGAGCAGTGGTGGCGATGCGGAGCAGTGGTGGCGGTGCGGAGGTGACTTCGCGGAAGCGGGGCAGTGGTGGCGGTGCGGAGGTCGGGGGCGGCAGAGAGTGAGAGAGAAGTGGGGCTAGTGGTGAAACCCTAAATCTTAAGAAGTATATATATATATATATATATATATATAAGATATATATATATATATAAGATATATATATATATTTTTTTTATAATAACTAATAAGTGGCGGGCGGGTCGGGCGGGTGGAATGGGTAACCCGCGACCCGCCCGCCAGACCTACGGGTTACATAAAAAGAACCCGCAACCCGTATTTAAAATTAAAACCCGCGCGGGTGCGGGCGGATACGGGCGGGTCGGGCGGGTTGCCGGTTTTTTGTACACCCCTAATACTTTTAAGAAGATTACAAGCTTAGGATGCAGAAATGTTAATTTAAAGAACAATTAGTAAGCAAACTATTGTCAACCAGCTCTTTGTGTAAAAGAAAACTGAGTAATTTTTGGCCTTTTATCAGAAGAATTATTAAGTTGTGATGCATAAAACATAATTGATCCATAAATTTGGACACAAACCAGACAGCAGTAGTCCCACACGAACTGAGGCAAATGATGAAGTTGAAAATGGTATAGCGCGAATGAAGCTTCCAAAGCTGTGTGATGCATTGGCGGAGACTGAATGATTTGTTGAGGTTTGAATTGATTTGGTTGTGTGCACAACGTATAACACCTAAATCGTTTGTAGTCAGGTTCCTTCCTAGCCGACGACCTTCCACAACAAGCCAGATAATGAACAGTGTGTCAACGTGAACGGTCCACTCACGAGTGTATAGCAAGCGTGTTTGTGGGCGAGGATGCTGCGGGGCAGAGGTAAGCAAAGGCATGATATTGTATTTTGTATAACAAGAGTAGTTTATAAGTTGAAGGTTCCATGTACTGCCTTTAAATGGGTGGTATTTATACTGTTAAAAGGAATGAGTAGCTGTGTTTGAAGATAAAATAGAAATTTATTATATTTGTTGGGGGTTGAGGGATATCTGATATGTCAATCAGCCCAATATTCACTGCAAAGCAGAATTAAGTTCAAAAGCAGATATAAGTTCAGTGTTGGAGTTTATTACAAAAGTGACTTGGTTTAATTTTCTGGTTTTTGGTAGATTTGAGGTCTTGTCACCCTTATTAGTTGGTTGCCACAATCCATGTCAAAATTAAAAATATGGTTTAGTTATGCTAATGTACAATTTGATACTGGTTTTTGTATTTCAGCAAAAGATAGCTGAAATAAAACTTCCATAACCTTGTTTTTTTTCATCAACAACATGCTGAAAAATAATTTAATGTATTTCAACATGTCATTCTTATTAATCAAATGCATTTGAACACTTTTAAAAAAAACAAAAAAAGGTAATCAACTTCTGAAAAAGCTAGTTACTTAAACCCCAACAGTCAACCTCACCCCATAAACACAACACCAATTTCAAATTCTAATGTAGAACCGCTAAAGCAACATTTGTTGGACTCACCAATCAACCGCAAAGTTAACTGATACTTGTTGAAATTTTCCATTAAAGAATGCTCATTTAAAAAAGATATACATTCCACAAGGTCTTTTGATAAATTGTTATATAAACGATTTTCGATAAACCAACATTTGGAGTTCAGTACAACATTAATTGATCAGCCGCATTATTTTTTATTAACTCCAGTGAAATGCAATACATCTTGAACTGGATTGTACTGGAGCAAAGACTTTTATAGTCCTTGCAAGGAGTTATCCAACCTCTAAACTAGGATGTTAATAAAACAAAGTGACGCAATGATTATGACTAAAACAACAACAGACACCTTGTACATGTACATCGAATGTTTCGTACACACAGTCGCAGCACGGAGCTCATTCGTTTTAAACACCAGGTCGTTAACAACGTCCTTGTAATGGTCGGTCAATTCACCATCTTCCCAAGCAGAGAACTCGCAAGCATACCATGCACTAGGTAAAGAATAATAGGGGTTGTAATATAAGGTAAGACAAACGAAAGCATTAATGGAGAGGTAATTTCAATAAAACTTGAATGAAAAAAACATAGAATGCTTGCCCGTTCATTGGAGCATTTCCATATCCCCCCCCCCCCGGGATTCTCCAACGACCAACTAGTGCACAAAACAACAAGTAAACCACAACATCATCGAGGAATGCGGATGGTTTCACTCCTGGATCGTGTACGCGGAATCATGAAACTTGTTGTCTCCACCCATTCTTCTGCCCTATTGCTTGATTCACTTGTCATTTAAATTATTTCCCAATAGTTAACTTGAAGGCTGAAGTGGTAATGTAAGCAGGTGGCTTGATGTGAATTACATTGAAGCGCCTCTAATATATAGGTGTTTCTGGTAATGGTAGGTAAGTGAGCAATAAGTTTTAACCAACCACATGAAACATGTTAGAAGACTTTAGTGGTCATAAGGATGTTTAATTGGAAAAAGTTGAAGGCAATTAGAACCTTACTCTTGCTGAGATTTTGAATATTTTCCCATTCATTCAAAGTCTGCCATTGTTCCATCCAACCAACAATGTATAAAATGATAACGTTCATCAAACTTTACCCATTTGCAAATGAGGAAACGACATTTTACAAATTTTCTGTCAGTATATATTGTTGGTTCATAAAATCGTACAATTTCATGGACTCTACTTCAATATCCCAAAAGAATTCCACGAATTTCATAAACTAAATGGATAAGTAAATACGAGTCCAAATTAGATCAGAACGAATAAAATCAAACATATCCACACTCTTGAAACAAATAATACATACGTCAACCATACTCACATCTACACATAAATAAAAGCAACCCATATCATCGACAAAATCAGATTAAACTTAGCAGAATCATATTCCATACAGAAATAGTAGTTGTACATAGTGCTGTTCTAGCTCTGTTCAAGTTGTCTACTTAACATGCCTTAAAACATTGGCTTGAAACCAAGCTTGTAAGAAACCATAGCAAATAAAAAGCCGAGCTAAGCTGTCTATTACATAATATTAAAACTAAAACTGATATTATAATCCTTGAAACCACGAAACGGGTCTTTGACCAGGCACCAGATTTCCATCACAAACCTTGAGCCCACTCTGACTCAGAGTTTCCGGAGTTGCACTGCACAATTCATTCCTCAGGCATTAATGCTGCCTTACCAAGGATGAAGAACGCATGGCACTGCTGGAACGCAGGGTATCCAAGCTTACACTGATCTTGTAGAAGATACAAATCATGTAACATATAACCTTACACATAATATGCGCAATTGTTTTATTTAAGAGAATGAAATGCATGCAACTGCTGGGATTTGACAAAAGACTTACAGAAAAAAGTAGTGTCTTATCCTCCGGCCGTAATACAATTTTCCCTGTTTCCAAGTCCACATCTTGCATTATGTGTTCAATAACCTTCCAAGTTATGAAGAACTCACGACGCGCTTTCCTAACCCATCTTCAAAGGCTATCTTTTGGTATCAGAAAATCTTTTGTTGCCTTGTCAATGGCCATCATTACTCTGGCCACCGTGCTACCGTCATGATTCTTTGAGAAGTCACTGAGTATGCCAAATAGTTCTTCCTCCATGTGTGTGCCTTGTGCCCTCCACAAATACTTGTCCATCAAATATAAAGGTAGCAATCTGTCACCTCGTGCCATATAGTACACATGTTCCTCGGGGAAATAAGCCGCTCCTCTTTCAATGTAGACAACAAAATAATTGAAAAAGAATGGGAAACCAACGACTCTAAATTGTCGTTCCAGCGCCGTCTCTTGTCACCGGAACACATTATTAGATGAAGAGTCAGTAGAGCATTCAATATTACTTGTGGTACATTATTTTTGGGGATAGAAAAAGCGGTAGCTACCTCTATCTTATAACGTGCATACTCATGCCTTTTTGATACTGGTGCAACTTGACCCGTACTAGAGTTGAAGTCTAGTCCGAAGTTGGCAAGAAATTCGTAGAACTTGAAGAACATTATTCGCGTCCGCATAAACTTCCTCTTTACATCGGCTTCAGACGGGAATTTCCTGGCAGCAAGGTTGCTACGTGCTTGATTGCATTCGTCACACCTTTCAGGGTCCACACGTCATTAGAAAGACATAATGTATGAAGCATGCTAGCCATTGCCCTCTCTGTCCACAAGTCCCATAAATCCCAGGCTTGTGCATTAACAATGTTGTCGCTTCTGTTATTCGGCTGGTTGAAGGCGGAGCAAATGTTTAATATAGGTGGTGACAAATAAGGTAACAAGGCGATATAGGGATACATAGGTGTGACTATACAAAAGTAATGGAGAACAAATCAATCAAGTTTGCAAAATGTTAACAAATCATGCATTTTAGGAAATGCGCGTATCGGCAACACTGTTCCGTAACCTTCCCATTTAATTTTACGTAGCCAAGAAACCTAATTAGCATAATTGAATAAAAATTGACTGTTTCTTCACAGATACCCACAAAGCGGAACAATAACGGGGACGGTAACACAGTAGATGATTACGAGAATTAAACAAAATATGACATAATAGTGTCAAAAAGAGGGGATTATATATCAACCTGGTACAGAACCATGCTTAAGTCGGTGGAATTGCGGCTGCTCTTGTGCTAAGGCAGCTCTCGCAGAGGTCTCGCCTTCGGAATTGACAGATGCATGGGTAATTTGAGCAAAATCAGTGGCGAAAGTCTTGCAACGAACTAGCTTCGCCATAATTTCCGTTGTACCAGAGAGCTTGTTCACCATTTTTCATCGGTAATTTCGCCCACAAATGCTCTGATTTTGTTTAGACTTTAGATTGATGCCTAGGGTTTATGAGTGTCTAAATTTGGGAGAATTTTCCCGCAATTCGTGTATACAAATGAATTAATCCAGGGGTGTTTTGGGTAATTTAATTGGGAATAGTGCTGTTGACTAACCAAACTTGAAATTAAACTAAGATAATTGGGTATGATAAAGAATAACAAACATGATATAAAACATAGATAAATTATCAATACACACATAAAATGTTTGGGGAATTATTTAGTATAGGGAAGCAAACGCGCGATTAGAGAAGAACGAAATAAGTGAAATAGAATCAATTTATACGCGTACATTGATGAGAATTGCAGGTCAGCACGAGATTGAAAGTTTTTACTTTGCATTACAAACTTTTTATTGGGTTTTAATTTTAAAGTACAATTCTGCTTTTAATCCCACCTCTTTTTTTTTTCTTTTTTTCTTATTAGTGCTTTCTAAAATGCAGAATTTTAAAAATATTATGTTACTAATATTTTTTGAAACCAGCTAATTAAGTCAGGGGCATAAAAAGTTACATATCATTAGTTTTATCGTCTAATTGAAAATATTTATATTAGTAAATACAATAAATTCAAACCTATTAAATTAAATATGATACAAATACAGTATAAGTGAGGCGTTCCAAAACCCTTTCCCCCCTTTTAAAATCTCAGCTCACACACAGTATCGTTCCTCCCACTCAAAAAAAATAAAAATGAATGAATTCAAATTCGACGAAGCCACCGCCTCTCGCCGTCAGGTATTCAATTCTCCCCTAATTTTGTTAATGCTTTTATCATTCATATTATTATTATTCTATTCCAGTGTGTTAGGGTTTTAGCCGCACTTTTATTGTACGCCTAATTACGATTATGCTTTTGTTGATGTTTGTTGCTGTGTGTGAAATTCACGCTGTTGATGTAACGAATTTATAGAAGGCGTTGTTACATTTGGCGTCGATCGATTCAATGGAGCTTTGCAACGAGGCGAAAGTTGAGCGATGTCGAGCTACTAGGGATTTGAGAGGCTGCGGACGCCACGTGCAGCGGATCCTCACCTCGTGTGGCCACGCTGCATTGTGTGACGAATGTAGCCAAAGGTGCGACTTGTGCCCCATATGCAGGGTTCCCGTGCCAAAGGGAGGAGGAGGAGGAAACGAGCTTCCGCTTCGCGTTTATTATGAGTGTATAGAGGCAGGTCTTATCTCCAAGAGGTGTGACGACAGGTTGCAAGATAAGGAGGAACCTGCTGATAACGAGTTGATCGCTGATGTTCAACGTCTGTATTCTTTATTTGACGTTGCCCTGGAGAATAATCTGGTTTCTTTGATTTGCCATTGTATCCTTGCACGCTCTTATCTGCTCATGTAGGATGATGATAAGCGGTCTGAGGGCATTGTTTTTGGCGTTAATGTTTCTCTAACTGGTTATTTTAAAGGTTGAACTGGAGTAATTTTTGAGGATTTCCTTATACTGCTACGTCTTTGTTAGAACTTTTTCCGCGGGTCTTTTTCCTTAACAGAAAGTGTGCAGATGTTACAGATGTATGTATGGACGAAACTGCAGTATCGAGCGATCCAGTCATCGCCTTCTTGCTTGATGAGAAGGTTGTTAAAGACTGGTGCAGGCGAACATTCAAGACAGTCTTAACAGAATTGCAGGCAATATGTATCCTGAGCTCTTATTTTCCTAAAAGTTATGTCTTTATACATTGAGATATAGTTGTACCAAATCTGCACTCCTTAACGTTCTTCATAGATACTCTTTCAACAGAAGAAATGAAAGTAAAATTGAGCTTACTTCTGAAAATCTCTTCAAAACTAGCTGGGATTGCCAATGTTATTGAAGTATTGGAATCATCGTTTAGAGGCTCTGTTTCAGCAATGCTCGAAGACCTAAATCATCTCCAAGAGGGAATCTTGAAGACAAAGCAGGTCAAAATATGTAAAGCTCTTAATCATATGTTACTGTTAGATATATCTCAGTGTACTGTTGTTTCAGTATTGTGTTTATTTCATTGAGATGTGATACTTATAGTTATTATTTTAAAATTAATATTGCGGTAATTCGTACAACATTGCACCTGAAGATTCTTGCGCATTTTTGCATCACAATCTGAGTTTGTTGCATCATCTTCATATTTAACTTGGCCTGCATTTCAAAGAGTATTCTCTAAGGGTATTAGGTGTAAGGTACAATTTCCTGCTTGTCGGGTTGAATTTCTGATAAGGTGCATGAGTGTCTAGAATATGAAGATTCATGTCATTTTATCTTTTATTGAACACCTGACAGTTGGTGATGTCTCTTACATAGTATGCTCTTTTATTCACAATCTTCTGGAATCCGCAGCACTTGGAGATAATGGTTTGGTGCATTAGACATCAATTTTTGGAAAGTATAAAGTCTAGATATCATAATTTTTCATCCTGGAGTTCATCCTTTCGTGAAAGAAAATCTGCTGCAATTGTACGAGCGTGGCCTGATCCAGTTAATCAAAAATCGGAGTTTACTGAACAATGTAGCCTCTTCATAGAAGATGCACTTTCAAATCTCGATACTGAGCAAGGGTATCCAGACAAAGACGACAGGGAATTAGCAATTGCATCTTTATTGAAAGATGGGGGAGATTCCTTTTTCCGGTCTAGGTTACATGGAATGGCAGGATGTTATCCCTTTGAAAGTCTACGAGCTGCTGCTGACTTGCTCTTTCTTCAAGGAAATTCTGACATGGTGGTGGCCAAGGAGGCAATTGTATCCTTATTCATGGGAAATTTTGGTGTATTTAGACTACTTGGTATTCCTTATCGTGTTGTTTCAGTCTTGATTTTCTTGTTTTGGATGTGTATGACCTTTGTGTGATTCTTTAACCTCCACTATAGTTCTTATATTTTCTTTTTGATCGGCATTGGACAAGGCCTGTTGAGGAGTGGAGAAATGTTGTTGATGATTTTGCTGTTACATTCAGTATAACCAGACACTCCCTATTGGAGTCCTTTGTTTTCTATCTTTTGGATGACCACAGTGATGAAGCTATGCAGGTACAATATTGTATCCTATTCTTCTTAAGTTAAGTAATATTTCTCTTCAGTATAATGACAGTACTTGGCTAAACAGTATAATGTAAGTACCACTATAATAATTTTTTAGTTTGGACACCACGAATCATGTAATTATTTTTTGTGATCTAGTGTTTTGCTGTGTATCCGGCTAATGCTGTGTAATAATCTGCAGTACATATGCCTTTGTTTTGCAATTATGAAATAAGCAGCAGATTGTTTATTTACTTATCATTATCTCAGAATTTGGTGGTGCGCATTTTTCTTCTCTTATGTAAACTACTTTTTAAGTTGCCTTAAACGCGTTGAACCCATAACAGTATGCCCCATTTTGTATAGTGCCCCCTATCATTTGAAAAGGAGAAACTTGCCTAAGTTATTAGGAAATGTGCAGTTGCCCCTGGTTAACTTTTGACAGAATATTCCTCGTTTGGTGCCATATTTCACGGAGTATTACGTCAATGTTGGCATGGAATAATATTTCCTCAAAAGTTGATTCAGGGGCAAACTACACATTGTTTAATAGGTTGGGTAGAAGTTTCTCCTTTTGAATAAATATCATACACATTGTGAAATGATGTATACCATAGGGAGGTTTGATGTGTGTTTATTGTTTATTTTGTCTAATTAAATAGACAGTGAACCGTCTTCTTATATGATGTTCAGCTGCACTGATTTTTCTTCATGGATTGCATTTTCTAGGAAGCCACTCGCCTTCTTCCTGAAGTCGCTGGTCCAACAACTCACCCCAAGGTTTCACGGACTTTGTTGGAGAGGCATAATCCTGATGCAGCTCTTATGGTTTTAAGGTGGTCGGGACGTGATGGCGGAACGACTCTAGTTTCACTTGAGGAGGCTGTCACTGCTGTTCGAGTCAGGGTGGAGTGTGGACTTCTGACAGAAGCATTTATGTATCAGAGAATGATAGGAACCAAAATCAAGGATAAGAAACTGTTGGATGCTTCTGATGAAGTAAACGACCAATTATGTAATTGGCTTTATTGGGTCGAGGTGTTGGTAACTGAAATTTGTTGTCTTTGTATTCGGAGGGAGTTGGTGGATCGGATGATTGAATTGCCATGGAACCCAAACGAGGAGAAGCACATTCATAAATGCCTGTTTGATTTTGCTACAGATGATCCTTCATCAACTGTCGGGAGTCTTCTTGTGGTGTTCTATTTGCAGGTACTCACTATATTTTGATCTTGGCTTATCAGTCAATATCTTCTTATCCTATTCCTGCATTTTATTTGCCTGCAAAAAGTGACCATTGATTCTATCTTGTACAGTTTCTGGAATATTTTGCTTGTGTTGTAAGTGCTTGTGGAAAACCTTTACTCGTTTAAGCATGCTAGATCGGCATAGCTTATATGGGAATCTCTGTTATATATTGTACTAATTTGTTTTCTTCTGTCATAGCTGTCATAATGGACTCAGGTACCTATGGACATTTCCTTCTGTTTTCTGATGTCTTAGCAGCCAATGATCGCCTTTTTTTCATATTGAAACTGACTGGATTTTAAGATATGCCTTTTCATTTCTTTCTTTTTGATTCATATTAACTGGTAGATTATAGTTATTCATGGTAAAAAATGCTGTTAATATGTGTTGGTTTGGCATTTTTACATCTTTAACGAATGAAGCGCCATCCTTTATTTCATCGTTAATAGTCACCTTCACACTTGCCTTCTTTTTTGTTACAGCGTTACCGTTATGTTGAAGCATACCAAGTTGATGTTAAACTTCAGGCTTTAGAGGAAGACTATATTTCAAAAACACTTGATGAGGCCATCACGTATAAAATGAGGTCAATGACTCATTGGAGGAAGGCGTTAGTTGTAAGTAGTGTAAACTTTTCCTATTATTTCCAGCTTATTAGTATTTGTGGAGAAAATATTTTAGATACGGTAATGAGGAGCACTTTTCAACCGTAAAATGACAGCTTTGCACTTTGGTTCCTAAAATTTGAAAATGAGCACTCCCGGCGAAAGTAAAGTAATAATATAGCACATTGCCCCCCAAACTGGGTTACTGCACTTTCTTGCCATACACTTTCTTTAGAGAAAGCCATATTTTTTACATTTTCATTGGGGAAATTTCTTTTTCTTTTATTTTTTGTCATAAAATTTCAAAATTTGAAGTTATCAATGCCATAAGTCGCGAAAAGTTTAATAAAAATAGCATGTGTATACATATATATATATATCAGTTATTGTTATAACATCTGCACAAATAATTGTTTTCATGATCTCATTTTTATACACTTAATTTGTTTATACATTATAAGTTGGGTTCTTATTGTGGTTCATTTATCGTGCATATAAGTTAATTTTGTTTTTGCGATAATTTTTAGACAAAATCTTTCGTCATTTTACTATGTGGATGTAAACTGTAAACATAATTTACCCCAAAAATATAAATAAGTGCACTTTGCACCATAAAAATAAAGTAGGCATTTTGACGCCTAGACAACGTGGTTTAATGAGGTGGCTGTATTTTTATTTTTTTGAAAGAGTTTACGGCGGGGGCATAGTGCTGTCTCTTTTAATCTTGAGGTTGATTACACTGTAGATCAACTTCAGTTGATTGTTATATTTAATAAGTCCACTTTACTTCTTTGTGTTTTACCTGTATGTGGTTTTCTGAAAATTGCTCTGTTTTTTGGATATATTGAGATAACAGTTTCTTATTAAAAAGAATTGAGATATCAGTTTCTAGCCATTCTCGTTGTTTTGTCATTTTATTAATATTTTTTCAGCTAAAATATCGTTGAAGACTGCAGATTGTGCATAATTATTGCAAATAGCAGCCAGTGAGTTTATCTTGTTAAAATACTGTTGACGACACAGAACCACACAGTCTTGATTCCTTGAATTTTGTAGTGTATGGTTATTCTTTGTTCAATTGCAGCAACTTTTACCAAGAAGAATTAATGACAAACTTTCTTTGAAAAGTTATTGCTTTATATTCCACTTTCTGAATAGTGTTATTATCTGTTCCCATAAAACCTGATATTGCAACCATGACTAGTGGGACGGTATCGCGGTTCGGTCTTCTTTTTCACTTGTTTTTATTCTTTGGGCTTTAATCTTTTCTATCTTCTTATCTTTGAGGTTGGGGGGCAATGTGTATAGTTTGGTGTTTAAGATGAGTGCCTAGAGTGCTAGTAGGATCTGATACTTAATATTTCACCCTTTTGTGGCATTTGCAGGGTCGGAGCGTAGAATTGTTGCCAGATATCCTTCAGCAGCAACTGAAGTCTGGAAACCTGCCCCAAGTCTCAGTATTACCCAGTAATGAAAATAGTCCAGCAAAACCTTACCTTCCAACGGTACAACAACAACAAGAGCCAATTCTGGGTAATTTATTATTCAAGGCTCCGCCAATACAATGGCAGGGAAATGGTTTTTGAATATGCCCTGCATTTTAAGTCATAAAAGAGACTTCTCTAGTGTGATGCTTGCATTGTTTCCTGATGGACTTCACTAACTTTTAGGTGAACTTATAAAACTGCACATCCTTGATCCAATTTTGTATATCACACAGCTGTTCCCTCACCTATGTAATGTAACCAATCCATTGTTTGTACTTATATCGGAGCCTGTCCTGATTTGACTATTCACCCAATGCTCTGAACCTAAATCTGTCCGCTGCGATTCTTATTTAGTATGGCTGCATGAAGAAACACGTGATTCATGATGAAATCGTTCGAGTGGGTGTTTATTTACTTAAAGGGACTTGTCACCTCATAGAATGTAGGCCGTAATGAAAGTGATAATTATTGCTTCGAGCAAATTTTAAAAGATCCATAAGTTACTTCTTTCAATCAGTTTAAAAATAATCTGGTTTGCTTAATTTCAATGACATTTTCTCAATTAGAATTCCTGAAGTAATTCATTGGTCAACCGGTCAACGTTATCATCTCTCAGTCTATGTCTATATATGTACAAACATGCATGCAAATGTATATAACTTTTAAAGAAAAGGAAATACTTGCTAATTGGTAGAATCAGGTTGTTTTTTATGTTGCCATTCAACTTGGTTTTGAGAGACTTCCTCACATGTAAAAGACTTCCTCATTAAGCCTCTTATCCAAATTTTTGTTTTGGAACTATTAAGGGCTTGCAAGTCTTGTGTATTTTGCTTTGCAACAAACGCTCTCATCTTTCTTTCATGAATGAAGACTCTAAGTTCTCTACTACTCTTCATAATGCTAAAGTGTGTCAACAGTTTATTGTTTTCCCAGTTTGGAACAGCAGGAGGCCGTTGTATGGCAACGAATATTAATCTAAACATCAATGTTCTCTATTACAACTCTTTCTCATTGCTGTTATCATCACAAAATTCAGCATGAACCTTGGCACCTGACCCCACATATGCAACGGCGAGAATCCAGTTTGGAACCACATTGATGAATTGACGAGCTCGATGAAAAAGTTATGAATTACCATTGGGTGTTTAACTCATCATATCTGTAATCAAAATGAAAACCCAGGAGGGCGTTCACTCATTAGCTCTCAAGTCTCAACACAAAGCCGTAACAATGATCTTATCCACATTGAAAAATAGTTGTGAAAACATCCACAATATTGGAGTCGACATTAAAAGTTGAAAATGACAAATAGTGCATGTTATCTCCACAAGCTTTTCTCGCATCTAGGCGTGGTTCGGGCTTCCCGTCCATCGCACGGCATTCGACTTCGACCACAAGCCAATCACACTTACAACGCACAATAACCAAACAAGCGGGCCTAGGGATATTTTATTTCTCGTGGTATGATGAGTGCTTGAAATACTCATATTTGGACCTCTTAAGTCATAATAACGTGTTGAATTTCAAATTCCTAAAGTATTTAGTTCATTTCGGTTTGGTTTCAAGTGTTCCGGGTTTTAGAGTTTAGGATTTTAGAGTCTATGACCCGTTTGGATGTATTTTTGCTGGTTTGGTTTGGCTCACTTTTGTTTGAGTGTTTGAAAAATATTTTGGAAAATGTGTCAGAAAATTGAAATACAATTTGGATGTAGTTTTAATTTTTGAGTGTTGGAAGAAAAAAATAGGTATCTAAATATCAAATCAATATAATAGATATATATAAAAATAATATTTTATTTACCTCAAAAAGAAATTTTAATTGATACTAATTTCTTGTTGCTTAATACCATATGAATATTAGTATTTGATTATGGTGATGCATACTTGATTTTTCTTTAGTCAAATGTATTAAAGATTATTAATTGTAGCTTGCATTATATGCTATTAGTGTTATGTCTCAAGTCATATTTGTATAACTAATAAATCTATATATAATACGGTAAAAAGTGTTGTAGCTGAGCCGTGCTGGGGTGTAACAAGATATCTTGCGCCTTAATGTTAATTGACAAACAACATAGTGAAAACTTTGTTGCCACAATCCTGTTGCCGATGAATATTTTTGGGCCGTAGTTTACACATTTTGTATTTCCCGGTCTCCTATTATCGTGTCTCACTAGTTATTATTTGGTAACGAAGTATTGTGATTGGTAAAAAATATATTTTAACAAGTTTCTTATTGGCACATTGGCAAAAGATATTTACTATTTCCTTAAGGGGAAGATTCTTAATTCTAAAGCTAATGAATGTTTCAATATTAGAATTCCCTATTTCAGTCTCTCGCATGAGAGTTTCGGTCTCTACCAATTAGGGCTACTATCCAACTCCGGTAAGGCTTTCTGTGATCTCGGAACGCGGCGTCACATCCAGTTTCATTGTCGTTCCACCGCGATCTTGCCTGGGCAGCGCTGCTGGGATTTTTCTTTACTCTCTTTCCTCTTTTTCCTTTTCCTGCATTTCTAGTTTGCGCCGCATAGGGTTTCTCGGGTTTTTGTGATTTTCGTTCCCTGCTGTTTTCTCGTCGTCTTCTCGTTTTTCCAGCAGGTGCTAGGGTTTTTTTAGGCTACTAACGTTTCTGTTCTTTGTTTATTTTTCCGGTGTGATTTGGTTGCTTGCAAGGAATCGTTTTTCACCGCTTGGCTGTCTCGTTCGGAACCCACCGCAACACATTCCCAGCGGACTGGTATTGGGGTTCACAATGGATGAAAATTGTATTAAACTACGACACGGTCTGATCCTAACGGAGGAGGAAGGGTCGGGGGATGGTTTTCTGATCTCGGACTCGCCATGGGAGCAGGATAACGGGGCGTCGGAGTTAGTGTTGGTTGGTCGTCTTTTGTCGGGCAAAACAGCAAATTTTACCTCATTCTGCACGATGCTTAAATCCTTGTTTAAGGCGGGTAAAGGACTGGAAATTACAAGGATAAGTGAGGAACGCTTCTTGTTCCAATTCTTCCATAAGATTGACCTGAATAGAGCATTGCATGGCTGTCCGTGGTCTTTCGACAAGAACGTTCTCCTTCTTTCTCCAGTCGCGAAGACAGAAAATCCACTATCCACGAACCTCGACTATTGTAGTTTCTTCGTTCGAATTTACGATATTCCTTTGGTGAGACAGATCCGAGCTACGGCACTTGCTATCGGAAACATTCTCGAGAGTACTGAGGACGTGGATTTAGCGGAATCATGGCGGGTAAGTATGAGAATTCGTGTTAAGATTAATGTCACCAAACCTCTTCGTCGATTCTTGAAGGTGCGTGGTAATGAGGGGCAGGAGATGGTGGTTTCTTTCAAATATGAACGCCTCCCGAATTTTTGTTATATGTGTGGAATGTTGGGACATATTATGGCCGATTGCGAACTAAAATACGACATGCAATGCGATGATGAATCACTACTTCCGTATGGGGACTGGCTTCGGGAAACTTCGAGCAGGTCGGGGTCGTTTGTGGGGCAACGTTTTACGGATAAAGGATGACGGGGGGGTTCATCGTCGCACAGCGGGGGTCGCGCGTTTCCTCGACGTCGGGGTTTTGAAGAACAGAATATGCCACGCAACTTCGGACAGTCATGGACCGACGACAAAACTGCTGCGTCCCAATCTTCGGAAAGAACTGTTTCTACATCATTTGTTAGGACGGGCAGGTCTGATGTCGCTCGCAAAAATCAGGTACATGTGCTTCATGAAGATGTTGTTGCTGTTGCAAGGGAACATGGCCCAACAGGGGTCCAGGGGAACGTCGCTGTGGAAGTCAACCCGGGAGTCGAGACTAAGAGGGTGATTGGGGTTCAGCGTATTTTTACTCGGCTTAGTAATGATCTGTCTATGGGCTGTGAGGGGGTTCAGACGGAAGCACTGACTTTTACCACCGCTACCGCCCCACGGGTTAAGCTCACTAGTCACATACAGAAGGATGGTCGACGGGTGAAGCGACGGGATAGATTCGGCAAACGGGAAATTGGGGTACAGGAAAACAACATTGGTCGAAAGCGTCTTTTTTGCGAGGAGGAGGCTGAAATTCGAACAGAAAAAAGGGCGCGATTAGAGGCGCTTTCTATGGACATTGACGATCTTTTGGCGGCGACTGCAGAGCAGTCCCGCCCTCTCCAATGAGTACCCTATGCTGGAACTGTCAGGGTTTGGGGAACCCTTGGACAGTTCGGGAACTACGACAGCTGGTTTCCAAGTTTAATCCCCCTAATTTTCTTGTCGAAAACTAAGTGTAAGACGAGGAAAATAGAGGCATTGAAAGTCAGTTTGAATTTGTTTGGTGTTTGTGTCGAGGTTCAGGGCTTATCAGGTGGGTTAGCGCTTTTATGGAGTAAAGATTGGGAGGTTGAACTCCTCAGTATGTCCTCCAATCATATTGACGTCATAGTTATTGGTAAGGACGGGGGTAGGGACTGGCGTTTTACAGGGTTTTATGGTGAACCGGATGGGGCAAAGCGTATGAGGACATGTGATTTGTTGCGACAACTTCGGGGTGTCTCGTCTCTTCCTTGGATGTGCGCAGGGGATTACAATGAAATCTCGTCTCATGAGGATAAACAAGGGGGATTGCGTCGTCAGAATTGGTTACTCCGTAATTTTCATGACATGCTTGGCGATACGGGACTTAGCGAGCTCGTTTTTTTTGGTCCACGGTTCACGTGGTGTAGTAGACGGTCGACCCCTAATACAGTGTGGGAGAGACTTGATCGTGCATGTAGTGACGCAACTTGGAGGGACATTTTCCCGGCAGCAAAGGTTGAGCACGTGGTTACTTTGGGTTCGGACCACCATGCAATCCTGGTTCGGTTTTTTGGTAGTCAAGAAGCAAGACGCACGCCTACACGATTTCGATTTGAGGCTACTTGGCTTCTCAAGGCTGAGTGCGAGGAGGTGGTGAAACAGTGTTGGGGCGGGGTGGGCTGTACGGAGCTTCAGGAAAAATTAGATGGGTGTAGGGTCGGTTTGCTTCGTTGGAAAAAGATCGACGGTTTGGATTTTAAACGAAGGACAAATAAACTGCGCAAGGCTCTGATCAAGCTTCGGTCGGGATGTATTACAGCGGAGTCTAAGTTGGAGGAGGCAAGGTTGAGTAGGCAATTAGAGGAGTTACTTGAGTCCGAGGAGATATACTGGAAACAAAGGGCCAAAGTGCAGTGGCTTCGAGAAGGGGACCGGAACACAACTTACTTTCACCATCGGGCTAGTGAGAGGAGAGCTAAGAATGAGATTAAGGGGGTCCGTGATGAGGGGGTGTTCTCCGTCTTACTCCTCCTGAAATCGACCGTGTGGCTATAGACTACTTCTCTTCTATTTTTCATTCTGACGCTCCTTCAGAAGCAGCCATTGAGGATGTGTTGCGAGACGTAAGCGTGCGGGTCAGCCCTGAGGTGAACGAACGCTTGTTGGAACCATTCACATCGGAGGAGGTACGCAAAGCACTTAATGATATGTATCCTTTTAAATCCCATGGCCCTGATGGCTTCTCTACTATTTTTTATCATAAGTTCTGGCATATTGTTGGTGATGATGTGACTCGTTTTGTCCTCTCTTTTCTTAATGATCGCATTCTGGACCCTTGTGTTAATTTTACACATATTGTGCTTATTCCTAAATGTCCTAACCCTGAATTTATGACTCATTTTAGGCCGATTAGCCTCAGTAACGTTAGTTTCAAGATTGCATCCAAAACTGTAGCTAACCGGCTTAAGCCCTTTCTCTGTGATATTATTTCCCCTTCCCAGTCTGCTTTTGTTCCAGGGCGCCTCATTACTGATAATATCCTGGCGGCTTTTGAAGTAAATCACTTCTTAAAAAATAAAAGAACCGGAAAACGGGGACACATGACGTTGAAACTGGATATGAGTAAGGCCTACGACCGAGTCGAGTGGTCCTTCCTGGAGAAGGTAATGCTCAAATTGGGTTTTGATTCGAGTTTTGTTTCTCTTATAATGTTGGGTGTGCGCTCTGTGTCTTATTCTGTTTTAATTAATGGCCGTGAGTCACGGATTTTTTCCCCTGAAAGGGGCATTCGGCAAGGGGACCCTCTGTCCCCTTACCTCTTCTTATTTGTTTCCGAAGTTTTTTCAGCTTTGATTGCAAGGGCAGAGGAAAGGCAAGATATCTGTGGGGTCAGGATTAGCCGCCAAGCACCATCAGTTTCACATCTCCTTTTTGCAGATGACACTATTATTTTCTGCGACGCATATGTGGATTCTGCGCGGTGCATCAAGGGAATCTTTGAACGTTATGAGGAGGCGTCAGGCCAAAGGATTAATTTTGAGAAGTCAGTTGTCGTTTTTAGCCGTAATACTGCGACGCATATTAGGGATGAAGTGGGAGGTTTACTTGGAGTTACGGTAGCGGAGAAACACGACAAATATTTGGGGATGCCGTCGGTGGTTGGGAAATCCAAGAGGGAGTTGTTTGATTATATCAGAGAACGGGTAAGGAAGAGGGCGCATGGGTTTAAAGGAAAGATGTTATCGGGAGCGGGAAAAGAAGTTCTTATTAAATCGGTAATGCAATCTATCCCAACTTTTATTATGAGTTGCTTTCGTCTTCCTGACTCACTTCTTAGGGAAATTGAGTCGATTATTTCTAATTATTGGTGGAGTAGCGGGATGCAAAATAAGGTGCATTGGATTGCTTGGGATAAGATGTGTCGTAGAAAGAAGGACGGAGGACTTGGTTTTAGGGACATGAGGGCGTTCAATCTTGCACTTCTTACGAAGCAAGCTTGGAGGATTTTTTCGGACCCAACGAGCTTGATTAGTAGGCTTTATAAAGCGAAATACTTCCCTCATGCCCAATTGTTGGACGCACGACTTGGAGCAGCCCCGTCCTTCTCATGGCGCGGGATTTGGGAGTTGTTGGATGTGTTGAGATGGGGTATCCGATGGCAGGTGGGGAATGGTGAGGCAATCACCGTTTGGCATGATGCGTGGATCCCGAGGCCTGTTTCCTTTCGTCCTATTACCCCGGTTAGTGTGGAGGACCCGTTCTTAATGGTTAGCGACTTGATTGATAGTGACACGGGTTGGTGGGATATTGATATTTTGCGGGGATTTTTATGGGAGGTGGACATTGAACAAATCCTTACTATTCCATTGGGAAACTTGCATAATGAGGATCGCTATATTTGGCACTATGAAAAGAACGGGCGTTTTTCGGTGCGTAGTGCATATCATCTAATTGTATCACAGGGTTTGCTCAAAAATTCGAAGGAAGCGTTGACGACGTCGGGGTCCCATCCGGTGTGGCCGAAACTGTGGAAGATTGAAAGCGCTGGAAAAATCAAGCTATTTTTATGGCGTTGCTGCACGGATATTCTCCCGACTCGTTGGAACTTAGTGCGTCGGCATATGTGTGGTGAGCTGGAGTGCGTGGTGTGCGGAATGGGCGAGGAAACGGTATCACACGTGTTTTTCACATGTGAGTTTGCTAGATAGGTGTGGGCTTTGTCGCATGTTCCTACCGTGGTCGGGATCCGTGAGACAGAAGCGTTTGGCGATTGGCTGGTAAGGATATCCTCTTGTGTATCTCCGGAGATGATTTGCTTATGTGGAACAGTGTGTTGGTCGATTTGGGGGAATAGACACAGCATCCTTGCGGGTGAGAAAGGTCGTAATCCGGGGGAGATAGCAATGTTTGCGGCAAACTATGCAACGACTTGGCTGACCCTCAATGGGAAGAAAAGAAGAACGGATCGCATTGAGGCGGAGGGGTGGCAAGATCCGGTTGGTGATATCATTAAGATTAACTTCGATGGCGCGCAATTTAGTCACGAGGGCGCTATTGGACTTGGGATGGTGGCGCACGATAATAAGGGGGAGATGATTGCATGGAGACAACGTCGTCTATACTCTATGGTCACGCCATTAGCTATTGAAGCTCTCGCAGCACTTGAAGCGGTTCGGTGGGCCGTGGATCGGGGGTGGAAAAACGTTCTCTTTGAAGGGGATTGTTTGAGTATTATTCATGATGTTACTCATGGAACGGTGGGCGACATGATGACAGGAAATGTGTTGCGCGACATCAAACAATGGTTCGACTCATGCCCGGAGTTCTACATTAAATGGGTGAGACGGGAGTCTAACGCGGTGGCGCACAAGCTTGCTAGAAACGCCTTTGAAGACGCGGACGGTTTTGAGTAAATTTTGGTTGTGTTAATTTTGAGTTTAGTTGGTTCATATTTTGTAGTTCATTGACTGATCCTCGCAACAGCGAGATGTTTTTTTGATGGCAATAATATTGATTTCTTGGAGTTCAAAAAAAAAAAAATCTAAAGCTAATGAGACATCATAGTAGAAGAAAGAAAAACACCGAATAAGCTCCAAAACCCAAGTTTTAAAGTCTTGCATCGTTAGTAAATTCTGGATTTTCTTCTATTAAATTCGGAAAAGGGGAGAACCAAGAATCGGAAAAGATGAGCCGCTAGGCAAATTAGTAATGTGTCAAGAAACACTACGAGAGAAGTCGCAGATTGGAGTTGTTTTTGCATGGGTTCATTAACAATGGAATGCTTGGCAGATTGAATTAAGAGATCTAATATTGACATTGATAGATTGAAGCAACTGAAAAGAATGCTTGTAACTATATTATATCCTCATGACAAGAGACTGGGTATGAGTTAAATCGCTGTTTAGCTACCGAGAGTATTAAATCGCCATTTAACTGACAAGTGACAAGCTAACACTGAAGCATTACATAATAGATGGTAACTATATCGTTTGTATTTCGGACCAAAAAACATAAAAATCTTAGAATCTCCGTCGACTAATTTCATACAAGTAATTTGAGCATGTTAATGAAACTCTCAGGAAAAGGAAAGAAAAAAAAAGGAAAAAGGAAAAAGCATCCACAAAATGGTTAAACGCTATAAACAAGTCACAGTTATCACATTACTGACTGCAAAAATGCTTAATAACAGTTAAAAGAATATTGTGTAATATTCAACTAGTGTATGATGATACTTTCGTTCACTCATGAAATGGTAACCAGATAGTTCATCACGTGATTGTTCCTAATATAAGTAGTAATCACTGCAATCAAATTGCTGAAGCTGTATGCTGTATGGCTTCAAGGGAATTTGAATAATTCATTGCTTTTAGCATAATATGCTGCTACAGCAAGTAATAAAACCAGCAGGATCATCCACAACCACAAGCTCGTTCCTGCATATTGTTATGAAGCAATTAAGCTAGTAAACATGGGGGTCATTATTATGAATGAAACCAAATTAAATTCAGGCTCATGACAGAAATGTAAACTGGATTTCACAGCCACCCCACCCCAATGCATAAACCCTTCATTGCTGGTGAAATAACAGTGAATACACTCACTCTGAATGCCACAAAGAGCGGGTACAAAAACTAGTAAGTTACATGACATTTACAAAATTGTTAAAGATGCATATCAGCTTTTCCTTGTCACCCTAAGAAAATGCACGAGGAAGTTTACGTCTCCAAGACTATTAGCCTAGCAGCAAGTTGTGAAATTAACACGAGAAAATAGCAGAACTTGGTTTCTTAGATTTTCAAGCAAACTGTTGACAAACTTAAGCAAGCTAAATTGCTACGATATGAAAAACATACCATTCTTCAGATCTTTGATTAGCATCACTCTTGCACTTGAATCCATGGAACCGGAGACCAAAGCCCTACCAAACCCAAGTACTTGAATAAATACTTGGAAATTATGATAAATATTTAATTGTACAATACAGAGACGTGCAGCCGTAGACTTTACAACAACCTTGAGTCTTGTGAGAATGCCAACGCTGTAACGAAGCCCATATGTGCTTTCTTAACAACAGTCTGCACCCGCATGCTGGCAGAATTTACTATTGTGATGTCCCCATCAATTGTTCCCCTGTAATGTTAACAGTTTGGCATGGTGAAGTTTTCTTATCGACTCAAGACCATGCTAAAATGTCTTTAATTGGAAAAGGATAAATCCTAGCCCACTTGGCCAATAGACCCACCAATTCAGAGCACATTTCGCATCGGTCAACTCTCTCTAGCCATTAACAAAGCTATCATTCATCTCCAACAAAGAGTTACAGAAATTGATGATGCGGGATAGTGGAGGGAAGCAAATTGAATGTACCTATTCCCTATCAATTTATCATACAGGTAGCATATATCTACAACAACATAGAAAAGACTCCAGCCACATATGTGGCCCACTTGCTCAGCTTAGCAGATAAAGATATAACTACAGTTTGCAAGGGTGTGTCTCAACAAAGAAAAAAGGCAATGCACACATCACCAATTTCACAAATAAAACGAGCAATATTTTACTATAAAACAAATAAAATTAACAAACACTTGATTATGGAAAGAAGAAGACAGATCCCCCATCTCACTCTTCATTTTCTTTAACAATAATTTCGTACCAAACTACACAACAGCAGCAGTAGTTGGATTCAGGCTTAAGCAAAAAAAAAAAAAAAAAAAAGAACAGTAAAACTATATTTATGAGTATGCATGACTTCCTTACACTGCAAGGAGCTTCCCGTCAGCTGATACACTGAAAGAAGACATTGAATCCCGAACAACATGGGCTGAACTTATTCTTTTCCATGTAGTGGTGTTCCACTTCACGATACTACCACCTTTATCTAAGGACATGAAACAGAATTTGTAACTGTGTTTCGTAGGAAACATGTATTTTGCTAAAAAGTACTAACCTTGCATTGATGTGACATACAAAACTTGATCTGAGTCGGTCGTTTGTGAGAACCGACAAAAGCCAAAATTCTCACCCTGGATTAGATGAAAAAGCTTTACTAAGGATTGTAAGGATTTTCAAACAGCAATCAAATAAGATTTATTAGAGAAACAAAGTCTATTCAATATATGCTGCTAAGTTGAAAAGTTCTTGAACAAAGGCACATCATACAAAATTCAAATACACCCTGCTCGCAAACGCCAAAACCAGAAAAAGGATGTGCAAATATGTTCTGGAAGCATGTTAACCAATCACAACGCAAGAAGCTAGATGCTTTTGGCAATAGCAATAACACATTCTATTGGTCCAAACACCGTAAATAAGAAGCAAATGGTTACGTTTATCTTAGATAGAGAAGCTATAGATGTTGAGGTTGAGACATCCCAAACCCTGCCAGGGCCACTTCCCACAGAGACGAGAAACTTCCCGTCGAGGCTGAAACGACCAAAATAATGAAATTAAACTCTCTGGATATGGAGAACATTATTTTCATATTTTTAATGCAGACTATGAAGTGTAAGTATATGGCAATTACGGAATACCTGAAATCTAAACCCTTCACCGAAGAATGAGCACTGGAGTCATCGAGAATAGTCTCCATGGATGGCCACTTAAAAACCATCAACTTGCCGTCCTGCGCCGCACCAACAAAAGATGGTTGATAAAATACATAAATATTGTACTTTGATTGCGTATGGGAATGATCGTGCTCCAAGTTTCAAATCCATCAAAAAAATGTAAAAATAAAATATGTATAACTCAATGAATCTTCCAACCAAACAAACTCTACCGAAAATATAGAAACTAAACTGAAAAGAAACAGAATTCGAGGATGACTTCTTAAAGATTCCCACAATGAAAGCCTCATCCTAGACAAGAATAAATGGCTTTTGATCAAGAATTAAGATCTAACTATTTCAGAGATGGGTCAACACCATAATATACCACAGCAAATTCCAAAATAGATGTCGAAAAGCATTCGTAACTTGATTTAGAATTCAAAGGATTTCAAAGGACGCATAAACCACGCGGAAAAGGTATTTGATTCCAAAAATTTCAACTGCAGAGCATATTACCCTAGAAGGTAACACTCACCTCCCTCCCCCAACAACTAACAGAGTTACATCTTGAAACCTCCAAGATTGTTTAAGAATTTGATCTGATAGAGATAATAGAATTCGTCATCAGTTTCTTAAGTAGGGGAAAGGTCTTATTTCCTGGCCTAAAATATGTAGCTCGACTACCAAGCATGTCAACATTATTCTTGTTTTACCTCCCCACCAACTGCAAGTACAGTCCCCTCATTGTTGAAGGTCATTGCCATCTGTTGTCCGATATTTTCCAACTTTTCAAAAACTTTCTCAGACAATCTCAGAGTTGGGTTGTCAGGGCTCGTAACTCCATCAAATTCGAACCATCTACATGGTACACCAAATGATCATAAGAACATAACAACAGTTTCAGTAATAAGTCATTAGCGCAAAATTCTATTTTTAAGACAATAATCATTTGCAAAAAATTAGAGGAGAAATTCTCGTACCATCAAAGTACAGCTAAGGATGGGATTCAAACATAAGAGGAAATCTTGATACAACACATAATACAGATTTGAAACTTCAGCCTTCCTAACGCTCAAACAGGCCTAGAGCTACTACTTTTGTCTTTGGCCCACTAAACAAAACTCCATGTCCTAAAATGATAATGTTCTTGTCAAACCACCACTAAACAAAACTCCATGTCCTAAAATGATAATGTTCTTGTCAAATCACCACCTTTGAGGAAAAACTATAAAACTCTAGGACTTACATTTTAAGCTCTCATTCAAGATTCCATACAATTCATGTTTAACAGACGGCATACCTGATAAGAACATAGGTGGGGGCCATAATCAGACAATAAAGTCAATTTCCGCACTCATAAAATTTCTGACATATAACTCGATACCGCATTCAATTCCCGCAAGATGGAACCTAAATGGTATTATTATTATTACTATAGCTTCGTGATTTGCATGGTACTACATTTAAATTAAATATATTTTCATACTGCTTTTAGTTATTTATCATCTTCAATAATTTATTACTATTTTAATTTGCCATATAATTTCATTTGATGTTACAGGTGTATTGTTAATAGCACTTGTGAATTATAAAACAAATTAAATTTTTATCTTCTTCATTTTTTCGCTAATTTCCAAGAAATCAAACTTAGCCTTAGGAGAAAATTTGTGCATGCTAACATACTTGTTAAACGCGTATATTTAACGGCTTGGAGATGAACCAAAGTATGCTCATCTATCAAGACCCAATCTAAGAAAACGAATCTATTTCCATATGTTCAGCAGAGACATCATGGACACAACACGTAGCAAAAAGCAGGCTCTAAAGCCAAAACATACCTGCAACTTTCGGGAAATGCACACATAATTCCTTCACCTCCAGGATGAACTGCAATTCTGTATGGTAAATCACTGGCAGTCCCAACTTTTTCCACCTTAAATAGAAGAAAGTCACGCAAGTATCGTTACATAACAAAAGTAGGCAGTAAGAGATCACAATTCAAGCAATAACTGAACTGTGGCGACTTATAATTGATCCCATCTGTTAGGAATAATAAATCACAAGATCTTTTTTCTTTTCGATTGGTGGATGATAAGATTATTGTAAAGCACCGCCTAATGCCAAACAGGGGAGAATACAAATAGAACTAGGTAACATATAATAGAGCTTACATACAGGGTGATCGGAGAGAGAATTGGATTGGTAATCGTAAGCGGAGATAAGTAGAGCGTTGGGGATTCCGCTGCTGCCTTCACCGCCGCCACCGGCGAGGAGAACGTGGTGGAGCGGGGGGGAAGTCGGAGAATCGGAATCGGAATCCTGTTCTTCTCTGGGAGGAGTCGGAAGCCAGGCGGCGCCGTAAAGGGGAACGCCGTACTTTTTGAAGTTCGGTAAGTCGTCGTTTCTAACCATTCTCACAAGTTTGAATTGCGTGCTAGGGTTTTGTTTTTGGAGATCTGTTCAACAATGGCTTGCTTATTTATTAGTGGAGTGATTATTGATCACAGAGGTTTTAGTAGATTTGTGCTGTAATTAATATTCGTTGGTATTATTATTATTATTATTATTATTATTATATATAGCGTTCTTATGAAACTATTTCTTATTAGGGAACTTCTTCTTGTCTAATAAGTGTTTGAGTCAGCAACCCCCCACTCAAATCCACACACGTGGAAGTAAGTCACCAACTCTCACAAAACAAGATCACTATGTATGAGTTATCAAAAAAAAAAAAAAAGATCACTATGTATGAACAAAAAAGAATTTGCAACGTCGGTTTGCTGAGATTTCCCTCGAGAGCAATGAAAAACAAATACACAATAAATTACGAAAATCATAATTAAGACACAATAAAAAAAATCAATTTAAAAAAAAAAACGATTTATAAAAAGAAAAAGAGATGTGCATCAAAATTTAGAATTCTAGTATCTCAGCCATGGCAGAGGACTCTTGAGTTTCCCGCTTAGTCTATTAAAAATTAAAAATTCTGTCTATACTATATTATATAAAAAAAAATATGACACCAAATTTTTAATTTTTAATTTTATGCTTATAGTTTTAGTGTGGCACACTATATTTTATTGTTAAATTCATAATATAGCCTTATGATTTAAGTCGAATCATTAACTACAATTGATGCGGGGTGATTTTGTCTGCTGACTAAGCACTCCACGTCAGACTAACTCAAGCTCCGTACTGGTGTTGGGTTAGCTTTGAGTTCGAGAAACCTGCACTGAAAAACACGAAAAGTATATACCTGAGTGAACTGGGAGTTTGTTGATTTCGGACTGAACTTGGGCTGGGCCAAGCTGCCTACGTATCCCGTATAGGGAATCAAGCCGAACGTAGTTCATTGTTTCTCTGTGACAGTCATGATTGCGCGTTGGGCTATTGGACCGTGTTGAACGGGTATGCCTTATGTTGGGCTCGAGGCTTGTTGGACCTTGCTGAATGGGTATGCGTTGTGCTGGGCCGGAAGCTTATTGGGCCAAAGTGAGTCGGATGGGCCGCCAATCCCTACTGGATTGCGCGTCGCACAAGAGCTTAATGGGCCACGTCGCATAAGACGTCATTGGACCGAGCGGGTCAGACGGAATTTGAGCTCTCCAAGTCTAGAGAGAGAAAGCTCTGACTTAGAGAGAGAAAGTTCTGACTTAGAGAGAGAAAGTAAAAATGAGAATTCTCCCATTTGTCTTCAGAGGATGGGGTATTTATAGATATCTCACGGGCCTAAGATGGGCTTGGGCCCATCTTAGGGGCCTGGTCCAAGTGCAAGCGTGCAACCTTGCTACCTTGCTAGCATGCAGTTTTGTTACCTTGCTAGTATGCACTTGTGCTACTACGAATTCAACCTTGTTACGGCGTGCAACCTCGCTAGTATGCAACCGTATTATCTTGATACCATGCTAGCTTGCGACCTTGTTATCTTGTTACCTCGCTAGCGTGCAACCGTGTAACCTTGTCAGTATTCAAGTGTTCAATCACTTAGAACATTTTTGGTGGCAGAAACTTCTAATGCCATGCGTTGGCGACTTGTAAGCTTGCCATGTATCATTACCAAATTATGGCACAACAGTAAGTCCCCCAGTTTGTAATGGGTTCAATGTAGGTGAGCGCATTGCAAACTTTATAAGTGTTCATAATTTGTTGTAGTTTTGTTGCTGAATAACATCCAAATGCAGTTCTAGTCTCACTAGTCGGCCATCCTGCTTCTGAGTGTAGGACTAATTGGTTGGCCTAGTTCATGGATATTTACCTAGTGTGTTCGGCAACAAATTTATTTCTGTAGGGCTTACGCTGGTGGCCTACTTTATGGGATACTCGCCCAATAGGCTCTTCACCTAGTTTATTTTTGTAGGGCTTACGTTGTTTGCCTACTTTATGGGATATTCGCCCAATAGGCTCTTCACCTAGTTTATTTCGGTAGGGCTTACATTATTGGCCTAGTTTATGGGATATTCGCCCAATAGGCTCTTCACCTAGTTTATTTCGGTAGGGCTTACATTATTGGCCTACTTTATGGGATATTCGCCCAATAGGCTCTTCACCTAGTTTATTTTGGTAGGGCTTACATTATTGGCCTACTTTATGGGATATTCACCCAATAGGCTCTTCACCTAGTTTATTTTGGTAGGACTTACGTTGTTGGCCTACTTTATGGGATATTCACCCAATAGGCTCTTCACCTAGCTTCTCAGGATTTGCTTTGCGTCATGCCTTGTTTCCTCCCCTCACAATATCTACTTGTAGGTGGAGCAATGATTTGAACATTTTAGCGATTACCAGCGTAAAATTGTTCTTTTGCCATTTTTGTTTGTGGTGAGTGGATATTTTGAAATGACTGTTGTGATCCTTAACAAGGTTGTCGCGTGTGTTATCATCGTCACTTGCGTAGCTGCAAAAATTTGTGTTATCTGTTTCACTCATATGGGGAGTCCCCCAATTCCATATTGCAGTTGAGCTGTTGATGATGGAAGTGCCAAGAAATTAGCATCTCTGCAGCCTTAAGGAGATTTTCATTTGCCATTCTACTGTAAGGGTAAGATGATTCTTGTTGTGCCTTGTGCAGTGAATGCGACTGCGCTCTATTGTGTGGTGTAGAATGACGAGGTAGTGAGACATCTCTTGATTGTTGCGAGGTCTTGTGTTGTGAACTGAGCTCTTTTTCTTGATTAGTTGATCATCGTGCATCACCATGGGAGGCGTTCGGGGACATGAGAGGCGTTCAACGCCTCAAGAGGCGATCAAAGCCTTAAGAGTTTTTCTTTTGGTGTAGTCGCTTTATGAAGCGATATTGACGCGTAAGTCGCTGAATGTAGCACTATTTTGTCATAAATCTTAACGAAGCATTGTTGACGCTAAGTCGCTTAGTAAAGCGTTATTTTATAAGTTACTTAATAAAGCATGAAGCATTGCTGACTTGTAAGTCACTTCATGAGGCTCTTTGTAGTTTGATGAAGACATGCTAGTTTGTATCTTGATGTAGTTTGATCCAACCTTTTCTTTTATTCGTGGAGGTAGTTGATCCATTGACATGCAGCAACCATGCCATATTGGATTTTCTTTAGTTGAGGCCCGCGTCTATAATAAGAGCATAAGCGACATCCCTTACTTATTTACTTCACATCTGGGGGTCGCATTTAATTTTTGATGTGTATGCCTTCTATGAGGTTGAGCTCAATCTTCTTTCTGCACATTCTCTTTGAGTCGCATTCATTCTTCAAAAGTGCATACCGCATGGAAGTCACATTCAAATTTTATAAAACTATTCTTGAGCATCTTGGCTATTGGTTAAGCTAAGTCGTTACTAGTTGAGATTTAGAAAATCTAACTCTTCATGAGCTTTGGAGAAGGACAAGTGTTCTTCAACTTCGAGAAGCTATGTCTTTAGTTCTTGAGCATGGCGGTTTAATCTTGACCTCCACTAAGTTGTATTGATTTGACCTTGTATTTGGCCGGTTGTATGAAAGTGGGACCGTGCTGGTCGGACAAGTACATGAAGAGATATGTGACTTCGAATAATAGCGTCGGGTAATGCCAAGGTTATTATTGGAGTAGCTTGTCTTGCGTCGCTTAGATGAGTAGAATTCGCCTCACAAGGAACGGTATCATAAGTCTCCCCACTTTGCGGTGTGTTATCAGGCAGATGAGACAGTGAGAAGTTGATTTAATGGTTATTTGTCTGTCTGGCAATTCATTAAGGAGTGCGAATGGATTAAAACTTGGCGGATTACGAAGCAATCTGCGCGATTCTAAGAAAACGGTCATAACTCCTTCTACAAAATTCCAAATGACCTCTAGTTTGTTGCATTTAAAAGAAGACTCGTAGAGCTTCCCATCCGTATATAGCGCACTGTATGGAACTGTCTCATTAGGAGCAGTTTTTTGAAAGAACTTGTGCATCGTAACTTTAACTTGATGGATTTTGAAGCTGTCTGCGCAATCTCGGAAAAAAATCCATAACTTCTTCTACAAAATTCCAAATGACCTCTAGTTTGTTGCATTAACTAGAAGACTCATAGATCTTTCCATTCGTATATGGTGAACTTTCTGGAACTGTCTCAATAGGAGCAGTTTTTTGAACGAACTTGAGCATCGTACTTTAACTTGATAGATTTTGAAGTAGTCTGCGCAATCTCAGAAAAACATCTATAACTCCTTCTAGAAAATTCCAAATGACCTCTAGTTTGTTGCATTAACTAGAAGACTCATAGATCTTTCCATTCGTATATGGTGCACTTTCTGGAACTGTCTCAATAGGAGCAGTTTTTTGAACGAACTTGAGCATCGTACTTTAACTTGATAGATTTTGAAGCCGTTTGCGCAATCTCAGAAAAACATCTATAACTCCTTCTAGAAAATTCCAAATGACCTCTAGCTTATTGCGTTGAAAAGAAGACACATAGAGCTTTCCATCCGTATGTGGCATGCCTTCTGAAACATTACCAATCAGAGCAACTTTATGGAAGAAACTGAGCCTTCTGCTGGACTGAATGCTGAAAATTTAAATTTCGTCAACTAATCTTACGAAGCAGTGTTCACGTGATTTCTTCTCGCATCAATCAAGCTTCCAAAAGCGAAAAGTTTATGAGCATTGAGGATTCCAACCCTTCACGATTTGGAGAACGTTAAGTCTTTGATGTTGAGCTTTAGAAAAGCTAAGTTTCACAACTTCTAACTGTCGATTGTTGAGTGGATCATTGTTGATCATCTTTAAAGGAAAAATGGGCCTTGAGAGTGTAGTATATAACCAATCTTTGTTTTGTGAATGACCAATATCCAATTCTTGGAAACAATTGAGGCTAATTTATAGAACTTTTTGGGGTCTTTGTGAAAATATCAAGTTTTGCTAGAACTTTGTAATTTCTAAATCTCGTTGGGATCCTCGTGCAATTTCGGAAGTTTTTTGTGGCTCTCTTATAGTTTCTGAAATATTGTAGGTGCCTTCACAAAATTTATGAACTATCTAAGGTAATGGTGCAATTTCATGTAATGGTCTTCATGGACCAAAGGAACCATCTCATTCATCATGTGGATATTACATGCATAGTGGGTCCCTCACTTCAAGCTTTTTTGGAGGTCTTCGTACTCCATCCACATGATACAACTCCTCAAGTTCTCCTTTTAATTTTTCCTTTGAACTGTTGGTTTCCGATATCTGGAGACTTCAATGGCGATTGAATATTAGTCAAATTTATATAGGCCCGTTTCTATATTCACGTAACGTTGTCATCATTAAACGGAAATGCTTGATTTCCTGCCATACAGTTACCGAATTTTCTTTAAACAATTGCAAAAAAGTTCTTCCTCCTATATATATGCGGCTGAACCACTCTTCTCTCTTCCAAAATTTCAGCCTTCCCCAAACGGCCAAACCTTTCTTACGATGGCAGCTCGTTGGATGAAAAGCTAGCACGGTGGGATCTATGTTCGTCGATGAAGAGTTCGGCAATGGATCTGATCACGCATAGCGGGAGCTCGTGCGCGGTGAGTTCGAGGTGGTGCTGATCAGTTCGTGAACAGGAGTTTGTACAAGCTGAGTAGCTCGTTCTTTGGTGGAGTTGGAGATCCGTTCGAGGAAGAGAAGTTCGTTTCGTCGGCACAAGGAGTTCGTTGCAAAGCTATTCGCCCGTGAATGATTTTGCAAGCGGAGAAGATTGTTAGCAGCAGTTTGGGCGAGCGAAAGAGTTTGCGCAAGGAAGTTCGCACGTTGAGGGAGGTCACACGCTGTGGGAGTTCGCCGCTCTACTCGTCCGTTCAGCGACAAGGGAGATCGAGGAGAAGAGTTCTAGCAAGCCGATCAGTCTGTATATTCGCCACAACTTCTAGGAGTTCGTCGGCGGCGAGATTTCGCACGGTTCGGGGAGTTCATCCAGAGGAATTAGCTGCTGTTCGGCGACGTGAGGAGCTCTGACGTGCTGTTTTTCATCGCCACGAGGAGTTCAGGCGTGCTGCTGTTCGTCGGCGCGAGGAGTTCCGACGCAGATGCTGTTCGTGCAAAGAATTCATGCGGAGCTGCTGTTCGTGCAAGGAGTTTGGTTGCTTTGTTGTTCGCCAGTGGAAAGAGTTCGAGCGAGCGAATCTGTTTGACGCGGAGTTGCCGGATCAGTTCGTTCATGGCAAAGAGTTTTGTCCAAAATTGCTCTCGTGAAGGAGAAAATATCGGGCTCCATTCAGATCACGCAAGAGAAGTACGTGTAAGGCGTTGTTTGGGAGCGGAAGAGATCGCTTGCATTGGTGAGTTCACGGGTGAGAGATCAATTTGGCAAGGAGTCCGTGTGCAAAATTAGCTAGCAAGTTCAAGATGCAGATTCGACTCACCAACTTTGTGTAGCGCCTTTCTTTGTCTTGTTTCATGGGAGATTAAGCCTTGATAAATGGATCCGCCTCTTTGCCTTGATTAATATATTCTTTTCTCTTAGCCTTGACGGATTTAAGTTCGCCTATGTGGAACCATGATAGAATAACACCAGACTCCAACGGTCGAATTTACATTATGTCGTAGACTTGTTTCGCTTTACTGAATGAATTTCCCTTGCTGGTCTCCTCCTTATTTTGATGACTATAAATAACTCTTCTGTAAATATTATCAAGACAGAATGTTTGCTGGATTGTGGAGTACGTGGCCTTAATAATTAATCTTTATTTTCTTCGTTTTGTTTCAGGTTTTTGCAACGAAGTAAGGAGTTCACGTGGAAAATCATTTTGCACGAGCATAGCGGTTGAAGAAAGTGTTGCGGGTTGAATTAGACGCTCCATAAAAAGGCTTCCTTGGCTAGCATAGCCTTGGATTATAAATGACAGTACCATGTTTGCTCTCCAGAACGGAGTGGCATCCTTGGCTAGTAGAGTCTTGGATTTTCTCCATCTAATTGAAGTACGAAGGTTTCATCTTCAGCATGGAGTGGCATCCTTGGCTAGCAGGGTCTTGGATTTTCTCCTTTCAATGGAAGTACAATGTTTGATCTCTAGTATGGAGTGACATTTGGCATCCTTGGCTAGCAGAGTATTGAATTTCCTCATTTTAATGGAAGTACAATATCTTCATCATGGAGTGACATCCTTGGCTAGCAGAGTCTTGGATTTCCTCCGTCTGATTGAAGCAAAATATCTCATCTCTAGCATGGAGTGGCATCCTTGGCTAGCATAGTCTTGGATTTCCTCCTTTCAATATGGAAGTACAATTCTTGATCTCCAGCATGGAGTTAAGTTGTGGTGAACTTTGCTACTTTATTCAAAACTTATATTATGAAATAAATGATGATCCATATATGTGAGGCGCAATGAATGCGAATCTGCTCCATCAGGTCTAGGAGATTGACGATGCGGGCATATATGCTCTAGGTTGGTTGCGGGAACGCCCCTCTTCTAGTTGGAACCATAGGTAGCACCGCACGTGCTACTAAAACATAGGTATCCCATCTACGAGAGTGGATTGCAGAGCTAGAACGAGTTGAATCATACGTGGCGGCAATAGCAAGTCCTAAAGTGGTTCTGCCTGCAATTGTTGACTTATCGTGGGTGCACGTTGCTGCGTAAGGATCGTTACATCAACTTTCTCAGCATCTCTAGCCAAATATCCTTCTTGTTGCTCAGTGATTTGTAGCGGCGTTGGCCATTGTAGTTGCTTTTGAAGATTGTGCAATGATGGTGAACACATGTGTTTCTTCTACAGTGCATTTAGCGGTTTCCCACAGACGGCGCCACTGATGCGGGGTGATTTCGTCTGCTGACTAAGCACTCCACGTCAGACTAACCCAAGCTCCGTACTGGTGTTGGGTTAGCTTTGAGTTCGAGAAACCTGCACTGAAAAACACGAAAAGTATATACCTGAGTGAACTGGGAGTTTGTTGATTTCGGACTGAGCTTGGCCCACTTTGAGTTCGAGAAACCTGCACTGAAAAACACGAAAAGTATATACCTGAGTGAACTTGGAGTTTGTTGATTTCGGACTGAACTTGGGCTAGGCCAAGCTGCCTACGTATCCCGTATAGGGAATCAAGCCGAACGTAGTTCATTATTTCTCTGTGACAGCCATTGTTGCGCGTCAAGCTAATCGGCCGTGTTGAACGGGTATGCCTTGTGTTGGCTTGAAGCTTGTTGGACCGTGTTGAACGGGTATGCCTTGTGTTGGGCTTGAAGCTTGTTGGACCATGTTGAACGAGTATGGCTTGTGTCGGGCTTGAAGCTTGTTGGGCCAATGGACCATGTCACATACGACTTCGTCGAACCGAGCGGGTTGGACGGAATTTGATCTCTCAAACTCTAGAGAGAGAAAGCTCTGACTTAGAGAGAAAGTAAGATGTGAATTGTGTGTGTTTTGCCTTCAGGGGATGGGGTATTTATAGATATCTCACGGGCCTAAGATGGGCTTTGGCCCATCTTAGGGGCCTGGTCCAAGTGCAAGCGTGCAACCTTGCTACCTTGCTAGCATGCAGTCGTGTTACCTTGCTAGTATGCACTTGTGCTACTACGAATTCAACCTTGTTACGGCGTGCAACCTCGCTAGTATGCAACCGTATTATCTTGATACCATGCTAGCTTGCGACCTTGTTATCTTGTTACCTCGCTAGCGTGCAACCGTGTAACCTTGTCAGTATTCAAGTGTTCAATCACTTAGAACATTTTTGGTGGCAGAAACTTCTAATGCCATGCGTTGGCGACTTGTAAGCTTGCCATGTATCATTACCAAATTATGGCACAACAACAATAATTATGGTTCTACAATAATTATGGTGATTGGTGATTTAGTTTTCTATAATTTAAAATTTTATTATATAGTTAATCTTTACTCGTTTAAGTTACTTTTTTTATCATACAAATTACATAAATTCTTAATTACAACAGAACCGGATGCCAGCGTTTTCAGTATGATTAATAAAGCTAGGATTTAAGAGAAGCAAATCAAAAGTAAGGGCACGGAAAGCAGGCAATAATGGGTGGGCTAGATTTGTGAAGAAGATAAAAATGGTGAGAGAGATGTAGGAAGATAGTGGCTGATGTGGAGTTTCTTAAATCCACTATTACGAAAATCAATGGATGGTTGCACCATACGGTTGCAATATATAATACTAGAAACGCTGGCACGCGGTCCCCGCGTGATTAAGAATTTATTTTAATTTATATGGTAAAAAAATAATTTGAATAAGTAAAGATTAAATATATAGAAAGTTTCAAATTTTGGGAAACTAAATATTCAATCACAATAATTACTATAGTTATTGATTCTACTTAAATTATAAGGTTAAATTAGGAACTCAATAATTAAACTATTGTGCTAACAATAAAATTATAAGGCTAAAACCGGAAATCAAAAATTTGGTGTCACAGTTTGTCTTTCTTTATATAATAGTATAGATCTCCAACTTGGGCTTCTTCCTATTTTATTTTACTTTTTTATTGATAAAAAAGAGGAATCTACTTTAGTTTTTTTAAGGAGAATGAGAATTAAAACAACATTTGCAAACAGCAAATTTAATATTTTTTAGTGACTTCCCATTAACAAATTATAAAAGTTCTTGCAAATACCTCTTTAATATGGTTTTAATAGTAGAAAATACTTGTTTGGTTGCATTATATAACTAGGGTCACAAGCGTGTTATATCTTGTTGATCCGGTGTAAAACCAGTGAAAATTTTCTATTATCATTCTCTATTCCATCAATTAAACAATGACATGTGGGCATGGAGGTCCACTTAAATTAATTTCTAATTAACATATCAAATTATATTTGTTACTTACAATTTAATAAAATATAAACGGGCAATTCAACAGACACATTTCTCTCTCTTATCATGTAATTAATTTTGTAAGGCAAAAAAATAATATTGATTGTGAAAATGTAAAATCGCTGCTGCAAATTATTCAATTTTTATAAACTACATGATGCAATTTTACATTTTAATTAAATGTGAAATGCTTAGATAATTGATTTAGTAATGTTTGCTACTTAACCAAGATCATTTTTGATGATAAACTCTTAATAACTCATTATTTCTTTGGTCCAGGGGACACTTTTGTTTTTAGGAATTTAGGCAACTAATCCGTTTTTGTTTTTTAGTTTTTTCCATTTAATTAAAGTTGCATTTTTCAAAAATAAAATGAAAGCATGAATGTATGTATCAATGAGTATTGCACGTAAATCAAGTAAAATGTAATTTAATATAGTTGGAATATAATTTTGTTAAGAATGTGATCTATATTCTTCCATTATGAAGATGACATTTTCGTGATGTGGAGATTTTTTTTTGGCATACTTTGAATTATTTTAATGAATATTAGCATATGTACAATCAAGAAAGATGAACTGAAGAATTAATTATATGAGAAGAGAGAAAAAATGTGTATGTTGAATTTCCCGTTTATATTTTATTAAATTGTAAATAACAAATATAATTTGATATGTTAATTAGAAGCAGTGATGCACCGATACCGATACCAAGACGACTATGCAGTACCCGATACATATCGATACCGATTCAGATACCGATACCAGTTCTGACATATCCGATACGTCACGTGGCGTATCCTTTAATTTTGAAATTAAAAAATCTCGATACGTATCCGATACGTTTTTTAGGCGTATCGGAACTATTATAGGTCTTTTTTATAAACTTTTAATATTTGATGGATTAAATATTTAAATATAAATTCCACCAAATATAAAATAAAATAAAAAAAGGAAAATCCTTTTTATCAAGGGCACGATTCAGGTCTCATTATTTTTACAATTATACTTTTGTTTTTCTATTCATAATCACCACCACCACCATGCACCATCTTCAAGCTTGTTATGTTGTTGTTTAACTTAGTAGTCATAAATAATTCACGTTTATATGTCTTTTTTCATATTTGATGCATGACTTTTTTTAATGTTAAACTTTTTTGTGTATTTCTAATTTTTTTTGTTTAAGTTAAATTTTATTGCTTGTTAAAAATAAAAAATACATATAATAAATATTAATAATTATTTATATATAGACGTATCATTGCCGTACCGGTATCGGCTGTTTTTAAAAAATATCGTATCGGCGTATCCGTACCGTACTGTACGCGTACCGCCTTACCCGAACCCGTGCAACATAGATTAGAAGTTAATTTAAGTGGGCCTCCATGCCACATGTAATTGTTTAATTGAGGGAATAGAGAAGGAAATAGAGAATGAGAATAGAGAATTTATGCTCATGTAAAACTGCATATTTAATCCCCTAACACCCTCTTGGACTCATATTACGGGAATAATAATAGCTTTTAGCAGCCATTTCCAAATTAAATCTTTATAAACCATATTAACTTTAATTGTCAAACTAATCATGCCGCTAAAATATAGTCAACTTTTACAAGACAGTATTTTTTTTCCTTGAGATGTATTGGGACTATGATATATCTTGATTGATGGTCGGTGAGATTTTGCAGAGTGAAGGAAAAATGTGGGTCTTACGTAAAGATACAAACGAATTTTTGCGAGATATGTCCCTAGTTCACTATGTTCATTTTAAGTAGACAAATGTGACTAATAGATGATATCTCTTCATCTTATCTACAAAATCTGTAATATTTTTTAGATTAATGCGTCAAATTGCTGGTCATACGCCAATTCAAAGTTCTCTTTGGATGTAATACCGGAGTGAAAGAAAATAGTAATATGTGGCAGATGCGTAACAATATCATCTTTCGTGAAGGAATCCTTGATATTCAAAGACTGGTTGAAGAAATCCTAATTAGGAGCTGGTGTTGGATTAAAAGCATTAGAAAGAGTTTTTCATTTTCTTTTACTGATTGGGTGATGATTCCCCAATTATGTTTGATTACTAAATAAGTTCATTTGGGTTTTTGTTTTTGTATTGAGTATTTCTCATACTCTTGTTTTAATAAAATTGTGCTTATGAGAAAAAGAAAAAAAAAGGAAATAGTAAGCTACATTCTCAATCTTCTATGTTTTACAGTTTTACTTATAAAAAAATTATCTTTCTATGTAATCATTGAAAAGTAAAAAAAGTAAAATTATTTGAATATCTAAACAGACAAACAAAATGTTAAAATTGATAAGTATTGATTTTAATCATAGTCATCCTCATAAGTACGAATGTGAACTTCGTTGACGAAAACGAAAAAGAAGTGGATATTTCAACTTAAAGGTGAAAACATCTACCATAAAAGAGTACATAGTGACACATAAAAATAAAGTTGATGGATTAACAAGAAGGAAAACTTTGGGAGTGCAAGTCATTGATATGGAATAGATGATCATTTGTTTGTACTAGCAAGCTAACGAAATAACTTGTTAGTCTCTATGAAGCATCAAAAAAATGGAAATGTTGAAATGAACTATGTGCAAGATGCATAGGAACATGATCCATTTAACATGATACATTTTGATGTTGTTAACCATCTTGATCGCCCTACAAATGACATTTGACACATTATATTTCTCAAAATTAACTAAGTGATTTTTTTAAAGTTTAGTTTGATGTATTCATGTCCTAACATGATATGTTGTAATGCGCATTTTTAGATTTCATTATAATCACTTTTAAGTTAATAACTTAAAAGTCATCTATATCATGTTTTTTTATGAAGAAAAACAAGACTATAGATTTGACAACATCTTCAAACAGTGATGAAGGTTGTCTAGCAGCTAATATTACAACTCGACGCTTATTTACTGATAGAAACACTTCACTATGAAAGAAGCAAGTCAATACTATACTTAAAGTTTTTTACTAGGTCGAGCTACCCCATCTCGATCTTAGCATGTTGAGACTAAAGCTTTCCCAAATCTTTTGGAGATAAGTGGGTTTTTTGGAGTGAAAACTGGGAGTTGGAGCACAACTCAGACCTCTGCCTATTTCTAATTTTTTTTTTTAAAAAGCAAGAAATTCAATGAAAAAATATTGACTTCTTTATTACGACCCACAAATAAAAAAAATTAACTATATAAAGTAACGTATTGAATAGTACCAAATAATAAAAGATAAGCTTTAGAACATATTAGGAATTGCGTGGAAGGCGACATCTTAGTTTTTAATCTTCTTTAAGACTAACGTACTCGACTCATTTAGCACCATGCATCACCAAGCTCGTTTGGATTCTTTCAGTTTCAACACTCTACTACCCACCATCAATGGCACTAATATCATCCACATCCCTAAAAGTCAACCCCCTACTCTCGAAGCCTATTTCTGCCTCATCGGTCCGTGTAACGTCAGTTACAAAATTATTTCTAAAATTATTGTTAATCGTATCTGTCCTTTCCATGATAATCGTATCTCGCCCTATTAAAGCGCCATCGTCTCGGGCCATCAAATGACTGATAATATATTTTTAACACATGAGCTTATGCACACCCTTTACTCTAACGTAACAAAAGACAAGACACGTGACTCTCAATCCTGATATTGAAAAGGCCTACAATAACCTGAGTTGGGAAGTCTTGTGGCAAACCCTACAAACTTTTGCCTTCTTTCCTTCAATTATTAATCTTAGCTTGAACGGCGTCACCATGATTAGATTCATCATCTCTGTTAATGGCAACACATATTCTAGCTAAACCTTGAACAAAGGACTTAGACAAGGAGATCCATTTTGGATCCATATATCATCCTATGTATGGAACTATGTATATGTTTATTCATGTAGCAACTATGATTAACCAAAACGGTTCCTACAAAGCTATAAAGGCAAGTAAACATGGTCACCATATACCTATTTTAAGCTTTTACGAATTAGTGCTTCTTCTTTTGTGATAACGTACAAACAATTATAAGAACCTTACAAAGCAACCTCTCACTAGACAATAGTAAACTTGAACATGTCGAATATAATTTTAGCTGTTAGTGGCAACCCTCATAGGCGCCTGATTTTGTTTAACCAACTCAAAAGTTATTTCCCCTAAAGACAAGTACTTTTAGTCTTCCTATTTGGCCGGGTCAGTAACACAAAAGATCAAACACATATTGACCAACGGGGTTCCACCCGCGTTAAACACATGGTGTAACCATCTCGTCGGTTTTCCAGGTCGAGGTATTTTTGTTAAATCCACCCATCTCATTCATGCCATGTTTGTGTTTTACCTTCTGAGAATGCTTCTTGCTCAATTCCAAAAGTAATCTAACAAATTCACGAGAAACGTGAGTATCACATCCACAACGAGGGCAAAGGTCTATTGGGAAATCTTATGGCTACAATTCCTGTTGGAAGGTCTACGCATTCGACATGTGCCAGATATGAATGGAGCACTCCTTGTCAAACTAGGGGTGTATTCTCACCTTATCATCCTCGTTACGGACACATGTCATGAAAGCCAAATACTATAACAACTCCCACATATTCCTTGTCACTCAATGCGCTTCTCTTAGTTGGGGTGGGAAATCAATTATGTATGTCCTTAAGTTCCTATCGAAAACCATACATTGCCACATCTCTAGAGGGGAATCACTAAAATTATGGTAGACTAAATGGCTTGTGATTCTCATAATATCGGAATTTCTTCCTCATGATAGATCAAACCACCATGACATGAGATATGAATTTTGTATCAACCATCTTCCTCAACGAATGTCATATCCACTCTTAGGGGCACTTGGCTACCCCTAATACAAATGAATGATCAATTTTGATGGGCCTGGTCTCCCAATAACAAATTCTCGATCTCTAGTGCTCATGCTACTAAAGTTTCTATTCTTTAGTTGCCACATCCAACCATAAAATCCTTGTTAGTGAACCCGAGAGTGAAAATCTTCATGTGGCTACTCCTCCATAGAAAGTGCCTACTAAATTTAGGCTTTGTACTCAATGCTTGCTTAATGACCCACTTTGAACATGTCTGGCAACAACATTTATAAACTATTGAACATGTCTTCTACTTCTTTGGATCATCTACACAATTATAAGCATCCTACCGAGCTTAGTACATCAACAAATGTCTTGCATTTCTATAATATGTTGCAAAGATTGTGTAATGACTTTGTGATTTCTCTGAAAGTCACATACTTACTTTGTGTTTAAGAACTCACATCTAAAATCTCACGAATCTCGCACTGCTATATAGGTCTACACCATAACTCTTTACTCTCTGATGCGCCTGAAACGACCACTACTCATTGCTGCAATAGTGTACTCTACTTGACCTGGGCCTCACCAGTCACCACCACCAGACGGTGCCCAACTTAACATTGATGGTTTGGCCTACGATAACCCAAACTCAATAGGTGTATCTGACATCATGAGAGACGCCTTTGGGTAAATTTTTACCCATTTTTTATAGCATTGGTGGGACATACCATCGATAATTAGGCTAAGTTTTGGGCCATTCTTGACGAATTAATATTATCACAATCCAAACAAACTTCTTAACATATTGTTGCTACAAACTCACTCTTACTTGTTTCAATTGCATTACCGTGTATCAAGAAACACCAATACATAATGCGCATTATGGGAGTTACTAATATTTAGATTATTTGCATCATCTAGTGTTATTAGAGGTACATTCTACTATCGAGAAATCAATTCGACAACAGTTCTTCTAGCTAAGCTCGAAGGCATCAACTACAAATTCAACGTGCGCACCATAGATCTCCATACCACATCCAACATACAACGCATGAGAGACACCTTTCCTTTTTGTTTGATTACCAAATGTTGCAACTCAAAATTTACCTTCTTTTGTTACTTGTATTAAAAAGTGTTTTATATTAATATATGATATTAGTCATTCTTAAAAAAAGAAAGAAAAGAAGAATATAATAACGGATTGGATAGTGATGTACCTTTTTGAAACCGTGTAAATCTCAAATATGTGCAATAGTGAATTTTATGAATTCTACATTAGTAGTCTATTTTAATGAGACTTTTCCAATGGAATAAAAGTAGTGATTCGAAATGCGTATATGCCCCCGAAGGACGGGTCAAATGTTATTTGCATTGGTCTTTGGCTTCCACTCCACATTTAATTCACACACACACCAAACCTTACCCATATATTTATAAATAATTATATTTCTAGTCATCATAAAATCTTGTCGATAAACTTTCTCTCTCTATATTTATAATTATATCCAAACAAAGTTGCATCCTTTTAGGGGAAGAAGAAAGAAGAAAGAGAGAGAAACACAAACACATATACATATAATAATTATATAATTATAATTATTCTATTCTATTCAATTCATTCATCTTCCTTATTAGGTTTGTTTGGTCGGATCATGTAAAAAGGATCCGATCCGCTAAATCCAATTATTAATTTTGATTAGAATAATAATGACGCGGAGGTGCTCGCATTGCAGCCACAACGGCCACAATTCCCGCACGTGCCCGAATCGTGGCGTGAAGCTTTTTGGTGTCCGATTGACTGATGGCTCGATCCGTAAGAGCCAAAGTATGGGTAACTTATCTCATTACATGGGCGGTGGCGGTGGCGGTGGCGGTGGAAGCGGAAGCACCACCCCTGTTCACCATGACTCCCCCGACCACACCGCTGCTGCTGCTGACGGTTACGGCTCCGAAGATTTTGTTGCAGGTTCCTCATCGGGTCGTGACAGAAAGAAAGGTCTTGTTTTTTATATATATATATATATTTTCTTTTTTAGTGAGAAAAAGAAGAATTCGAGTGTTGTGTTGCATTAGTTAGTTCCACTGTGGTCTGTGGATCTCATCTCATGATGAATTATATATAATATATTTAAAGTTATGGTTGACAAAATCGAGCTAAAATAGCGTGTGTGGTGTTGTGGAAAACTAGAAGTTGGTCCGATGAAATATGGACCGTGTATTTTGGGTAGGTGGGGCCCCAGGATTGTGGGAAGAGTGGCTCACTCTTGTGTTTTTACTATGAGAATTATTAGTTGATTGATAATATTTAGTTTAAGGGTTGGTCATTTTAATTGTAATATGAAATCTTCAATCTTCAATCTTCAATCTTCAATCGTTATATTACGTGACCAAGAAGAGAGCTGGTTCGTCCCGTCGTTTCCTTTTACCTGTATGTATAGTCTTGTGTGTGCATACAGTGTATGATGACTTTTAGGTAGGGTTTGCTTGAATGGAAGTGGAAAAGTATCCCTTGATGGTTTAATGTGAGTTATAGGATTAAAATCTTGGTGATCATATCTGAAATGTAATGCAAATTTGGTGTTCTAGATTTCAGAGCATGAGATATTATAGTGCACCTGTCCGAGTAATGTTGCATTTTACATTAATTATTATTATTTACTGATTGACAACTTATGGATGAACTGATTTCGTTTTGCTTAAGTTAATTAGCATGCATGGTTATCGGAAATCAGGAATCAGGAATCTATTGGACAGACTTTGATGTTACAACATTACTTGGAAACAGAACATCATATGCCTGAAGTCAGAAAACCTTTCTTTACCCCCCTCTCTTTCAGCATAAATGTTCAAGAGTAGTAAGCAGCGTAGTCGTGCATATTTCTTGGTTAATGTTCATTTTTTCTTTATATTTAAATGATGAAGCAATTTGGGACTGGTGTGTTAGGGCTTTAGGAGTATAATTGGATTTTCTTGTTGAATTACTTGGAATGCTTGTAATTGAAAACCTTGGATGTTTCTTTTCACGGGGTTGTAGAAATGCTTTTGGATTTGCTGTATTTGGAGTTTTATTCTATTTCTATTTTTTCCGTATAATGTTTTAATTTTGTCTAGTGTAAACTTTGTTGTGATTTCGGGCTGGTGTGTTATTCCTTTTATTTCAAACCATAGAGAAAGTAATTGTATTGAAATAGTTATGTCTCAGTTATATTGAAATGAGAATATCAGACTTTTTATGAAACTGAGGACATGGTATTTTCTTTTCCATTGGCGAGGCTGGTGAAACATGCTATTCCTTGGACTTATGACATGTTCTTGAAAAAGTAAAGATCGGATCTTTCTCTGCACTGGATTGTGGAAAACCTGTGTTGATGATATGTATTGCTAGTTTTTCTTCATTTATTTTTATGTTGTGTGGAAGGGTTTAATTTTGTTTATGGTGTGAGTATTTATGAGATTTTGGAGTCGTGTGCTATTCCTTTTAATGCATAGGCGTTTAGGAAATAAGTATTATAGAAGAGATGTGAATATTGCCTAGCTCTTTGTTTTACAGTGTTTCATTCTTCGTTTGAAGCTGGTGGAAATTGGGCTATGAATGCAAAGGTTTTGTTTAATTATTGCCTTAACTTACATAAAATTGGGTGTTGACTTATTCTTCTGAAGGGTGATTTGTAATTGTTTGATGTTGTTATGAAGATGCTAGCATACATGTCTTGCCATGATTGCTTGAAATATACTGTGAGCCAGTTTGATGTTGAGGATGTGCAACTAATTTCGACTTATTATCATGTAATTGGCTTTTAACTCTGATTTTGAAAAGTTATTGTGGTTTTTAAGTCAAGGGAGTGATATCAAAGAGCACTATAGTGACACCAGAACAGGGGATTACAAGTCGATTTATTTTTTGCAAATGAAGGGATGCTTATATATACATCCCATGAGGTTTGGTCAGATTACATAACATCCTATAGTCCGACTATTTGAGTAGCTTCGCGAATACCTCGTGAAATGTGAAGAAATGTTATAGACGGGCTCCCTTGAGGTTTGCATATCTAAATTAATGTGGGATTAATGAATTTATCCAATATCATGGTATTTTTCATTGGTTGGCTAGTTCTGTATAGATCACGTGCCTAATATGGATACACTACTATGTTCAACTTTGCTGCAGCTACAGAATTTTTTAGTAATCTCTTTTCTTGGATCACCTTCCACTTGTCCTTTTCCTTTTTGTGTATTTGAATTGGTCTTTATTTTTTTCCAGGTGTTCCATGGACCGAAGAAGAACACAGGATGTTTCTGCTTGGTTTGCAAAAGCTTGGTAAAGGTGATTGGCGTGGCATTGCTCGGAACTATGTCATCTCTCGAACACCTACTCAGGTTGCTAGCCATGCCCAAAAATACTTCATAAGGCAGAGTAACGTGTCTAGGAGGAAAAGACGCTCAAGCCTCTTTGATATTGTGGCCGATGAAGTAAGCCATTCTATTTTTTTTTGGGGGGGAGGGGGTGGTGGGGGATGGTGAAAGTAGAAGCATATCATATATTCAGGAGTCTTTGACTTTAAGAACTTGACTTTCTTAATTTTTCGTAATATTACTTGATAAAGGACAAAGTGATCATACATTTTCAATATGGGGATGATTACGGCTACATTCGTGATGTTTGGAATTACAAAACTCTTCTAAGGTTTGAATATTTACCAAGACACTTACTAAGACCAGCTGAAGCTTTAAGACATAGGGTCTATCTGTAAATGTTTTTTTTATACTTGTGAATGTGTCTGTGATTATTTGAATTATAAAAGGACTTCCGTAATTAGATAGACTTTGGAAGATCCAACTCTAATCACTTCATTTATTTTATGTAGTCTGTCGATACTCCATTGGTGTCTAGAGATTTCTTCTCTGTGAACCCGCAAACAGAGACGGGAAGCAGCTCTCCTGTCCCTCCTCCCACTTTAGACGAGGAGTACGAATCTATGGAATCCGCAAATTCTATTGACGGCGAGGCCGCACTTCCCAACTCTGATGTGCCACAATACCCATATCCACTCGTTTACCCTGCATATGTTGCTCCATTCTTCCCATTATCAGTTCCCATGTGGCCAGGGTACAACGCAGAGCCCGGTAAACAAGAAGCACACGAAGTCCTGAAACCAACGGCGGTCCACTCTAAAGCCCCTATTAACGTGGATGAGTTAGTAGGCATGTCCAAACTAAGCTTAGGGGAATCTCTTGGTGATGTTGGGCCTTCAACTCTCTCTCTTAAGCTTGTTGAGGGCTCGACTAGGCCGTCTGCTTTTCATGCTAATCCGGGTTCTAGTAGTTCAGACCATAATCCCATTCACGCTGTCTAGAAGAAAGCATTGTGGTAATGTTGGGTTTTGGAATCTTTTGTTAATAGAAGATGAATAGTGTTTAGAGTGGGTTCTCGATCGAGTAAGTTTATGATTATATTTGCTAGGTTTGTGGTAATAAGCTTGCATTTAGAGGAGGGGTTAACTTATAGTCTGCGTCGTCTTATCTTATCATGTAGGAGCCAGTACTCGTTTCTTTAATTATTTGAATCTTTAGGTAACAATACTCTTTTTCTTAAATTGTTTGAATCTTTTATAGTACTAAGTCAGTTATATATCTGAAGCGTGTGAGCTTGGTTTTTTCTTTTGAATGAGACTTAGTTCCTTCTTTCATGAGCGGATAGTTTGGAGCAATTTGCGATTTATGCTGTTTTAAGAGCTAATGGGAATATCACTTCGTTGTACTTTGTACCAGTAGATCACGAAAATAAAAGCACGTAGCATCCTTGACTTATATTATAAATATATATTATAAATATGTAAGCACTTTGTGCAATGATCTGTGTTTTTAGATGTAGTCAATCAAATTTAGATGGACACATAATTATAAATTATCCTTCATTTTGGTATTGGTTTGTTATATTGCGCACCATTTGTCAATGGTCTTTTACACTTTTGCAATGTTTTCCGAAATCGAATGTTTTTTTTTAAAGCTAGAAACCTCCGAAAGGCTGAAAATGAATTTCCCAACCTTAAGAGAGTTGGGTTGATAAGAAAGAGAGTTGGCTTGATAAGAGAGGAGAGATGATGGAGGAAAGAGAAGAATTGATTCAAAAAATTTAATTAATTAAATGGTACTATTATTAGAAAGTGGCACACAAAGTGATACACTTAGGCCTGTTATGCGATGGAATTTCGCGGGTTCGGGACCCTAGCCCCCAGCAGATCCCGTTCCCTTATCCCGGCGGGAACGGGATTCTCGCCGGGATTTTCGTTCTCCAGTGTGATGTTGTTGAGATTGTTGAAGTTGTTGAGATTGGAGTGTGATGTTGGAGTTGGTGGCGAGCGGAGGACTGGTGGTGAGGTGTTGTGGCGGAGTCGTGCGGTGTGGGTGGAAGACTGGTGGTGAGGTGTTGCGGCGTAGTGACTGTGATGTTGCGGCAAAGACGTGCGGTGTGGGGGGAGGAGTGGTGGTGTCGTGGTAAGGTGTTGCGGCGGAGTGACTGTGATGTTGTGGCGGAGTCGTGCAGTGTGGGTGGAGGACTGGTGGTGAGGTGCGGTGAGCTGGCTGTGTGTTGTGGTGTGGACTATGGAGTGACTGTGTGTGTGTCGAATGGATGAGAAAAAAGATGATTAAGGGGAATAAATAAAACAACTGACTGTTTATGTCTTCTGGAAGACGGGATCCCCGCGGGTTGGGAACGGGATCCAGTCGTTCTCGACCCGCGAGGGTACTGGCCGTGACTTTTTTCCCGACCAGTTGGGGTGGTAATTGGACGAGTTTTTCCTGTACGGAAAAAACCCGTTTGGGTGGGTTTTTCTTGTACGGGAAAAACCCGTCTGGGCGGGTCAAGTTTTTGGATCCCGACCCGGCCCACACAACCCTAGACACAGTGACACATAAGAGTGGAATAGAAGACCCTCACCCCACAAAACGAGTCAATTTTGTACTACTATTGGGTTGACAAATATCAGGTAAAGTTTTCATCATAAATTTCGGGAGACGATATATCCAGAGCAAAATCTCTAATCTAAAAGCAATATTTTTCCGTTGTCAAATGATTCAGCAATTCCCCTTCCTTTTCTAATTCTTTAAATCTAGGCTGCGAAAGATTAAAAAACATACAAGATCTACATTTAATTTAATGAAATTGATTTTCTTTCTTATTTAAGAACAGAGTAATCAAATTAATCAATCGTCTTTTCTTTTTCTTTTTTTTCTTTTTTTTTAATAAAACCTGTATAATTTTGTAAAGTTAGTTTCCTCTTTAATTTAATATTTTCCAGCATCAAGCTTATTAGCAAAAACGTTGGATTAAATTAATTAAATTATATTGTGTATGATATGAAGATATTGTTTATTATGTTTAATGCATTTTATATATTAACTTTTCTGCTAATGTTTTACAATTATGCTATGTAAATTTAATTTATGCAAGTGATCTTAAGTTATATATTCAGCTGAAGCATTTTATATTTAATTTTTAAGCTAATGTTTTATAATTATACTTTGTTATGTATATTTAATTTATACAAGTCTTCTTATGTTAGAGTTAGTTGCCAAAATAATACTATAAAAAAAAGTAATTCCCATAATATTACTTTTCAAAAAATATTTCCCAATGTATTACTGTTGGTGCCACATGGGTTGCCACGGTGTCTTTCTTCTCCAATTTCCCTTTCTTTCTAAACGTAATCTTTGACTTCGGCAAATGCATATGATATTCCTCTCTCTAATAATTTAGTTCCCATAAAATTCAAATTTCGAGCCCTCTGCAGTCCAAAGTTTTTCTCTTTTGGCGACTAATTCGTAAATCACGTTTTCATTCTATCAAAATTTCTCCGGAATCCATCAATGAATTGCCCATTTTCTTGATAGACATAACATAATCACCGGCTCACCGCTGTTGAGGCTGTAATTTTTATCAGAAATTGAGACGTGATTTTGCTAAATTTTTTTTTTGCTATTTAATTTGATTACCGCTATCTATGCTAATGAATTCAAGCCTATTTTGCAGCGGCACTATTTTTTGGAGAAGATATCTTTCTGGCTCGTGTTGTCCATCTGAATCAGGTAGGTAAGGCAATTTTTTATTCATTTTGAAAAACTGTTAATAGTTTCAGAATTTTCACTTTATTTAGTTAAATGTTCTGCTATAGTGGTTGAAATTTGACTCAAAACATGTGGCGGGACACTTTATTTAGCACCCTTATAAGTAATTCCACGAGAACAATATAACTCTTCCATTCCAATCACACAATAACGTGATGTTGTCTCTAACCATCCTATCAATAAAAGTATGTGAAATAATTATTAACCCATGAACATTTTTCTTCTTTACAAAAATGGACACATATGTTAGTATAAAAAAACAACAATAATATAATCTTTCAACTACTATATAACTCAAGACATGCAAGAGCTTAACTCAGTTCATTCGTCTTGCTGAAGATATGGCTAACTTCTTTTCCTCAAAAGAAAAAGGAGAAAAAGGAACTGCATATATATGAACAATATGTATTTTAAAAACATCATCAGTAAGTTTGTACTTTTAATTAACGTCTCAGTGAATTGTTTGTATATTTGATCATCCTAGTTATGTCCAACACTTGTGATATTATTGTTTGTTTGAACGAAAAAAGACGAAGTTAAATGGCATTGAATCTTGGTTGACATGTATGCATAATGCATGTGCAAGTTAGAAATCTAAAGTAAAATAAAGTTGGCTAATTCATTGAACAACACTAATCATACAATCTGAATAAATTTGTATATACACACACATTCAAGCAAGGCGAAACCTTTGATCATACAAATAAGTTCAAATTTCATAAAATCAGTTTTATGCATAATGAACTTGCCTGCTTCTGATATGAAGGATAATATGCCCTCGCTGATTCTTGATTTGAAGAAAGGAAGCCTTGTGAATTTTTGATGTTTTGATCTTTTAGGATTTGTTTTTGATTTTGTTAACTTACGTATGAAAAGGAGAAGATAATAACTTAACTAAAAATATGGAAACAGAAAATCTATAATAATATTAAAATGTGTCCATGTGGCAATCTATGTGGTAAAGTAATAATAGATTGGTAATTACTTTTGAGAAAGTAATATTTTGGCAATTAGTTTTCAAGAAAGTAAAATTTTGGCAATTCACTCTCTTATGTTATATATCCAATTGCAGTATGAAATAGATTCAAGTTCAACCAATAATAAATTTATTCCATAATGAGCACATGTCTTATAATAAATTGCTGCAACATTTTAGCTATTTATTTCTTCATTTTTTTTTTCAATATTGGGGTTCATTATTCGGATATTTATTTGTGATATATATATTTATCCACTAAAAAACATTTTTCTGTTATAAAGAATATGTTATTCGAGATTACTAATTATGGGAATGCCTATTTTCATATTCTTTACATAGTTATCAGCTCAATTATATAGGTTTGTAACGAATGCATTGAATATTTTCTTTATAGAAGAAGCTCTCGCGGGTAAGAAAGTAAGAGAGAATATTTTCAACTTTGTAACAGAATATGCTAATTAGTGTTTATTTGATACGAAATTTTAGTTGATTATTTGTGAAAAAAGGGTAAAATTGAGAACAATAGAATAATACTCTGTATTTAGTGATTTTTAGTTGATTATTTGTTAACAAAGGGTAAAATTGAGAACAATAGAATAATACTCTGTATTTAGAGATTTTGCTTTATTGGTGAAGACCTCGGTATCGTATATATCATAGCACTATAAGAAAAAGGGGTCATTAGGGACTGCCTGGGCGGTCCCTAATGACCCCCCTGCGTTCGCTATTGGCAAATAGCGACTGTCTAGCGGTCGCTATTGACAATGGTCGCTTGCCAATAGCGACCGTTAAGCAGTCCCTATTGAGGTCATTAGGGACCGCACAATAGCGACTGTTAAGCGGTCCCTAATGACCTCAATAGGGACCGCAATATAGCGACCGATAGACAGTCGCCATACTTTTGAATAATAGGGACCGTCTGGGCGGTCCCTAATGTAGAATTTAGGGACCGTCAGACGGTCCCTAATTTCTACGATAGGGACCGACCAGACGGTCTGACGGTCCCTAAATTCTACAATATGGACCGACCAGACGATCCCTAATTTTTACAATAGGGACCGCTCAGACGGTCCCTAATGTCTAGAATAGGGACCGACCAGACGGTCCCTAATTTCTACAATAGGGACCGCTCAGACGGTCCCTAATTTCTACAATAGGGACCGTCTGAGCGGTCCCTATTTTATTTCAGAAAGTAGCAACCGTTTGACAGTCGCTACATTTTGAAAAAAATTAGGGACAGTTAGACGGTCCCTAATTTTACAATAGGGACCGTTTAACAGTCCCTACTAATATTCGTAGAATTTCTATGAATATTAGTAGGGACCATCTAACGGTCCCTAATATCAAATTGACGGTCCCTAATATCAAAAACATGGACTGTTTAACGGTCCCTACCAATATTCATAGTATGAATATTAGTAGGGACCGTTAAGCGGTCCCTAATGACCTCCAGAAAAAAAAAATACAATTATATTCCGGATTAAATCCGAAATATAATTTTTTTTTTGTAAAATTGTAATTTTAACAAGATCAAAACAATAAAATGATGAATAAAAAGTTAATATAATGACAATTGACATGAAAGAATAAAAGAATGTGAAAAGACGAATAAAATGAGTAATAATATAAAATGAATGAAATAAAAAACATGAATGAAATCAAAAACATGAATGAAATAAAAAAACATGAATGAAATCAAAAACATGAAATCAAATGTGAAGAATAGTAAATGAAGATCCAAAATAAAGAAAGTGTAAGAAAAAAAGATTGTATTGGTGAAAAAAAAAATGAAGATCCAAAATAAAGAAAGTGAAAGAAAAGAAAATGAAGAAAAGATTGTGTTGGTGAAAAGAAGAAAAGTTTTTGTGTTGGTGAAAAGAAGAAAAAAAAGATAGTGTTTTTGTGTTGGTGAAAAGAAGAAAAGAAGATAGTGTTTTTTGGAGATAGTGAAATGGGTGTAAGAGTGGTGAGGTTATATATATATGATGGGATTCAATTGGTTTTTGTCCGTTGGATGATTTTAGATGATCGACGGTTTGAGATGTCGATCCGTGTTAAAGACATGATGGTGTACTTATGACCGTAGATTATGATTTCATCGACGGTTGAGAATTGATTTGGTGAAATTCAAATTCCCCCCTCACTTCCGCCAAAAAATTTTGCCAAAAAATCAAAATTTTCGATTTTAGTGACCGTTAAACGGTCCCTAATGTCAAATTAGGGACCGCTTAACGGTCCCTATTGTCAAATTAGGGACCGTTAAACGGTCCCTAATTGACATTAGGGACCGCTTAACGGTCCCTACTAATATTCATACTTAAAAATCGATTTTATTTTTTTATTGATGTTGTTGTGTTTGTGATTGTAAGCAACCAAACTCATTGTAATATGTAAATTGAAGTAATAAATGATTGCAAAACCAACCTTATAGCAGATTAGTTGTGAAATAATAGATTAATTGAGATCGATCGAGTTATTAACGTTCAAGATTTCACAAATGTACAACTAATTAATTATCATTAGTTAGTTGTAATTGTTATCCGTGTTTATGATTTACTTCACAAACGTTAGCATAAATATGATTATGAGGTATAATCATTAGATCAAGTATTCATTAATTATACGTATATATGTAGATCGAATTAATTTGTCATTATGTCATTCGTCGTACAAAACAGTAGGAGAATCTTCAAAGCGGCCCGTTCTCCTTGTATAATGTTTGGATATACAATGTGTCGTTGTACTTATTGTTATTTTAACTATTCCAATGGTTATTATGAACTAAACATACAACGCGGCACCTCGAACCATCGAAAAATTCATAATTTTGATGTATGAATATTAGTAGGGACTGCCAAGCGGTCCCTAAATTAACAATAGAGACTGCCAAGCGGTCCCTAATTTGACAATAGGGACCGTTTGGCAGTCCCTATTGTAAAATTAGGGACCGTTTGGCAGTCCCTACTAATATTCATACTTTAAAATCGATTTTGTTTAATTGATGTTGGTGTGTTTGTGATTCTAAGCAACCAAACTCACTGTAATATGTAAATTGAAGTAATAAATGATTGCAAAACCAACCTTATAGAGATTAGTTGTGAAATAATAGATTAATTGATATCGACCGAGTTATTAACGTTCAAGATATATATATTTCACAAATGTACAACTAATTATCATTAGTTTGTTGTAATTGTTATCTCTGTTTATGATTTACTTCACAAACATTAGCATAGATACGCTTATGAGGTATAATCATTAGATCAAGTATTCATTAATTATACGTATATATGTATATCGAATTAAACCCTAAATCCCATAGGAGAATCTTCAAAGCGGCCCGTTCTCCTTGTATAATGTTTGGATATACAATGTGTCGTTGTACTTATTGTTATTTTAACTATTAAAATGGAATGAACTAAACATACCACGCAGCACCTCGAACCATCGAAAAATTCATAATTTTGATGTACGAATATTAGTAGGGACTGCCATGCGGTCCCTATTTTCACATTAGGGACCGCTTAACGGTCCCTATTAAACTTATAGGGACCGTTATGTGGTCCCTATTGACAATAGATACTGTCAATAGGGACCGCCCAGCGGTCCCTATTGACAACGGATACCTATTGACAACGGATAGTATCATTAGGGACCGCTCAGGCGGTCCCTAATGATAACGGCTACTATCATTAGGGACCGCCCAGGTGGTCCCTATTGTTAGTATCCGTTGTCAATAGGGACCGCCCAGGCGGTCCCTATTGACTGACAGTGCCCTATAAATCTAATCTCTATCTATTGCTAATCTATTTCTATTTTTTTCCTTAATCTAATTTCTAATCTATTTCCAATTTCACAATTTCACAATAATCTATTTCTAATCTATTCCTAATTTCACAATTTAACAATAATCTATTTCTAATTTCACAATTTCACAATAATATATTTCTAATTTCACAATAATCTATTTCTATTTCTATTTCAAATCTAACAACAAATCTAACAATCATACAACAAATCTAACAATCTAACAATACCAATTTTCGAATTTAAATTAGGTAATTTTCGGATTTAAATTAAAATATTAGTAAAACACAAAAAAAGGAAAAACTAATAGGAGCTTTTCATTACCGGCGGTGAGAGGCGGAAATGGGCAAAGGAGGCGGCGCAAGGAGGTGTTTCGAACGACGGAGTCGGAGCAAAGAAGATTTGAGGCGGAGCTTAAAAATACCGACAATTTTTGGAGGGGAAAAGGATGTTATGAGTTAGAGATCGGTTTTTGGTCGCAACTTGAGCTCGACAGTCGCTAATGACTGAAATCGGCTCAAATCGGGTATGGGTCGCTGATTTGGGGAAGAAGATGATGAAATAAAAAAAAGTTTTTTTTTTATTTATACACCTAAATCAGCGACCGCTTAACGGTCGCTGATTTGTTTAGGGCCGAATTAGGGTAAATTCGGCCCTAAAATTGGCCCACATTTTGGCCAAACTCGGGCCAAAATGTGTGACCCAATAATTTTTAAATGAGTAGCGACTGCTAAGCAGTCGCTGATTGTCCATAAGGACAATAACGACTGCTTGACAGTCGCAAATTTTCTCAATGAATGTTAGCGACTGCTTAGCAGTCGCTAACGTTCAATGAAAAATTTAGCGACTGCTAAGAGTCGCTGTTGTCTTCAGCAGTCGCAAGCGACTGCTTGGCAGTCGCTAATAGGGACCGCCCATTCTTGTAGTGTAGTCAAAGACCCAACTAAAAAATCTTAGACAACAACATGAAACAATTAATTATGCTGGTTAAACATAATCTCGTTTTCATCTTCAATCTATAGGTTTTACGGGTAATTAGCTTCCACGTTTAATTGGCATAAAATAAATTATGATAGCTCATCACACGCGCGGTAGCAATCGGCTATCTGGTGCTTAGATGGAAGAAATCAACGATTTTGGGACTTAAGGTTCGTGCGATTAGGTGGAAAACAATTTTGACCCTTTTCAAAAGTTTTTTTGTTTAATTTTCCAACCTAATATTTTTTTTGATTTTAAAAGTGAACATTTTAAAAGTCTACAAGACGTTTACTGATTGTGCAAAGTGGGACAAATTAATATCCAAAAAACAAGTTTTTTTCTTTTGAGAATAAAGATTTCATTAATCTGTCTCGAGAGACTTCGAGTAAATCAAGTTTTGTTACATAAGCAGAGCATAAAACTGGAAAGAAACCAAGCATACTAAGGAGGTACATACAGAACATGTCTAGCTAAAGTATGCGCACGCGAATTCTTCTCTCGGCAAATCCATTGGAACTTCCAATCCCGATGTTGATCAACTAATCGTCTGATGTCTCTAACAAGATTCGCATGATCCCGCTCCACTCCCAAAGGAAAATAGATATCTTGGATCACATTTAACCTATCCCCTTCAATAATCACTCTTTCTCAATCCTCATTATTCGCACGCTCGACTGCCCAAACTACCCAGCATTCGTCTTTGTAAACTGCGTACAAGATAGCCATTGTGGTTCTCAATATATAAGCCGAGGCCTGTCACATTATGTTCCTCAAAGTTATTGCGTCAGTCTGAATACGATATTATGGAGAAGCTAACGAGCAACCAAAATTGTTTCCCTGCACATCAGCGTTCGTCTCCTTTGGTACTCCGCCTTTTGTCCAAAAGTCCAGCGTATTAAGAATAAAATGCACTATATCGCCCAATTTGCTCGCCTTTTCCCCCACCATAATTCGATTTCTATTTCCCCAAAACGCCTAACACCCCGTCATAATTCTACTAAGAATATGCACATCTTTGTTCTTCAGAATGCGTGAAACCAGACAAAACCCGACTCATGTGCCTTGATTTGCCTCGTTAACTAGTAGTAACGCCCACACTTGTCGTGCTACGTGACACCCCACGAAACAATACCAAATTTCCTCCTCACCACAATCCTAGCCAAATATCCTCCTCACCACAATCGCAAACTTGACATCTAGAATCTGTATTAATACGACGACATAACAACTTTGACAGAGTAGGGATGATATGATGACATATTCGCCAAGTAAAGATATTAATCTTTGACGAATACTGAATTTTTCACATGAAGTTCCAAACTCCCTGAGACGAATTGCTTCCCTCTCCTCATTTTTTCCTATAAAAACTCCGAGACGTAATAAGGAAGTATGCTCTGTTCACCGTGAAAACACCCGGGGTAGAGAAGTGCCAAAATAATTTATCTTCATTCAAATTACTACATAAAGGAATTGAAAAAATAGCCGCTGCATCTGTATCCCAAAAATGCTCACGATGACACCAATATCCCGTGTCCCCGTATCTTCATCAATCAACGTCGAAACCCGGTAGTTATGAAACTCATGGATACACACCATCTGGAAAATCCATGCATCTCTCCAAATTCAGACTCTCGACCCTATTCTCATTCTCCATCATAATCCTGCCTTAAGAATACTTACAGTTGCCTGATGCGGCGCCATGAAAATGACGCACCTATTCCACACTTAGCCTCGAGAATACTGGAAGTCGAATGGTACTTAGCCTTATATATGCACGCAACAAGATTCCCTGGATTAGAGAATACCCGCCATGCTTACTTGGTCAGCATGGCCAAGTTGAACCCATTTAAACCCTGGAAACCCAGACCCATCCCTCTTACTCTTCGTCAAATGACGCTACACCATCGAGTAAAATTTCGTCTGAGTGCCACTCCCCCACCAAAATCGACTAATCAAAGCCTCAATTTCAGCAATAAGAGTATCTGGAAGTCTGAAGTGACCCATCACAAACATTGGTATCAATTGTAACACAAACTTAATAAGAACTTCTTTTCCAGCACAAGACAATTTTTTTTCTTTATAGCATTTTATTCTATCCCAGATAAGATTCCAAATATAAGCAAAAATTTCCCTCTTTGACTTTTCCACCAACACCGGTAACCCCAAGTATTTTTCATGCTTCTCTGCCACAACAACCCCCATAATGTTCGCAATAACCTATATATCTGTCTCCTTTGTATTTAGGCTAAAGACGATAACTGGTTTCTCGAGGTTAATTTTCTGCCATGCATTGCATTCTCTGTCGCCTCACAAAAAAAAAAACAAGCGTAACATCTGCGAAAAGAAGGTGAGAGACCACATGCACTCTCCTTGCAACTCGAATACCTGTAACAATTTATTTGGCCTCGGCGTCCCTAATGAGAGTAGAAAAAGCCTCGAAAACAAAAAGAAACAAGTATGGGGATAACATATCCCCTTGCCTAATTCTCCGTTCCGGACCGAGAGATCCAAAATCATGCCAATTCACAAGAAAAGAGTAGGAAGCCGTACGGCCACAAGTCATAATAAGTGAAACAAATAAATCCAGAAATCCTAATTTAAGCATTACCTGTTCCAAGAAGGACAATTGAATTGGTCATATGCCTTACTCATATCCAACTTCAATGTTATCTGCCCATTATTGCATGTACTCTTAGTTCTAATAAAGTAATTGTTAACGGGTTTAGAATTATTCCCTATTAACTGAATTATTTATTAGGGTTGGAACGCCTTTGCCCGTGGTTCAAAAGCTAAATACTATGTTAATGAGAAGGAAAAATTGACAAGAACCTTCCTTCCTTTTATTGACTATACTTCATTCTCTCTTCCGAGTGGATTTTCTTATATTTCCGAGTCTTTTTTCCGAGTTGGTCTTCTTTCTTCTATTGATATCTCCCTTTATATAGGTTTTGGTAGGGGCATGTGTCATTGTGCATGTGTTTACAGGTGTCGTTATGCATGTGGTTATGTTTACACGTGTTACAATGCTTATACAACCAATAAGATAACGTGTTCATTTTGAGTGCTGACTGTATCTTTTCTTCTTCCGAGGGCTTTGGTCTTCTTTATGATACGGAGTAAATTGCCTTCTTTGCTGGTAATGGTGACTTCGAGGGCCGAGTTTGAGTATTCCCTTAATGATAGTGCTTTTCCGAGAGATGTGTATTCTGGAGTAAGTGTTTCAAGATATTTTCCGAGAGGGTGTGGGTGAGTTGATCTCCGAGTGGTTTTGAGCTATCGTGAGTAGGTGTTCTTCTTTCTCCGAGTGTCCAGAGAGGTTTGTTGAGTTATTTGTAAAGTTCTGACTTTTAGTCTGATCGTCGAGAGTAGTGTTCCGAGAGCTTTCGTGTTTGGAATGTATAGTCAAGGAAGGGTTTTTGCCAAGGTTCTGGGACTGTTGTCCGTTGGCTCATTCTTTCCGAGAGCTTAATTTTCTTGGAAAGTAGTATGAGTTCCGAGAGTTTTCGTATTTGAGACTGCCTTGGTTTCGTATTCCTCATGTTGGCTTTTACTCCAGTAGTCTGTTGTGTGGGAGATGTGCTCCAAGAGGTGTGATACCTGTATCGCGGAAGTAGGTCGCATAATCATATAATAATATATTTGGTAATTCCAGTAATTGACTTATTGTTTATTCTAAGCAGGTGAATTATCATCCTGTTAACAAACCCCCCCAGTTTCTAGTGCAGTTAGTTATCACTACTGTACTAGAAACTTAAGAGTTTAAAGGGTACGAGAGTCCTAGTATCGTAGATTTCATCAGGTATACGGGGAAGGTTTCACAAGGCCTCGTAGAACTCTTCAGGGGTGTCGTAAACACTCGTCAGTGACATGTATGCTTTGTTCGACATTTCCCTCGTTCTTGGCGTTACCTTTAAAAAGGCGAGGAGTATCGTGATACTCTCTCCGAGTGTTTGCCGTCGTATGTTCCAAATGTGCCCTCGTAGGTCATTTGTTGGGGCATTAATTGTAACTTATGGCATTTAATTAACTGTAATTTAATTAACTGCGACTTAAATGCAGTTAGTGGTGATTTTAATGCCACGTTTAAGTTGGGTGCGGGAATCGAAGAGTCTTGACCCTTATTCTTTCGTTAACCGAGGAGACGTGTCATTAAGCACGATTTTCAATCGTGAGGCGTGGCACGCTTAGTGGTCTTTTAAGACGCTTAGTGGGTGTAGGGTTTAAAAAACCCTCTTTTTCACCCATCATTCTCACTTGCAAACTGAGCGGATAGCATTTTCTCCCAAAGCGCACTCTCTTTTCTCTGCAATCGATTTCTGCTAATCTTTTCTTTCAAAAACTCTGTTCTAATGGCGTCGCAATCTAACACCAATCTGATTTCAGCTGCTTCCGGTACCAGAGGAGCGACGGGTTTAGGGTTTCAAGCTTCGCGAAAGCGGAGTGCTGCGGCGGTGGGGGCAAGCGGTAGTGGTGGTGCTGGAAAATCGAAGAGGATGAAGAAAAAGGCTGACAAAGGTGGCGCTCCGCGAGTCACCCAGAAGGTGGGTAATACGGCTAGCACCGCCACCGAGAAAGAAATCAAGAACTTGTTCAAGGAGCACTGTGTTTCTGGCCGTAACATTGAGATAACGGTGCCGGAGGCCCATCACCGGGGTGATGCTCCTCCTGAAGGGTACCTGACGGTGTACTACCCGCAACTAAAGGCGGGGCTGCGCACTTTTTTCCCGCCTTTTTTCTGCGACATCTTCAATTACTGCAATCTTTGTCCGAGTCAGCTCGCCCCAAATTCGTTCTCGTCACTGGCCTTGTTCGTGTTTTGGTGCCTGGTGAGAGGCATCGAGTGTACGAGGGACAGGTTCTTTGCTGTTTTCGAGTTGAAGCAGTCTCCCGGGGGGGTCCTTTTTACTACTTTACTCACCGAGATAAGGATGACAGGATCTCCGAGGGTATGGTCACCTCCCATAGCTCGTGGAAGAATAAGTTCTTCTTCATCAATACAGTTGTGGGGTCGTGGGACATACCTATGACTTGGAGGGTGCCTACCTTCCCTGACAGAGTGATGGACGACACACTGGTGTTCTCACCGGTGTTCTCCGCGAAGCCTCTCGTGGAGTCAAAGGACTTTATTCGTCTCTATCGAACCGCAGGATTGAAGTACATCTCCCCGATAGACAAAATCAAGACTCCTTTGGCTGTTCCCGAGAAGTTGTTTGATACATTTGGTGAGTCTTTTACCCTTCTATCTACTATCTTACGGGTTTCTCTTTTTATTTTATCTAACTCATGACCTCCTTGATAGTGAATGTCCTACGGCCATTTATGGTGGAAAGTGAGGCCGTGGTGGGCAAGAAGGGGAAATTTACCCTAGGAGAGGGTGGAACTGTTGAGGTTGCAGAAGGGGAGCAAGGAGGAACTCCTTCCAGGGTTGCTGAGGTTACGTCCCGGTCATCTAGTGGGACATCCGATACCCCCGAGGAAGTAGAGTTAGCTGTGACCTCTGCCGATGCAGGTCCTAAGGGGGGATTCACCATAGGGGATGGTGAAGATGAGGTTGGGATAGAGGAGATGGCTTTACCAGCTCCGGGTGTCATTCAAGTACCCTCGTCGTCGGAGTTATCGGGGGATTCTTACGCCCTGTTGGCGACCCCTCCGAAAGGTACGTGTTCTTAAAATACTTAGTGGTATATGAGTGCGCCTTAGATAACTACTTTAGGTAACCAAAAGGGTATTTTTACTTAGATAACTTTCTGATTTTGTAGGAGGTGAAGAGTTTTTTGGTTTGGAAGGGGGATCATTTCCTTCCGACTCTGCTTACCTTCCAGCATTCGATACCATGAGCTTGCTGGACGAGATTATGGCCGCGGGTCCTCCGCTTGCGAGTGCTCCTCCCCCGAGACCTTTCGTGGCTATCCAGTCCGATAGCCCCATAGTCACTCAGGTTCCACTGCCGGGGGTGGTATCTTCTGAGAGGCCCTCGTCTTCTAAGGCTCCCGTTTCAGGACGAGAGCCTAGCACCGAAGATGCTCAGGAGGCACTCGAGACGGTGACTCGATACCTCACCGCTGCCAATTCCTTGCCAGCAGACGGGTGGGAATTTACTCGAGTTTGTGTCAACAATGTGGCCATGCTGGTAAGTCTTTTATCTAACTAATTTATTTAAGATCCTTTATCGGGATCTTTATTCTTCTACTTTGCTTTCTTAGGCACCTAAAATGCTTCCCCTTCTGTTACTCGAGGTTGAGAAGCTGCAAAAACTGGCGAGTGCGGCTGAGGAAAAGTCTCGGAAGCTGGAGGCAGAGAATAAGAACCTGCTATAGAAGGTGGGGAAATATGAGGCGGCTTTTGCTAAGGTCTCGCGGCACAATCAAGACCTGAGGGGGGAAAATAAGCAGCTTCTCTCCTCTGTAAAGGAGATGGAGGCTTCTGGTCTGGTGCTGAAGGATAGGATGGATTCCCTCGAGGGCGAGAAGGTTGCTTGGGAGGCCAAGCAGAAAGAGTTGGAGCAACATCTCTCGGAGGCACTGGGCCAGGTGGATACTCTTAACGTGAAGCTGGCACAGGCCACGGCTACGGGGGGCATTCTCCCCGAGGAGGTGCAGCAAAGGGTGGACGATGCTGTTAAGCAGGCCCGAGAGGAGACTACTATTCAAGTGAGGGATCTGTACCTCAGCAAACATCCGGGGTACTTGGCGGGATCTGCCATGTGGGGATTCCTTCAGTGTTTCGGGCAGGTACGACAGAAGGTGAATCCCCACTTGGACCCGAAGGTGGTTAATATCGCGGAGATGAAGAGGCCAACTTTGGAGGAAGCCTTCAACCTCTACCAGAAGAGTAGTACTCGACTTCCTCCCACCTCCTCATCCCCGTCTCGGGTGCCTCTTTCTACTATCCTCCCGCGATCTTCAGCGGACTCCCCTCTCCGAGTTGGGGTTCAGGCTACCTCCTCGGGTGTTCCTTCTCCAGCGGGTGCTCCTATCCCTCCTACCACCGAGCCAACCCCTGATTCTTCGAGTGCTCAACCCCCCCAGTCTTAGTAGTTTTTAATTTGTAAACACTTTTTTATGTAATGGTACTTAGTTTTTTCTCTTGTAATGGTATTATTTTGGAATGAAACATTTCTTACTTGGAACAAAACTTTTTATTTTCCGTGTTTATAATCACACAACTCTTCCGCATATTATGACTACTTAGTTTCTTTCCTTTTATTGTAGAATTTTTTAAGATTGAGTTTACAGAAATGAGAGAGCGTCTCACTCTTACTGGCCAAGTAACTTTCTTAGCATAGCGTGTCCATTTGCAGTGCAATTTTGGGGGAATATACTTTCCTAAATAGGAGTATCCCCTGGCACGCCTTCGTAGCCTATTATAGTATACTTTGGGCAGCTCAATCGTAATTCTATCTTCGAGGAAAGAGTCGTAAGTAGGCGTCGATGCTTAGAGTATGGCGAATATTTTCACGTCCTTTCAAAGAATCATTCCTAGTAGATTTGTTCATACCTTTCTCTTTTACTTATTTAGACTTTCGGAAAGCCTTCGATGAGAGGGTATAAGTGAGGTTTCCTAGAGTGACTGCTCTCGGAAATACTTACCTGGGTTCCTGGGCTCTGTCCTTTTCTTTTCCCCAGTATTTACATAGTAAATTATAGAATCTCATGATTTCTTTACGAAGATACTATAATCTAATTCATAATATAACAAGTGAAAGAAGGATACTTATCTTTGGTGCGTAACTGTGTTATTACTGTAGCACCCGCTTCTCCTTCGGATTTGGATGTTCCTGGAGACAAATCTTGTGGAGTTCCCACAGACGGCGCCATTTTGTTAACGGGTTTGGAATTATTCCCTATTTAACGGAAGATATTTATATTGGGTTGGAGCGCCGATCCCGACCCGATGAGATTGTTGGTTTTTATTGATTTGCGGTTGGACTCGGATATTTTCCGAGATGCCTACGTATCCCCCGATTGGGAATCAAGCCACTCATAGTTCTTGTTTTTTGGTGTTGGTTATTTGGTGCTTGTCGATTTTATCGGATATATTGGTTTTGTATATGTTGGAGGGTTTGTCCTAGGGGAGAAGAGTGTTCTCCGAGGGGAGGAGAGTGTTCTCCGAGGGGAGGAGAGTGTTCTCCGAGGGGAGGAGAGTGTTCTCCGAGGGGAGGAGAGTGTTCTCCTAGGGGAGGGGAGAGAGTTCTCCGAGGGGAGGAGAGTGTTCTCCGAGGGGGGGAGAGTGTTCTCCTAGGGGGGAGAGTGTTCTCCTAGGGGAGGAGAGTGTTCTCCTAGGGGAGGAGAGTGTTCTCCGAGGGGAGAAGAGAAGGAAGGAGTTTTTTTGTTCGCAGGTTGCGTATGTGTCTCTCTCTTTTTCTCTCCATCTTTTTTCCCTCTTTTTTCTCTCTTCCCGAACTTGTCTTTTCTTCTATGGTTCTTGTCCCCTTTTTATAGAGGTTTTTTAGGGGCAGGTGTCTTGTGCATGTAAAGATACAGGTGATGTGGCCTCATTGCATGTGTGCCACTTGGTGGCTAAGTAGAGGCTTGGTACATGCAATGTGTTGTGCCTTGTTTGGTGCAAATGCTTTTGTAAATTTGAGTCGTATTACCATAGCGAGTACAAAATCGTACGTGTAATAATATATCGAGTTGTGAGTCATGTTATAAATACGAGCATAAACCGGGTAGTATTTTAGCTATAAATCCGGTCGATAGTCGTGCGTCATGATTTACGATATACAAAAAGTATAACTTTTGACGAATTATACCGGTATTTAAACCGTGTTATAATGCGGTATCGTTTATGAATATTAATATACCAAGTAATTTTGGTAATTGAATTATCGCTTATTTTAAGCAGGTAAATTATCATCCTGTTAACAAACCCCCCAGTTTTTAGTGCAGTTGGTCATTATGACTGCACTAGAAACTTAATAGGTTAAAGGGTACAAGGGCTCGGGTATCGTAGATTTTGTCAGGTATACTGGGAATGTTTCACAAGGCCTCGTAGAACTCTCCAAGGATGTCGTAAACACTCGTCAGTGACGTTTATGTTTTGTTCGACGTTTCCCTCGTTCTTGGCATTACCTTTAAAAAGGTGGGGAGTATCGTGGTTATTCTCTCCGAGTGATTCCCGTTGTATTCTGAAATGTGCCCTCGTTAGATCATCATCGGGGCATTAATTATAATTTAAAGTTATGGCATTTACTTAACTGCAGTTAATGGTGATTTTAATGCCACGTTTATGTTTGGCGCGGAGACCGAAGCGTTTCTGACCGTTTGTGTTTCTGTTAACCGAGGAGACGTGACAATTAAAGGTACTAAGCACGACTTTCAATCGTGGGATGCGAGTAGGTTTAGTGGTTGAAAGTGCAAGTTTTCTGGATGTTAGGATAACATTGAGATTTTCAATGTTAGAGTAACATTGCACGTCCAAAAACTGTTTTACAATCTAGTTATTATTATTATTATTGTTTTGCCTTATTCACTTAACTAACTGAGTTCCACAGTTGTAGTTGTCTTTGATTATTATTCAGGAAACAAACTTGCATTAGGTTGGACGCTCAAAGTTTCCAAGATGAGAAGTTTCCTTAATTAAAGCAAACGACTTATAAAAGGAAAGAAGAAGTCTAGTGCGACTAGGAAAGCTTCCAAGGGAAAGTCCTGAATTGAAGAAGGAGTCTTTCCTTAGCTAGATCACTGGCGAAGGAAATTTTATTCAAGAAGGACTGCGAGAACAAGGAAGAGGAGTTCGAGAAGGAAACAAAGAGAATTACCAACCGTGTACAACACACCTTGAAGTCGAAGATCAAGAACCTATATATAGGTGTGAAGTACATCAAGACAAACAACGAGACAAGAGCTAATCAATCCGAGAGATTAATTTACAGTTGTTGAGTGTTGTCTTGCTTTAGCAAAGTTTTTAAGTTGTTAGAATAGATCTAAGAGTGAGGAGCTTTTAGAGATAGTCGAAGCAACTCTTGTGTGCTTTGCTTAGTTTGAACAATTCGAGAGTGAGGAGCTTGAGAGTTGTGAGAACGCCTTTGTTAAACCCTTGTGGTATTTTGCCTACGGCTCGGAAGTTAATATAATCCTATATTCACTTCTTAAATTCGTGTTTGTTTATTCCGCTGCAAACTGTTACTCTGGTCTGCTGTTAAAGTAACATCGTCGAACTAACAGCGAACACAAACTGTTAAAGCCAAGGGGACAATGGACAGCCGCTGAAATTGCTCTCTACAACTACAATGAGAAGGCTCTCAATGCTATTTTTAGCTGGATAGGTAATCATATGTTTAAACTTGTTCAAACTTGTGATACTGCTAAAGCTGCATGGGAAACACTTGAGTTACATTGTGAGGGTGATGTGGCTGTGAGGGATTCTAAGTATAGGAAACTTTTGAGAGACTTTGAGAAGATTGAGATGGGAGAAGAGGAAACTATTGATAGTTATTTTGAGAAACTTCTTGATATATCTAATCAATGTCAGAACTTAGGTTTTGTGATTCCTAATCAGACCATGGTGTATAAAGCCTTTAGAACACTATCTTCTAAGTTTACAGTCAAAAGAATTGCTATGAATGAGTCTAAAGATCTTGCCAACATGAGTTTCCAGACCTTGATGAACACTATGAAAGAATTTGAATTAGAATTCCTAGGAAAGTCTAGCAAGCAATTAGCTTTAGCCCTTCTTGGAACTAGTTCAGATTCTGCAGGTAGTGATGAGGATGAATATGAGTTGATCTCTTCTAACTATGGCAATATTACCAAAAAGTTTAGTAAATTAGGTTTCAAAGGTAAACAGAAAGAAAAACTAACTGGTAATGATGGCCCCAGTTACAAGAAATTGCCCCCTAAATTTGTTAAGTACATGGCATCTAAGAGCACACCTCAAGATGTAGAAAAATTAAAGGATGTTCAGTGCTATGAATGTAAGGGGTATGGTCACTATAAACATGAATGTGCTAACACCCTCAGAACAAGAGGGAATTCTCATTGGGTTTGTGTAGATGACTTCAATGAAGATGATTTTGAATCTGGAACAAGTACCGAAGAACACTCAGAGGAAATCAAAACTGCTGCGCTATGCACAAGGATCACCTGGACCAATGAAGACTCCAGAAATTGCCTAGGATCACAATGTTACTCTAACATTGGTGAACCAACAGCAAAGCAGGAAATCTTTTTTGGAGACTGGAACAACAATGATTCCCAGGTTATCTCTGATGAACTCTCTGATTGTGATGATACTAACTTTGAGTGTTTTCATGGTACAGTTGATCTAGAAGAAGAGTACTCCCAAGAAGAAGAATTATCCCAGGAGGAGATTCTTGATGATCTGCACACAACATTCCTCAGGCTTGAGAGAGAGAATGTGAAACTCATAAAGAAGAACATAGCACTGACTCATGACATCGAGTGTCTGAAAAACATGTTGAAACTCTATGAAAGAGATCTTGACAAAGCTGAAGCTGAGTTGAAAGAGGTAAAGGATAAACTCAAGAAAGACACACAGATCATAGCTAAATGGAATGCAGGTACTTCCAAACTTGATGAGGTACTAAGCATGGGAAATTCAGGTTCATGTGGTCTGGGATTTGTTGAGAAACCTTCCTCTTCTATTGTAAATTCTGCCTATCTATCTTCTAGCTTTGTTAAAGAATCTGATTCTAAGAGTTTAGGTACCATCAACACTGTGAGAAGTAAACCTACTTTTATCTGTCAATACTGTTACCAACCAGGCCACATAAAACCATTCTGTAGAAAATTTATAAGAGAATGTGGTAAGAAAACAGTTACTGAACCCAATGTTAGAACAACAACAGTTTCTGATGTTAGACCAACATTAGGTTCAGGACAGAAAGGTAGAACTTGGGTAGAAAAAGTTAAGACCCCTAAGATTAAAGTTGTTTGCAATGTTGTTTTCTCTGCTGTGTATTCTAACCTTTCAGGTAAGTGGTACTTCGACAGTGGATGCTCAAGACATATGACAAGCAACATTGACAATCTTGTGAATATGGTTTCCTTGAGTACTGGCACTGTGACCTATGGTGGTGGTACAAAAGGGAAAATCATTGTAAAGGGGACACTGAATGTTGATGGATTTCCACCCCTGAAGGATGTGTTGTTGGTTGATGGGCTACATGCAAATTTAATCAGCATCAGTCAACTATGTGATGATGACTTGCTGGTTACATTTGACAGTTCATCTTGTGATGTTTATGATAGTGATAATGTACTTGTTATGACAGGTACTCGGTCCAAGGACAACTGCTACCTAGCTCAAGAGGAAGCAGAGTGTTTCCATGCTAAAATAGATGAAGCATCTATATGGCATAGGAAACTTGGACATGTTCACTACATGAACCTTGAGAAATTGCAAAAAGTTGATGCTGTAAGAGGCTTACCTAAGCTATCTTGCCCAGGTAAGCTTGTCTGTGGTGATTGTCTCAAGGGTAAACAAACTAGAGCAGTTCATGCCCCCCTACAGGTACAGAATGCTAATCCTAGATCTAGTAGGTGCTTTGAACTGTTACATATGGACTTGATGGGTCCCATTGAGGTGAGTAGTCTGAATGGTAAGAAATTTGCCTTTGTTATTGTAGATGACTTCTCTAGATATACTTGGGTAAAGTTTCTTAAAGAAAAGTCAGAAGCTTTTGATCAGTTCAAAATTCTTTGTGCTAGTATTAAAAACTTATATGGCTCTTCTGTGACTAAAATTAGGTCTGACCATGGTAAAGAATTTGAGAATGCTAGTTTTGATAACTATTGCAATGTTAAAGGAATTTTCCATGAATACTCAGCACCTAAGACACCTCAGCAGAATGGGATTGCTGAAAGGAAGAACATGACACTTCAAGAGATGGCCAGAGTCATGCTGAATGCCAAAAATATATCCAAGAGACTCTGGGCTGAAGCTTTAAACACTGCTTGTCATATTAGTAACCAGGTGTACCTCAGACCTGGAACTAACATGACTCCATATGAACTCTTGAAGGGTGTGAAACCAAATATTGCACATTTTCATGAATTTGGATGTGACTGTTATCTGCTAAATGACAGGGATTATCTTAATAAATTTGATCCAAAAAGTGAAAAATGCATCTTTGTAGGATACTCTGCCAATAGTACTTCCTTTAGAGTCTACAATCCTAGATTGAAGACAATTCAGGAATCAGTGAATGTTGTGTTTGATGATTTCATACTTGATACATGTACTGGTAATATTAATGTCTCCAATGTTGAACCAACAGTGGAGATTGATGATGTTACTCCTTCCAATGGTACTCCAACATTGGACCATGAAGCTGGAAATGCAGAACATGAGACAGAACCCAATGTTAGACTAACACCAGCTAGATCTGATGTTAGACTAACAGCAGAAGATTCTGACTCTGAAGTTGAAGCTGTCACTGGATCTAGAAGGGACCCACCAGCTAGGATTCAGAAAGACCATCCAGCATCACAGGTAATAGGTGAGATCACTGAACGGGTAAGGACACGCAACAAAGAAAGAATTGACTATAGTGATATGGTCAAGATGTGTGTCTGCATGAATTTCACTTGTACTGTTGACAATGCCTCATGTTTTGTTTCCTCTATTGAACCTAAGAATGTGACTGAAGCCCTTCTTGATAACTTTTGGATTAATGCCATGCAGGATGAACTATTACAGTTTACTAAGAACTGTGTTTGGAAGTTGGTACCTAGACCACGTAGTGTAAATGTAATAGGAACTAAATGGATCTTTAAAAACAAAAGTAATGAGGAAGGAGTCATAGTTAGGAACAAAGCTAGACTGGTTGCTCAGGGATACACTCAGGTTGAAGGTGTAGATTTTGATGAGACTTTTGCTCCAGTTGCTAGGATAGAATCTATTAGATTACTCTTAGCCATTGCATGCTGTCTTAAGATAAAACTATACCAAATGGATGTTAAGGGTGCTTTTCTTAATGGGCTGATTGATAAGGAAGTATATGTTGAACAGCCTAAGGGATTCACAGATCCTAAGTATCCAAACCATGTGTACAAGCTTGAAAAAGCCCTTTATGGTCTTAAATAAGCACCTAGAGCATGGTATGAAAGGCTTACATAATTTCTATTAAGTCTTGGTTTTGTTAGAGGTGGAGGAGATAGAACTCTGTTTGTTTTAAAGAAAGATTCTCATATCTGTATTGCTCAAATCTATGTTGATGATATTGTGTTTGGCTCAACTAACAATTCTATGTTAGAAAAGTTTGTTGAATCAATGACAGGGCAGTTTGAAATGAGTATGATGGGAGAATTGAATTTCTTCCTTGGTCTTCAAGTGAAACAAACAGGTACTGGCATATTCCTTTGTCAGGAAAAGTATGCAAATAATTTGGTAAAAAGGTTTGAATTAGCAGATTCAAAGCCTTGTAAGACTCCCATGGCATCTGCAGTGAAGATGGCCAGGGATGATACTGGTGTCAATGTTGATCCAACATTGTACCGTTCAATGATAGGAAGCTTGTTATACTTGTCTGCTTCAAGACCTGATATTATGTTCTCTGTGTGTGTATGTGCAAGGTACCAGGCATGTCCAAAGCAGTCACATCTGATTGCTGTGAAGAGAATACTTAGATACATATCTGGCACTTTGGCCCTTGGCATATGGTACTCTTATGATACTAACACAAATCTTGTAGGTTTCAGTGACTCAGATTGGGCAGGTGATACTGATGACAGGAAGTCTACAAGTGGAGGATGTTTTTATCTGGGGAACAACTTGGTCTCATGGTACAGTAGAAAGCAAAACTGTGTGTCACTATCCACTGCTGAGGCTGAATACATTGCAGCAGGTAGTTGTGTCACCCAGTTGGTATGGCTCAAACATATGCTACTGGACTATGGGTTGGACAGTGATACCTTACTTATGTTTTGTGATAACCTTAGTGCTATAAGCATCTCTAAGAATCCTGTTCAGCATTCTAGGACAAAACATATAGACATTAGGCATCACTTTCTGAGAAACATGGTAGAAGACAAGCTTATTGACATTGAACATATAGAAACTAACAATCAGCTTGCTGATATGTTCACTAAACCATTAGATACTGAGAGGTTCTTCAGTCTGAGGAACTCTCTTGGCATGTGCATTGTTTAGAGATGTTAGTTCACCAGTGTTGACATAACACCACTGTCTAGCATTGGTTATTGGTTGTGGTGTAGCTGTAATTCTTTTATGTTCCTTTTTGCATTCTTCTTTCTTGCATATTACATCTTTGTTAGAGAAACTGTTGGTTGTGTGGTTAATCTGTATGAATAGCTAAGGTGATTGGTGAACAGGTACATATCAAGAGTTTTGGAAAGAAATAACTCTGATGTTAGTCTGTGAATGTTAACCTAACATCATGGGAGAAGCTGGGATACACAGAGCTCACTACTCTGATGCTATTCAGTTGTGACTTATCCATGTTAGGTTTGACAAGGTATGAAGAGAAGCTGGGGTACATGATGTTGAAGGCCTCATTGTCATTCAGTTGTGCTTATTTTCATATTTTTGTCTATGGCCAAGGTTTTTACATGATAGTGATCTTTCCTACTGGGGTGTATAAAGTTTAGACTGTGTGCATTCAGTAGCATTGATTACTTAGTATTTCCTTGATAAACAGGTTAGTAAACAAGTATGCATGAGGAGTTGGGGTGGAGAAATATTTGATAAAAGTGTTGTCTTCATTCAATTTCTTTGTACTTGCCTGATCTGTAGCTGATAGTTAAGTTGCTGGGGTGTGTGGAGACCTGTGCTGCCCACATTCAGTGATGAGACTGTCCTTTAACATTCATCAGTTTTTTTTTATTCAAAAGAGTTTCTAAAAATAGTGAAAGTTAAAGATAAATTGATATGTCCTGATCCCAGTTAGCAAGGCGGTTTGTATGTGGTTACCATCTCTCAAATGTTAATCTAACATGGTTGCATTCATTCTAGTTCTGCATATTTCCTTTTGTCGGTTTGGGCTTAGGGGGAGTAGTTAAGTATCTTGTGTTGAGGCATACTTCTTGGGTGACCAGCTACAGGTAAAAGCACTATGTTTTGTGATCTTCTTGCTGTGGGAAAATCCTTTCCCTGGATAAGTATATCCTCTGTGTTTTTCCCTGTTTGATTTGTCACTTGCTTATACTGATGATCTTAAGCTTTGTCATTGTACCTGTGTACGTGGTTGAAGCTTCAGATTAGTACAGGAATATCTCACGCTCTCACAAGATGATGCTACTTTGGATGAAGCCCTGCACCTCCTACTTCCCTCCCTGATGTTAACTTGCCAATGTTAGTCCAACATTGTAACAGTGTAACTTATAAGTTTTCAGGTATGGAGACTGCTCTGGTTACGTGTTAACCTAACACTGACACGTGGTAAGAATAACATGTAGGGGACGTGTGATAGTGGTCAGATTATTATGGTAACATGTTACAACACCACTATTCCATGCTCTTCATCTGAATCATATATATAATTTGCCCTAATTTCTTCTTCATTCTAACGCTAACAACTGTGCAAAGCAAATTACTCTCTAAATTTTCAAAATCTTCAATCTTTTATCTCAAAGTTACTCTAACAATGGCACGCAAGTCCAATATTGATGCTCTTGCAGAAGCAGCTGCGCAAATCGAGCGAGCGCCACGACGCAGTACTAGACGCACCGCCGCTGAAACCACAGTCGCCGCCTCTCCAAAGAGGAAAGCTACCACTCAACGGCGCAAGGGCAAAAAGATTTCAAAGAAAGATGTTAGTTCAACATCAGATGCTGTCGAGCAAGCCCCTGCTCCCACCAATCCTGAAATCGAGGTAACAATGGCTAACCCTACTCCGAGTATACCTGCTGATGTTGATGTTGGTATTGAGGGGGAGAATGAGGCCCATGTGATTGGGTTGGGTAGTGCTGTGATTGAGCCAGCTGAGGCTAATGTGGTTGAGGAAGTGGTGGAGCCAACTGGGGCTAGTTCTGTTGAGCCTAATGAGGCTAATGATGATGAGCTTGCTGCTGATGAGGAGAGTGGACATGCTACTGGTGAGCATGATGAGGATTTGTCTGAGGAGATTGCTGCTGATGGCAATCTTGGTGTAAATAATGGGGTTACTACTGAAGGTAACCAAGCTGTTGTGAGTGATCAACCAGCTGAGGTTGAAGGAGAAGAAGAGGATGAGGATGAAAACCTTTCCTTGGCTGCTCTTGCAAATGCTGCCAGGAAGAAGAAGGGTAAGGAGGTGATGGCTGAGTCTTCTGAGGATGAGTCAGAAGAAGAAAAAGAAGAAGAAGAGGTTGAGGAGGAAGAGGAAGAGGAAGTTGAGGAAGAAGAGCTTGTGGCTGATGAGCCAGAGGAAGCTGATGTTACTTTAACATCAGATGATGATCAGTTTACTGATCTGATGATGAAAGAGTATCCACATGAAGCTTACTCTGACTTCTATGTGTCTCCTGATGCTGAGGAGCAATGGGAGGCATACCAAGCCAGGGTAATCCACAAGGAAAGGGCTATTGAGGAGGGTATTTTCAAAGAAAACAGGGTGTTTGAGTTGCTTGAGGCTAGAGGAGTCTTGGGCTCTGTGCAGAATCTGTCTGCATATGTTCCTGATGTAGTGAGAGAGTTCTACATGAATCTCTCTGAGTGGGTGATCAACCTGGATTCTCCTAAGTATGGGAAGGCTTGGGTTAGGAAGAAGATCTATGACATCACTCCTGCCATGATCAATGAGGCTTGGGGGCTTCCTGATCCTGAAGAGTCTGAGGATCCTACTATGGAGGAGATCATCACTGATCTTACATGTGGTCTCACTAGGCAATGGAGAGAGAGCTTTCCCACAACCAGGCTGACTTCTCTTAGTGCCATCCTTCACAAAATCAGCACTTACAATTGGCTTCCTTCTTCCAACACTACTGTGATGACAAAAGAGTCAGCAAAGTTGGTGTACAAGCTGAAGAATGGACTGAGTGTAAACATTGGTGAAAAAGTGCTGAGACACATGAAGGAAGTCACTACAAAGCCCAAAGGAATCCTTCCCTATCCCTCTCTGATCTCATGCCTATTGGTGAAGCAAGGCTTCAAAACCAAGAAGACTGAAGGATGGATCAGCAACAAGGCTGTAATGTCAATCACCAGGAGCTACTTCACTAATGTGAGGATCCAGGATTTGCCTTGGAACCCTCAAGGAGAAGCTGGTCCCAGCAGGAAGAAGAAGAAGAAGACACACAAGTTTGCTACTTCTTCAGTTCCAGTGAGCAGTGGTGACAGCTGCTCAGTGATTGCAGATGCTTTTGTTGAGGAAACCTTGGTCTGGCTGGATAGGGAGTACAAGGACACCCAGAGGGAAATAGCTGACAAGCAAGTCAGACTGCAGGAATTGGACAGCTTGAGGAAACACTTGAAGGATCTGCCTTCCTCACAAAAAGGGGGAGAGTAGATCAAATTTCAAAATTTCCTGCAATTTTTTTAGTTTCTGTTTCTAATGCCTTTTGAACAATTGTTTTCTTTTTATTCTGATCAAGGAGTCTGTTCCTTGCTGCTAGTATGGACTGTAATTAAGTACTTTTTAATTTTGGGTACTTAGTGTTTCTGCTTATGCTATTATTGAACTGTGATTAATGGTACTAACTCTGTTTTGCAGGTGTTAACTTTCTGATGTTAAACCAACATTGATAAAGCTGGATGTTATAACATCGAGAGTATCAGTGTTAGAATAACATTGGATTAGTCCCTTCTGATATTCAGGGGGAGAGTACTTAGTTTTTCATTGTTATGATATAATGAAGTTTTTCTGAATAATTTGATCTGATAAGAACTGTTTCTTAGGTTTTGTGATTAAGGCAAAAAGGGGGAGATTGAAAGTGCAAGTTTTCTGGATGTTAGGATAACATTGAGATTTTCAATGTTAGAGTAACATTGCACGTCCAGAAACTGTTTTACAATCTAGTTATTATTATTATTATTGTTTTGCCTTATTCACTTAACTAACTGAGTTCCACAGTTGTAGTTGTCTTTGATTATTATTCAGGAAACAAACTTGCATTAGGTTGGACGCTCAAAGTTTCCAAGATGAGAAGTTTCCTTAATTAAAGCAAACGGCTTATAAAAGGAAAGAAGAAGTCTAGTGCGACTAGGAAAGCTTCCAAGGGAAAGTCCTGAATTGAAGAAGGAGTCTTTCCTTAGCTAGATCACTGGCGAAGGAACTTTTATTCAAGAAGGACTGCGAGAACAAGGAAGAGGAGTTCGAGAAGGAAACAAAGAGAATTACCAACCGTGTACAACACACCTTGAAGTCGAAGATCAAGAACCTATATATAGGTGTGAAGTACATCAAGACAAACAACGAGACAAGAGCTAATCAATCCGAGAGATTAATTTACAGTTGTTGAGTGTTGTCTTGCTTTAGCAAAGTTTTTAAGTTGTTAGAATAGATCTAAGAGTGAGGAGCTTTTAGAGATAGTCGAAGCAACTCTTGTGTGCTTTGCTTAGTTTGAACAATTCGAGAGTGAGGAGCTTGAGAGTTGTGAGAACGCCTTTGTTAAACCCTTGTGGTATTTTGCCTACGGCTCGGAAGTTAATATAATCCTATATTCACTTCTTAAATTCGTGTTTGTTTATTCCGCTGCAAACTGTTACTCTGGTCTGCTGTTAAAGTAACATCGTCGAACTAACAGCGAACACAAACTGCTGTTAGAACTTCAGTGTTAAGTTAACATCAACAACGTATCAACCCGATCCACAATTTCAGTGGTCATTTAAGGCATTTATTGGGAGTAGGATTTATAAAGCTTCTTCTTTCCTAATTAACCTCACTTGCAATCTTTAAGTGAAAAACTTTTCTTTCTGCAAAAAATTCTCTGATCTTCTAACAAATCTCTTGTTATTATTTTTATGTGTAATGGTACTTTTTTGTTTGGAATGAAACATTTCTTATTTGGAACAAAACTTTTTTCCCGTGTTAATAGTCACATAACTTTTCAGCATATTATGGATACCTGGTCCCTTTCCTTCAATTGTAGAATTTTAAGATTGAGTTTACAGAAATGAGAGAGTATCTCACTCTTACTGGCCAAACAACTTTCTTAGCATAGCGTGTCTATTTGCAGTGCAAGTTTGGGGAAATATACTTTCCTAAATAGGAGTATCCCCTGACACGCCCTCGTAGCCTTTTACAGTATGCTTTGGGCAGCTCAACTTAATTCGGTTATTCGAGGAAAGGGTCCTAAGTATATATAGATGCTTAGAGTTTAGTGAATATTTTCACGTCCTTTCAAAGAATCATTCCAATAGAATTGTTTATATCCTCGTCACTTTCAATTATGCAGACTTTCGGAAAGCCTTTGGTGAGAGAGTAACTACCCTCGGAGATATTCTCCGAGGTAACTGGACTATGTCTTCCCCTCTTCTCACAAGTTTTGTACTGACTTTGCGCATAATAAATTAGAGAATCTTATGATTTTTCACGAGGATATCCAAAACCAGAATCGAACTACAAATAGTGAAGGAAGGAAACTTATCTTTGGTGTGTATCGTTCCATTGTTGTAGCACCTGCTTTCCCTTTTGGTTTTCGCAGCGATCTCCTCGGGCTTGCTCAAGGATTCAACAGCGTTTCCCACAGACGGCGCCACTTTGTTAACGGGTTTAGAATTATTCCCTATTAACTGAATTATTTATTAGGGTTGGAACGCCTTTGCCCGTGGTTCAAAAGCTAAATACTATGTTAATGAGAAGGAAAAATTGACAAGAACCTTCCTTCCTTTTATTGACTATACTTTATTCTCTCTTCCGAGTGGATTTTCTTATATTTCCGAGTCTTTTTTCCGAGTTGGTCTTCTTTCTTCTATTGATATCTCCCTTTATATAGGTTTTGGTAGGGGCATGTGTCATTGTGCATGTGTTTACAGGTGTCGTTATGCATGTGGTTATGTTTACACATGTTACAATGCTTATACAACCAGTAAGATAACGTGTTCATTTTGAGTGCTGACTGTATCTTTTCTTCTTCCGAGGGCTTTGGTCTTCTTTATGATACGGAGTAAATTGCCTTCTTTGCTGTTAATGGTGACTTCGAGGGCCGAGTTTGAGTATTCCCTTAATGATAGTGCTTTTCCGAGAGATGTGTATTCTGGAGTAAGTGTTTCAAGATATTTTCCGAGAGGGTGTGGGTGAGTTGATCTCCGAGTGGTTTTGAGCTATCGTGAGTAGGTGTTCTTCTTTCTCCGAGTGTCCAGAGAGGTTTGTTGAGTTATTTGTAAAGTTCTGACTTTTAGTCTGATCGTCGAGAGTAGTGTTCCGAGAGCTTTCGTGTTTGGAATGTATAGTCAAGGAAGGGTTTTTGCCAAGGTTCTGGGACTGTTGTCCGTTGGCTCATTCTTTCCGAGAGCTTAATTTTCTTGGAAAGTAGTATGAGTTCCGAGAGTTTTCGTATTTGATACTGCCTTGGTTTCGTATTCCTCATGTTGGCTTTTACTCCAGTAGTCTGTTGTGTGGGAGATGTGCTCCAAGAGGTGTGATACCTGTATCGCGGAAGTAGGTCGCATAATCATATAATAATATATTTGGTAATTCCAGTAATTGACTTATTGTTTATTCTAAGCAGGTGAATTATCATCCTGTTAACAGTAATTAATCTCAAAAGCAACAAGTATATCAACAAGTATATTATCACTAATGAGGCGTCCCGAAACAAAAGTAAGTTGAGATTCAAATATTTTCTATGGCAAAAAACTCTTAAATTTATTAGCAATTGCCCAAAATGCAATTTTAAAATAAACATTGCTAAGACTTATCTGACAAAAGTGATGCATGAATTCAGGATTTGAGCACTTGGGAATTAACACAATATTTGTAAAATTCCCATTAGGAGGAAGAACTTGATTATTTAAAAAATCAAGAAATACTTAGCAACATCAAGACCCACAATAGACCAATATTTTTGATAAAACATTGCAGAAAAACCCCCAGGGCCAGGGGACTTGAAAGAAAACATATTGAAAAGGGCACGTTTACCTCATCGACAGTATAATCTTGAAGTAGGTGTTGGTTCATCTGCTCAGTGACACGATTTTGTACCCACCAAGAGCTGCTGCACTATCCTCATTATTAGGTTGTGTAGATCGAAATAAGTTGGAAAAAACCCGTTAATAATCCTCTCCACTTCATTCGGTCCCTCTGTCTACACCCAACTGAATCTTGCATACCCCGAATTTTATTGACCTTATTCCGTTCACTCGACATTTTTAATGAAAAACCTCGCATTGCATCACCTTCTTTTAACCACTACACTTTCCCTCTATGTTTCCAGTAAGTTTCTTCCTGATCCAGCATATGTTCAAGTTCAAGCATGACCGCTTTCTCTCGTAGCATAGACTCGATCGTGAGATCCCCACTCCTTAACTCATTGATTTCTTTTTTTAAGCTCTCATTTTCCCGAATACTCGCACCAATGATCTTATTCCATGGTACAAGGAAATCGAATGAAACCTGGCGAAAAAGAAGTGAACACTTTGCTGAGGAACGAAGCTTCGTGTTTGTTTTTCTTCAAACCCCCAATCTGCTCTCGCTCGCTGCTACTAACGGGGTCTCGGTTGATTTCTCTTCCTTTAGCTACTCATATGTTTCAGTTCGCTAAGTCTGAAAAGTCCAAAGAGCGCAGACTAGCCACGGAGCTTGGATACAGTTTCCCAATCGGAGATATCAACGTAGTTTACCTTGTAACCTCTCAATTCCTCATTCTCTTCCACAATTGGCCCAAGTATCTTTCAAAATCTTACCACATCCATCCGTCTTAATCCAACATGCTTTGATACAGAATATGTTTTGTCGTTTCCACTTTACCCCCTTGTCCATTCATTCAAAGAGGAAATCAAGAGTGCTGAATGGTTAGACTGTATCATGTCAATATGTTGAACCACGTGTCGCTTGGAAATACCGCTCCACTGGTAATTCACACATGTGACGACCGTGCCCCATAAGTCATGACCTGATCCGAGTTGGTTCGGTGCTGGCCAAACACTCTACCTAACTTAGACTAAATCACGACCCACAAAAAAGGGTGTTACTGTCCAGGATCAAACCATACATATTTTTATAAAAGATAAATTTTGATATATACATCAAAATTCTTGAAAATACAATAATTTGACACTTTAATAATTACGTATTGGTGATAAACCTTTTTAATAATTACACAAAAATCCTAAAAGGCAAGCTATATAAAATTATTCATTTGATCCAAGTTGACACAATCTTATCCTAAGGAATAATAGACATACAAGAGAAATGAGAAATAAGTCTTTGATGACATAGTGAGATTCATGTAAAAGATTTGGCCATGCATGAATTAGATGTGGTGTAATGGATACATTTCGAGGAGGTGGTCTTACCGATAAAAACAGCCTAATTAGATAATTTGATGTAACAATGGTACTAGAATATTGATAGGATAGTTAATGAACTTGTGTTTAATAGTAAAACAATCCAACATTATGACCTCCAATATACTACATTATACCTCTCAACGAGGAGTGACCTTGCAAACAAAATAGGCGATATGCTCGAGCACATGCCGATCCAGCACGGCGGTTACAACCAACTCCTGACTGAAAATTGGCGCCTAGATAGATGGATATCAAGCGAATTTACTTAAATCGACATTCCTTACTGCCCGATCCCAACTTCCCAAAGGCTTCCCAATGGGTGATAAACAAATAAGCTAGTAAATCGGATAATATCCGTTGCTCCTTGAGCTACATGTCCGGAACAAAGTTCGTTGGTGTTTGCACAGTTCAAGAACCGGCATATGAGATTATGAATTAATATGTGATTAAGTAATTAATGATTGTGTATGATTTAACAATGAGTAAGAAAATAATGCTATGAGATGAAATGCAAAAACAAGAATATGGCGAATTATAAGTTGTTCGTGGTTTGGTAATGAAGTAGTGACTTTTATGTCCAAAATAGGGTAGAACAAAAAGAAATTAAACCTCACATTTATTTGTATGGAGAATCTTGCTCATCGTGGATTAATTTGTCAAACCTTTAATAACATTAAGTTAATATCAATTAACTGAATAACCGTAATTCAACATAATAAAAATATGCAGTTTTCTCATTTTGATATTGATGAAAAGAGAAAGTTCTTGTCAAGAATGGTAGTTAATGTAATTTAAGTAAATAGTACATAAGCTTATTTTTATGTCATTGACGAAAATCTTAGGGGATAAATATTGATGTTGAAAGATTAAGTTAAATATCAAATATCTTTTATATTCTTAACCGATATCTGAAGATATATCTTAAGCATGTATATGACTAGATTTATATTATAGTTGTCTATATTTTTCTAATGTTAGAAAATCATTTCAAATAACAAGTAATAACATTATGTAAAATTTGGTAAACTATCTAATTTGATGCATAATGGATCCTTAAAATATATTACTCAACTAACTCTATGAAAAGTTGTTATTTATGCCTATGATCAATCCTAGATTTTCAATAATCACACATCAAACAAATATTTTATGACGTAACACTTAAATTGTATAACTTAGTTAATATTTTTTTTATTTCAAGATTATTATTTTAAATTACATAACATTTTATTTATATCTTATAAAAATATAAATATGTAAACCTAATCAAAATAAATGTTCAAGAGATATTTAAACACATAATCATATTAGATGATTAGACCATGAAAGTAGCTATGATAATCTTATGAAACTTATGTAAAGGTATGTTAAACATGATAAATACACTATTTATATGCTATTGAAAAATCTCAAAAATATTAATTTATGATTAAAAAATATAGTAAAGTGATTCTGACCATTGTTATATCTTATAATATTCATGTGTGAGTGGTGAATCATGGAATCATGATGATTATCTTCAGTCATATACTAAGAACATAAAGTTATGCAAAATAAGCTAAAAATCATCGCAGACTCGGGTTTACCTTTGATCGGATATGCAAATGGATTTTCTTATCCAAATCTTCTTGTGTTTTCTGGTCCCAACATCATGAGAAACATGTTTATCTAAAACTGGAGGAAAACACGAAGGTTTGCTAGACAATAGTCTACGGTTTTATACATTTCGACCTTCTAAATCACGTTATTTGATAAACATGTCTTCACATGAAAGTTAGAGGACATCATAAGAAGTATGTGGTAGAAGATGATGTGCAAAAAAAATATTTCTACAATTAGTAATGATTTTTCTAAGGTTCGGGGCTGAATGGACAATTTTTGCACAATAAAAGTTTTGGGGTATTTTCGGGTTGAAAAAGATGAAATAAAAATTATAAGTAATTGTTTTCTTAAAAATATAACAAAAAAGTAATTAAAAGTAATTGTTTTCTTAAAAATAAAACAAAAAGGGAGAACTTTTATTTTCAAAAAGATTTAGTTAAATCGGAGTGGAAATGGGTCATAAAAAATGGAGAAGATGTCTATGCTATTTATAGCTAAAAATCATGTTACAATAATTTTGATTAAGGTCCCACCCTAATTGTTTTATTCTTGGCCATCTAATTCAGAATTTAATCATATAAATGGAAACTGTTGCTGATTCTTGTTCATTCACTTATAATATGATATCTCTAATTAAAACAAAATATAGATAAATATATACATATTTACTTATTTATATATGTTAAAACAATTTAGGCTAAGGTCCACCTTAAATTTTTAAATAAATAACAACCTAAATCTGATTCCATTGTGTAAAGGGTGATGCAGATGAGCTTAATCCACTAACCTATGATGTGATATTATTCTTCTTATTCATAATAAACTAAAATATCAATAAATAGATATTTTTATTCACATTTACTTATGTAAGATTTTTAAGGTAATTTAAAACTCCAAGATCAATATGTACATCTTAAATATTTATTAAAGATACGTAAATCATAAAAATTATAAAAATGGTTAATTTTAAGTTCAAGGACTAAAGTGCAATTTTCAAAAATATTTGGGGTCAAAACGATATTTTCAAAAGTATGAGGACTAAAGTATACATTTTTATTTTCTTCCAAATTTTTTTTGGGGGGAGGGGGGCGGGGGGGGGGGGGGGGGGGGGGTTACAGCACATACCCGATCCAATCTCTCCGAGATAGTGTTTGGCCCTGGTCTTCTTTCGCACCACGTGAAATCTGATCCTTGATATCCCAAGTAATATAATCCTGACTCCTCTAAAGCCTTGCAGAAATTACACATATTCCTTGTCAGTCTAAGACTCCCTCCTTTTTTTTTTTCTCACTCTTAACTTAGAATTTCATTGTAATCACCTGCGCAAAGCCAAGGCTTATTCAGTCTTCTACTCAATTGATGTAATCACCGTTCAGTTCTCTATAGAAGCCCATAAAACGCCACTCTGCCTGAGTATCAGATGAGAAGAAAAGCGCAACAATATGATTTTGTGAAAAACTACTCAATCGAACCTCAACGTTTTTACACGCTAAACCCATTGACAAACCTCGAGGATCCATTGCTATTACAAACATGTTAACAAGATTCTTGATACTCTCTATCTTTCTTGACATATTTTTTGTTTCCATCAGAAAAACTAGAGAGCGGTTATGACGAAGAATAGCACTTCGCAACTCGAACTGTCCAAGTGGACCCTATTCCCTGATAGTTCAAGGATAAGATTTTCATTGGAATCGGCAGGACTGCCTTACAGTTCCCGTCGTTGGTAGCATTGTGTGATCAATCTCCCGAATGTCCTTCATTTCTTTTTTCCAAAACTGGTTCCTCCTCCATTCTGTCCACCACTCTTCACTTGTGCAAAATCTTATTGCTTCCACCCTTTGATGTACATGTTCCTTTATCTTTCTTGACAACTTGATTCCATACCCACCCCTGCCCCGTGTCGACTTCAAATTGATTCTTGTATATTATCCTCATCCATATGTTCTTTCGTCATCAGAATCCCCTTCGTTTTTGTAACAGCATCAGTTCCTTCCTTTCTCATGGTCTCCTCCACTTGCTGAATGTTCGGGTTAGCAAGCACAATAGCTAAAGCTGAATTATGAATGACACGAGCTTGATTTCCTTGCAACTGCAACTCTTGTAAGGATTCAACTTACACATTCGAATCGGATTTTCTCTCCTCTCTTTGATCAGTGATTGTCCTCTCCCTATCTAAACATGTGTTCGTAGAATGTGTAGCTGATGTTGTTTCTTTCCTCTAACTATTGTTATAGTCATTTCCCTCATCCCAAGGCTGGTGCATTCTCTCAAAATATCAACCCTCACAATTGTCATTCACCGATCAACTGATTCCCCCTCCACTACTCATCTCCCTCAACCATGGCCCACACGATAACTTTGTCATATCCGTGAGGTCGGCGTTTCATTAACATCTCACGTCACAGTCGTTCATAATGTGACATATAGTTCCACAGAGGTAGCAGAAGTTAGGTAACCTTTCGTACGTAAATGACACTAACATCTCCTCTCCACTCGTGCTGGATACTTTTAGAGAGCGTTTGAGTGGTTCAAGTGCATTAAGACTCTCACTCGTATGCTAACACCCCACAGTTCTTTTTGGATCAAGGTTTTCAAAGGTCCCAACTCTATTACAAATTGCCTTTCCCATCTCTCGGATTTGACGAGATAGAGAGAGATGTCATGAATTCTCATATGGAAACTAGATGAGTCAAGAAGGCCTTGACTAGGATCTTTGTTAGCTCCAACCTTATTCAATATCAAGATTTGTTTGTCAAAAGACCACGTACAACTCTCAACCCTCAAGAGCGTGTTGTTTATCAACACGTGAAAGAATTGGAAAATCTTGCCCTCATCCCCTATCTTTAGGATATTATGTCCCTTCTTCAGACATAATAACGAACTAAATGAAGCAAAATTGAAACCTCTTGACTTAATTAGACGACCAACTGGGACCAAGTCCTATAAAGTGTTTTTGGCCTGACATGTCAAATCCTCTAACACATGTCAATCAGTTTCATCATTTCTGTTAGGACCAAAGATTTCGTTCTATAATAGTTTGATTAATTGGTTAATTAATTAGTGAATTATACGTGTTTTAATTAATATTTAATTGATTATGTTATGGATGTTTCAACAATAATATTTTAATGATCGGCTTCCTTATACTTAAAGATGGTTGGTGAGATTCAGGAACTGAATCTTGTAGTTTCCTTATAGAATTAGACACTGCCGCGTCAGATTAATTATGGAAACAAGATTCAGAATTATATTTGTCTTTGTATGATCCGATTTTATTCTAAGTGTATCTGGACTGAATTATATATGCATACATTGGAATATTCTGTTTACTTGTTTAACATGATCAAATCGGATGAATTAATGAAGGTTTGTAAGCTATCTCAAAGAATCGAAGATCTGGTGCAATAGTTGTCCTTCCGCGTAGGAGATTATGTACTCTATAAAAGCAGAAGACTCGAAGACAATAGGAGACAAGTTTTTTATTTTTAAAGATTTATTATTTTATTTGTTTGTAAGTCAAAATACTTTTAATATCTATGTACGAAATATCAGGCGAAGGAACTTCGTGTGAACTTGAATATTTTCAGACTCAAGTAGAGTTCTATAGTAAGGTGTGACGTCAGGTATTAAGAATGTAGGGAGTCTAGATTATGAGTATTAAGTAATAGCCTGAGTGAGTAAAAGTCATGTACTATACGAATGAGGCCTGAGTTGTTAAAATATGCAAAAGCCGAGTGAACTAGGTATGTTGTGACCGAACTACTATAAAATCCATGTGTTTTGGTGTTACTTACTTTCCTGTTGTGACATGTAGCTGTTATAACATTGTCTAAAGTATAAGTAAAACACTTAAGATCTTACAAGTGGCATCAAGAGATGGATACTAACAGTTGTTTTAGTGAGATTCTGGTTTAAAAAGATCTTATTTTTCACCGAACCAATGCTCACAAGCAGCAACTACTCGTACTAAGAACTGTCTGAAAAGTTTCATCAAACAACATAACCAGAAAATATGGAAAAGCATTCTAAGAGGTTGATCACCCCTATTGATGAAGACGGTAAGCCAAAAAATGAACTTACTTTGTCAAATGAAGAAGACCTTCTTGCTGAACAAAACTCTACTGCTCTTAATACTATCCTAAGTGTTGTTAACATGAATCAATATAATATCGTTTCTAACTATGTATCTGTAAAAGAAGCATGGGATATTATACGAGTTGCTTTTGAAGGTACGGCAAGTGTTCGGATATCTAAATCACAACTGCTAACCACTCAATTTGAGAATATGCAGATGCAGAAAACTAAAACTATAGCACAATACAATGCTAAACTTAGACGCATCACAACAGAAGCAGCTATGCTCGGCGAAGAATATAGTGAAGCAAAATTGGTTCACAAACACTCAGATCTCTTACACCTAAGTTTGTAATCAAAGTTGAGATCATTGAAGAAGCCAACGACACAAACAATATGCTTCCATAATTCTTATGGGATCACTTGCAATCTATGAAATGAAACTGAAACACGAAGGAGATAATGTTGCCAAAAGTATTGCACTGAAATCCACAACAACATCACCACCAAATAATGAGCAAGAAAGGAACCTCATGAAATCGATGGCCTTCATGTAAAAAAAACTTCAAGAAGATGAACAATTCCAAATTTATAGGTAAATTCTTATCACCTAGTCCATCTAACTCTGGTCTTAACAAAAATCCTTCCGCTGCTAATGATCTTGAAGCCAAAAGAAAAGATAAAGGTGTTCAGTAGGGAATGCCATGGGTTTGGGCACATCAGGGCAAACTGTGCGAATCTACTTGAAAAAAATAGGATTCGTGCACGGCGTATAATGAAGATGACTCAGATGAGACAGACGAAGAAGGAGAACCTCCATCCGATGTGGCTCTCACTGCAAGAATCTCTCATATGCCGACTACACCTGTTGCATCTGGTGAAATCCTTAATGCAACTCACGAAGAAGAGTCAGAAGAATTTCTCATATGCCGACTACACCTGTTGCATCTGGTGAAATCCTTAATGCAACTTGCAAAAAAGAGTCAGAAAGAGATAACCTAATATCATACCGCAATGAGATAAATACTACTCTTGCAAAATGTGAAGGTGTAATAAGAAGCAATATTGAACTCAAAGGAAAACCGATCTCCTCTGTATCACAAGAAAGCTCAGATACATCTACTCTTGTTCATGAAATCAGTTCAATCAAGAAAAACAACAAAATTCCTTCCTCAAAATTGAAACAAGCAAGAGTCTCCGCCAAAGAAGCACAACATAAGCTAGCCGACACAGTGAATGATCTTGAGTCAATCAAGAATAATGTCAAACTCTTAAGTTCAGGAACAAACAAACTCAATGAAGCCTTTGACGTACAAAGACCCAACACCAGTCGCGCTGGATTAATTTTCCATAATGGGTTGCATCAGAAAACAAATAGGAAGACACCATATCAATCCTGTCAAGAGGATGTCAAAACACAAAATAAAGAAAGAAGAGAAAATGAATACCACTATGTTTATCTAGAAGAAGATTTTGGACAACTGAAAGGGAATCAAGATTCTACTGTCTCATGGAGATACTCTAGCATAAATCAAAACTTGTCAAATAAATATTTTAGTTACTAACATTCAAAACTTTGTTCCAGTATGTCATCACTGTGGAATAAAGGGGCATATACGACCCTACTGCTTCCAAATATGGAAGAATCAAACAACACGTGGAGGGAATAATGTTCTGACTCAACGTATTCCACAGAAAACTATTGCATTACACCCTACTTCAAAACACAAAACCACTTCACAAAAATAAATATAGGTTCAATGGTCAAGTGTCAATTATTTCGTTAGTAATCAATCTTCCTCATACAACTAAACTAACTCTTGGTTTTTTGACAGTGGTTGCTCCCGCTATATGACGGGTAACAAAAATATTCTCAGCAAATTTGTGAATGAAATAAGGGGAGACCCGGTATTTAGAGATGGAAACAAAGGAATAATTACTGGAAGAGAAACTCTAAATGTAAAAGGGTTCCCTCGTCTAAGGATGTCTTCTATGTAGAGGGACTACATGCAAACTTGATCAGTAAGTCAATTGTGTGATCACGACCTATTGTACGATTCACCAAAGATGAATGTGAAGTAATCGACAAAGACAACAAGTGTGTCTTGCATAGTTTGAGAAATGCAGATAACTCCTATACATTAACCAAACAAAATGAATCAACAAATAGTCGTGTGTGTCACTTTAGTATTACACATAGACCGAGTTATGACACTAAATAATGGGACACGTAAATTACAAAATGTTGTCCAAGCTATCTAAAGCAAAGGCCCTTCGAAGAATGCCTCCTATTGGTACTTGAAAAGAAGGGAAGTGTGAAGCATGTATGCAAGGGAAACAAAAGAAAAGCAGTCACGTGCAGTTCCAACATACTCCCTCAACCCGCATTTTGGAACTTCTTCACATGGACCTCGTAGGACCAATTCAGAAGGAAAGCATCAGCATAAAAAATATATTTTTGTTTGTGTTGATGGTTTCCCTAGATTTACATGGGTTGATTTATTACGATAAAAAGTGAAGCGTGTAACGCCTTTAAAATCCTATGTAATATTGTCGTAAGAGATAAAGAGTTAAATATTAAAAGAATTAGAAGTGACAACAAAAAACAATTCGAAAATGCAATGTTTAATTCTTTTTGCAATGGAGAAAGGTATCTTACATGAATTTTCAGCTCCAATTACGCCACAACAAAATGGCGTGGCGGAAAGAAAGAACAAAACCATTTTGGAAATGGCCCGGTCATGCTAAATTCAAAAAGGCTAGCCATCTGCTTCTGGGCTGAAGCAGTCAACATAGCGTGTTACATAATCAATCGTTCTGACTTTGGACCAGGTACAGACAAAACATCCTATGAAGTCTGGAAGGTAAGAAACCTAACGTACGACACTTTCATATTTTTGGATGCATCTGTTATGTTTTGAATGACAACCAAGAGGTAAATTCTGCCAAAATGTGATATAGGAATCCTTGTTGGTTACTGTCGTAACAATCATGCCTATCAAATATATAACATGAGAACCCAAACTGTTGTTGAATCTTCTAATGTTGAATTTAACGATTCCAGAGATTTTGTTGCAGCCTCGACATAAATAGAAATCTTCGATCTAGTTGCATCAAGCACTATCTTAAATCATAGGGACGACTCACCACTAAGAAGACCTGATACGATAGTAATTAAAGAGACTAGACCAGATAATGATGATGAACACAACCATCCTAATGCAACCGAGGAGTTCAACTCACTAGACATCCATGACCCATCTCAAAGGGAACCCTCCTCGAGAGTAAAGAAAAATAATCAAGGCAGTCATAAGAGACACCAGTGAAGGTATAAGAACTAGAAACACACCCGGATGAAGGTATGCTGAAATGATAAACCATGTATGTTATATCTCTAAATTTGAACCTAAAAACATAAAAGAAGCAATCTTTGAGAAAGCTTGGGTAAATGCAATGCAAGAAGAATTAAACCAGTTTGAGCAAAATCAAGTATGGGAACTTGTGCCCAAACCCCCAAGTACAAACATCATTGGCACCAAGTGGATTTGTAAGAATAAAACATATGAACTTGGTAATGTAGTACGCAACAAAGCCATACTTGTGGCTCAAGGCTACACGCAAATTGAAGGAATTGACTTTGAAGAAAATTTTGCTCATGTCGCACGTCTAGAGTCAATTAGATTACTATTACCCATTGCATGTATTTTGCACTTCAAATTGTTTCAGATGGATGTAAAAAGTGTCTTTCTGAATGTCTATCTTAACAAAGAAGTCTATGTTGAACAACCCAAAGGGTTCGTGGACCCCCACCAGCCGCATCATGTACTCAGACTTAAGAAATCTCTATATGGACTTTAGCAAGCACCTCGAGCCTAGTATGAACGCTCAACTCAAAACCTTTTAGATAAATGATACTCTCGAGGTAGCGTTGACAGAACTCTCTTCATCAAACGCTTAAACAATAATCTTAACATTGCTCAAATCTACGTTGACCATATAGTATTTGGCTCAACCTCTGGTGTCGAGTTGCGACAGTTGATATCGACCCTGACGTTGATCCAAGTCTTTACCAGAGTATGATAGGGAGAATCTTGTACCTAACAACTAGATATATATTTCAGTGTTGGTGTTTGTGCACGATATGAAGCAAAACCCAAAGAATCACATCTCTAGGCTGTCAAACACATCATTTGATATATCTCAAGAACTGCTGATTTTGGCTTATATTACAACTCTGAAACTAACTCTCATCTTGCAGGATACAATGATTCAGATTGGGTTGGATGTGCTGATGACCGAAAAAGCACGACATGCGGCTATTTTTACTTAGGCACCAACCTTGTTTCGTGGTTTAGCAAGAAACAACAAATCAGTCACCTTGTCCACCGCTGAGGTAGAATACGTTACTGCATGTAGTTGTACCCAACTCATTTGGATGAAACAAATGGTAACTAGTTATGGTATTACTCAAAATATGTTAACTGTATATTGTGACAACACGAGTGCCATCAATATTTCCATAAATCATGTCCAGCACTCACGAAACAAACATATTGAGATACCATACCATTCCATTCGTGACCTTGAGGAGGAGAAGGTAGTTGAAATAAAACATGCGGGAATAGACTCTCAGTTGGCTGACACATTTACTAAGGCACTAGACGTTATACGATTTGAGTTCCTTAATAATCCCTGGGCATCTGTCGCCAATGTGCACAACCTTGTGCTGTCGCAACAGAGGATGAACACATGTTATTGAATTTCGAGTTTCATCTTCTCACGTTTTACTTCGTAAGTTGTAATGTGTCTTTTGTTTATGCAACTTACGAATTTTGTTCCTACTCAAATGGCAATGACCATCCATTTTGCTCTGGAAAAAGCTACATGACCTACAATGTGTGAGTGTGAAAGCTTTAAATTCTTATCTCACGCATCACGACATTAAAAAGAGCAGAGTGAAAGCTAACAGTGTTGCAACAAGTGGATTAGTTATTAATGACAGATTGTATCCATTTCTCGTACTGTCACGACTATTTATGTCATTCATGATGCGTCGTTGAAATATTCTGTAAACTTGATATGATCTGTATATTGTCTCTCTACTCAGTACAATTGTTGAGTAATTCATACTTCAGAGTTAACTCCACTAGTTCCCTTAGTGTCTTAAATTCCGTGACGGTCTTGACCTTTGTTTTATGGAAAGCTAGCGGCCATGTGCATTAATATATACTTACCATAATTCCAATATCCATATTCCATATCTTATCTCACTATAGTTTGGCAAGTGAATCAGACAATCGGCAAGGCATTGATAAATTCGTACTCTTGGAAAATATTGCCTTATTTACTTCAGTTATAGATTGCAAATTACTATTCTCATGCCCCTTTTTATATCCTAAATTACTCGACTAACTTTCTCATATCTTTTGTAATTTTCTTTTGCATAATTTATTTGTTAAAGATGTCTTCCTCTGGCAAATTCACCCATCTTCTCACAAATTGTGTATCTGACTCTGATGATGATGTTATGTTCATTGGCGGACCAATTCCTGGTGGCATCTCGCTAGAACTGATCGAGGTTGAATCCCACCATTTCATCCACGTTCCTCCCCCACGACACATGCCTCCTCACCGCCATCATCCTGCCATGATCAAAAGGATTGCTGCCATGCACCCTTGTCCCAAAAAAAGCTCTGCCTCCAAAGAGTCACCAAAGACTACACGCCTACACCCTTTGATGCCAGTAAGCGTTTCGATTCTCGTTTCATTTCTTCCACTGCCAGTACAAAATATGATGCTCTTCTGTGACGACACTTTGTCTCTGAACGTCCCTTGATCTTGGATTCTTATGGTACATCTGGTATCCCTGAATTTCTTAAGGAACATCACTTACTTTATCAACCATGAAAGCCGAGGCCTTTGTCCCTTCTGTGATTTATGAATTCTATGCTAAGTTGTCCAAAGAGCTGGTGATCCCGGGGACGCTTCATTATCATAGGGTCTTCGTTAGGGTCACATATATGACTTTAACCCATCTCTCCTAAACTCTCACATGTTTTCCCAGATATTGTGACCAATCGTACCTCTGAACTTCAAGAAGAACCCAATATGGATGTTGTGGCCCTTGAACTCATATCTCATAGAAAAATAAAAAAATTCAAATATTTGAAGAGTTTATGGAAAAGGAAAAATAAGTTTGTGAAGATTTTTCATTTCTCTTCATTTTTGTAACGAAAACAAAAATATTTACATTTGAAGAATTTTTATTCTTCACATTTATTTTACAAAAAAAGGAAAAATAAACAAAATATCTGTTTGTAATTTATAGTGATTCTATATAAATAAATAAATAAAAACTGATTCTAAAAATGATGACAATCTTACGGAAATCACGTTTTATTCATGCACATCTCCTGTAAGATAAAGATCGTGTGGGCATAACAATTTATTTAACAGATATTCATCAAACAGTCAAGTAAACAGATTTTCAACCTCCCCTCTATATATACTCACCACTCTTATACATCTAAATTTAATTATCTCCAAAAATCACCAACATAATTAACAACACTCTCTTCTTTTCTCCAAAAATCACCAACACACCAACTCAACAACATAATTCCAAAAAATCACTTTCTTTTCTTTCACTCTTTTTATTTTATTTTGGATCTACACTTTATTATCTTTCTTTCTTTATTTTGGATCTACACTTTATTATCTTTCTTTCTTTATTTTGGATCTACACTTTATTTTCTTTCTTTCTGTCATTCATTTATTATCTTTTTAATCATTCATTTTTTTGTTTTCATTCATATTATAGTTTCTATTATTAGATATTTTTTTTTTCATCTTTTTACATTCATGTCATTATATTAATTTTTTCTTCATTATTTTATGATTTTGATCTTGTTAAAATCATAATTTTACAAAAAAAACAATAATATTCCGGATTAAATCCGGAATATTAGTGTTTTATTTTTTATTTTTCGTACAAGTCAATAGTGACCGCAATTCGGTCCCTACTAATATTCATAGATATCTATGAATATTAGTATGGACCGAATTGCGGTCACTGTTTTTAATATTAGTGACTGCAATTCGGTCCCTAATAATATTCATAAATATTAGTAGGGACCGAATTGCGGTCACTATTGACATTATTAGGGACCTGAAAGCGGTCACTAATCTTCCGGTCACTATTGACCCTCATCAGGGACCTAATTGCGGTCACTGATGGCAAGTGACCGAAGTCAATAGTGACCGGTCATCTACGACTCAAACGCGGTCACTATTGACCATCAGGGACCGCAAGGGGGGTCAATAGTGACTGCATTTCGGTCACTATTGACCCCAAAATCTTGTAGTGTATAATTTAACGCTAATCCATTAAATATTATGTTTATACGAACTTTCAATTTGCCATATCTAACTTGGGAGGAATTTGATAAGATGTATCCATTTCGGTAAGTTATATATAGCGTGTAAGTTAAACATTCTTTACTACTATAGAAATAACACTATAATTAATATAAATTACATTAACGATAACGTTGGGATTTTACATATACTCTTTGCTTCATAAAGAAAAAATATCTGAAACTTATTAATGAAAAGATAATCATAAGACGGAAATAATACAAAACAGGTTATTACGAGTTACGACTAATAAAGTTTGTTTATGGATTCTCAATTATATCTATATAAATTATGAGCTAATCATCAAAAGGTATTTTAACTCAAAAGATTCTTTGAACATTATCATTCTATTTTTTCTTCTTTTCTTGAGTCAAGTGAACAAAGTTGCTAGGTTGCAGAATTTTAGTACTCCTTTAGATCGTGGAGTTTGCTGAACTAAAATTTAATTTTAAGACATGCGAAAGCGGTTAAATAATTGATAAAGTCTTAACGCTTATGTTTGTAGGAATTAGGATGATGTTACACCTCTACGTCTATAGTTTAAGAGGATAATTATTATAGTAAATGTAAATACTAAAGCAATTATTAATATTATCGTTCTCAAATTTAAATCTTATAGTTATTATCAACGAATTCACACGTAATAAGCTAATTTTGGTTGCATCACGGAAAAGATGAACATATCTAATCAAGTATTGCTCCAATAGAGCTAAACAACATTTAGGTAATGCTAAATTAACAAAGAATTGTATGCTCCCGTAATTGTGTAAATTTAATTTGTTTAGATAATTAAATAGTATCATCCCAAAATTAAATGAATTTTCAACGTACGAGGAATCACGAGGTTAATCATTCCAGCGGGCACGTAAGGTTTTGGTTTTCGATCATTACTGTCTCAAGTGCATCTCGGTTGCTATCTACTCATAGGAAGAATAGAATACTGCAAAGGCATAACAAACTTATTAACTTTTTTCCGGTTCTAAGTAATGAGTGACTCAATACGATTCTACATATATAGTACTCTTTTTTTTTTCCCCCTTAGAAGTTTAGTTATACGAATTATATGGTCATTTCTATCATCTATATAATGAAGCACTAATACGTCCTGGAACTCAGACTCACTACACATAAACAAAATGACGACATGCATGATTTTTCTCACTCTCATTACCTTTATCCTTTGTAATCCACCCTTTGCACAAGCCCTGCACTTGGACACTTACATTGTCCACTTAAGTTTGCAAGAAGGTGATCCACTTCTTGGAGCATCTAATCAATACCTCGAGAGCTGGTACCGCTCGTATTTGACCGATCATTCTCGCATGGTTCACATGTATCGCCAAGTCATAATTGGATTCGCAGCAAAGTTATCTCCAAACGAGGTAAAAGAAATGGAGAAGAAGAAAGGCTTTTTGTACGCGAGGCCAGACACAAAGTACCATTTACATACAACTCATTCTCCTAACTTCATGGGGCTATATCAGGATCAAGGTTCCTGGCGAACTCGCGGGAACTACGGCAAAGGGGTGATTATAGGCGTTATTGACGGTGGAATAAAGCCCGACCATCCATCCTTCAATGACCAAGGCATGCCCCCTCCACCTGCTAAGTGGAAAGGGAAATGTAACCTAAACGGCACAGTATGTAACAACAAGCTCATTGGAGCTAGGAATTTGGGAAGTCAAGGGTCGAATGTAGATAACGATGATCATGGAACTCACACGGCCAGCACGGCAGCAGGAAACTTTGTTCCAGGTGCAAATGTGTATGGCCAAGCAAACGGCACTGCCTCGGGTATGGCCCCTCTTGCACACGTGGCAATGTACCAAGCATGCCAAGGGGAGCAGTGTTTTGCGAGTGGCATATTGGCAGCCATAGATTCAGCCATATCAGATAAGGTCGACATGATTTCAATTTCTCTTGGGCGGTTTCCCGGGTTTGTTCCTTTTTATCTCGATGACATAGCTATAGGCACGTTTCGTGCAGCAGAAAATGGCATTTTTGTAAGCTGCTCAGCGGGTAATTCTGGCCCTGAAAAGCGTTCGTTGTCTAACGAGGCCCCGTGGGTTCTCACAGTTGGTGCAAGTACTACAGACAGAAAAATAGCAGCCACCGCCGTGCTAGGGAACAAAGAGGAGTTTGACGGCCAGTCCCTCAACCAACCAGGAAATTTTCGTTCAACATTAATGCCGTTGATTTATCCTGGTGGCCTGGGCAATGTGAGTCCATTTGCGCGATGGTGTCAACTCGGGTCACTAGATGATATTAATGTCAAGGGAAAAATTGTTTTGTGTGTGATAGATATCTTTGGTTCTGTCGCGGAGCAAGAACAAAGTGTGAAGGACGCGGGTGGAGCGGCCATGATTTTGATGAACGACAAGGTTTATGGCTCCACAACTTTAGCTTTTCCTTTTGAACTTCCCACTACACACGTAGGTTACGAAGCAGGACAAAAGATCGTAGCATACATAAATTCCACCTCAACCCCAACCGCGACCATCAAATTCAGAGGAACGGGTATAGGGGATAAAAGCGCTCCAGTGGTTACGTTTTTCTCCTCGAGAGGCCCGAGTTCCGCGAGTCCAGGGATATTGAAACCCGATGTCATTGGTCCCGGGTTGGATGTTCTTGCAGCATGGCCAGAAGCAGTCGACGGGAACGCAAAAACAAATGCAGCATTCAATTTAGCTTCAGGGACTTCGATGTCTTGTCCCCATCTCACCGGGATAGCCGCTTTGATCAAAAGTGCGCATCCAAACTGGTCCGCGTCAATGATCAAATCAGCCATCATGACTTCTGCCACTCAGTTGAACCTCAACCAGAGCCCCATCCTCGACCAGCGAAACCTACCTGCTGACGTCTTTGCTGTAGGCGCGGGACACGCGAACCCCTTGAAAGCCTTGGACCCGGGGCTAGTTTACGACATCACCACTCAAGACTACATTTCTTACTTGTGTTTTATGTATTCTGAAAAAGAGGTCGAAGTCATCGTACAGAGGAAGATCGATTGTGGTGGATCAGAATATAAGGGTGTACCCGAAGCACAACTAAATTATCCATCATTTGCTGTGAAACTTGGAAACACAAAGCAAACGTATTTGAGGACAGTAACGAACGTAGGTAACGCAAAAGCGACATACAAAGTAGAGATTAAGGGTGTTCGAGGTGTGAACATGGTTGTTGAGCCTAAAGCACTTAACTTTACTAAGGTGAACGAACAGAGGACATATACGGTTTCCTTTAGCAGAGAGGAGCATGTGACAGATGACACTTATGTTCAGGGATCTATTTCATGGGTTTCTGCTAAGTACAAAGTTAGAACCCCTGTTTCTGTTAAGTTGGTAAAGGAGAAATGATCACAATAAACATGGGGAAGTCTACTGGAGGCATGTATATATATATATATGAATTCTCTTGTAAGAAATGTTGTCAATGAAAATGCATTGATGGTACGAATAATTCAATACTTTCCAATTTCCAATAATTTTCTGTAACTACTTTCTCTCTTTACTACTGAATAAAAGAAAATTCGTACCTTTTGATTGTCCAAAATATTTATAATTTACCATAAACATAGAAAATAAATATCTTAAAACATAGGAGCACGCCTTAAAAAAAAAAAATAATACATCATGTCGTAATAGCTAAGATTTTTACGGAACATACCGGTCCATGCTTATAAATGTCCTGCGCTATTAATACATATGGATGCCTTTATTAAAAAAAAATATCCCTTGCTAATACTACACTTATATTAGATTTCATCAGTTAAGCATGTTTTTTGTAATGTAATGACCTAAGAAAAATTAGCTCAAATCGTGAGCGTATCTGCAGCATTTTTTTTTTAACAATAAAATGTATTGCAAGTATCAAATGAAAGTTTATTTGGGCTGATAGTTTCATATTAGCCCAAACTTTGGTACCAAATGAAAGTTTATGAAATTTTTTATTTTTTAAAAGGCTACAGAAAAGATAGCTTAGGTACCAGAAAGCATCGCTAGGCATATGTGTTGTGACACTTTTCTGTAGTGACACTTTCGCCGAGCATTTCATAGGGCCAGTTACTATAGGACAAACGGATCATTATGACAACATTTAGTCGCACTTCGCATTGCCAAAAAGCATCATTGTAAAGTATGTATAGTGACACTTTGCACCATGAAAGGGTCATAACATATGGCAACACTTTGCCTAAATCAAAAAGGGACACTATATGTTCATGTCATAACACTTTTACTTCAGGCACTGTCAATACCTCTGTGGGATTCTTCTTGAATTATTATAAAATTATGAAAAAAATGAAGAAAACAATTTTAGCTTGTACATATTTTTGGAAGAAAAAAGGGTAGTAGGACCAAAGTGGGTCTACAATATATGGAATACAAACACAACTAATGCAGTCGAGAATGCGTTGGAGTTTATGGAGAAACGGGAACATCCCAAGATTAGATGCTGATTTTGGCTCGGTCCATTTTTTACGTGCGATTGGTCCAATTGCATCCGAAACGGGACAACGAACAGTAGTAATCATCTAAAGATCATTAAGGAATCAGATTTTAGCCTAATTTCAGCGTTTAGGCCTCGAAAATGTCGTTTTTGCCCTTTTTGCAATTTTCGTTCGAGTTATATCTTTTATTCTAGGACTCGGAATTGCATTCCACTTGTTGGAGCATGTTCCACATGAGTAGCACTTTTAGTTTATGCTTTTATTTTAACCTTTTCCATTTTTGGGAAAATAATATTTTTTTTATTTTAATTATGTTTTTAGGGTATATTTTCTATGTAAATCCTAAGAAGACAGTTAGTTGATTATTGAAAAGTTTTGAAAGTTCCTCTCTTTTTGCATCAATTTCTTGGCATTCTTTACGGAATCAACAAATTTTTGATTATCGTGTGTTGTTCCAATATTTTCTGTAAGCTTCCGCTACGTCAGTTGGTATTAGAGTCAGGTTCGTTCTTTCACCATGGCGGCAAGGAGAAACTCTAGAGTTCATCATGTTCCAGTAGAAGAAGATAGATGTGATGAATACACAATGTTACGTCGACAAATTAACTTGTTGACGCAACAAATCGACAAGACGATCTAGAGGAAAAATATTGGAAATCAGAGTTTCAATGTGATATTCTAAATTAAAATGGTGATTATGAAGAGGATTGTGAATCTTCATATGATGTTGTTTATGATAGCGATGGTGATGATATTGTGGATGAGCTCGAGGTTTCTAGATTAAAAGTTTTCATGGAGGGTGTGGACGAGAAGATCACGATATAGAATCCAATGAAAGAGACGAGGATGTTGGAAGAATATGAGGTTGATGCAAAAGTTGATATGCTTGAGGTTGTTGAAAAGGAAAAAAATGGTTTAGGCGTGACAATGGTCGACGAGGAGAAGAAACATATAGTTGTTGTCACAATTGAAGATGTTCATCTTCAGAGTTTTGCTTTTCCTGAGTTTCAAATTTTATTTTATGTTGTGGTGATAAATTTATAGGTACTACACATGATTCAGATTCGAGGACGAATCTTTTTCAACCAGGGGAAAATGATGCAGATCATAAATATGGGTATCTCTTAATCGAAAATAACAAACCCCATGTTCAAGGGAGTTGAGGTTTGACCAGAAAGTCAAAGAAGCCGGTTTTTGACAAAATATACCATTTTTTCAAGAGGAAACGGCCTCCTGAGCAAAATGTAAAGACTAAAGTCTTTACGTCCATGTGATTTTAGACAAATTCGAATGTTTAAAGGGTCAAATTTGCAGCTTATTATTTCGAGGTGGATTTTTATGTTTTATTTATTTATTTAGTTGTTGATTGAATAAAAAAAAATATAACTTGAGTTATCTCAATTTTTGTCAATTTCTCGGTATTCTGTGGAATCAAAGAGCTTTTGATTTTTTGTGTTGTTTCATCTTCCTTATGTCTTCCGCACGCTACATCAACAACACAGTCTAAAAATACAAGTCAATCTTGACAAAGAAGGCATTCACAATATCGACTGATGAAACATTTTCGCAGTCGCACTTGTAGAGGCAATAAAGCTCTCTCCATCTCTACCGCTCAATCATAGTTAATATTGATAATCCACAAGTTTAGCCACATTTGCATGCAGCTCAACGTGAAACTCACTACACTGCGTGTCGTAGCGTTAAGTGAAATGCGTTATACTTAAAAAACAATTGCTGTTAAGTTTCTAATCAAATTATTTTTATGGCTGGAAGCAAAGGCCCGTTTGGATCGAGTTTGGACCAAGTTTTGAAGTTTCACCTCAAGTTAATTTGGAACCCATTTGAGATTTTGGCTCAATGATTTGTTTCGCCCAACCAACTCCCCTGCAGCGTTTGTTGACTTTACTTGGTCTTTGTTTTTTCTTTTTTCTTTTTTTTCTGGAACCACATAGCGTTCTTTTTCACGGTAACCTTATTTAGGTTTTAGAGAAGAAGAGCACGCACCTTCTTTATCTATCTTTTTGCTCTCTTTCCCGTTGTTTTTTTAATGTCATCTAAACAGTTGATAACAATTTAATAATGAATCATACAAGTAACTTAAATATTTGTAAATAATTAAAGACGTCCTGTTCCACCTATGAGATAAAAGAGATGAATTACATGCACAGCAAAAATATGTGGAGTGAAAACAATTTATCAAATTAGCTAATAGTATTTTATTTGAAGATATATGCAATAAGATGCTTGTAAAATAATTAGTCTAAACTTAAAATGGAGCAGTCGTATTTCGAGATCATTTGTACATACACTCCTTTTGTTTGAATATTTATCTTACAACTAGACAAAAATATTTTGAACTATATTTTGATTGATTAGAAAACTTTATTGAAATGTTTTTATCATAAAAATTTGCGCATCAAGGCAACACAAATAGTACTTTATGTATAGTAATGAATTTGTTCATCTGATAAAATAATAGAGTTATATAATTATGCTTTGAGTAAACCACGGTGCTTTAATGAATAATAATCTCATATGAATTAAAAATATTATTATTTTGTAGCTTTTTTTTTTGATTTCTCACTGTGATCGCTTACGCGACTAATCCAACCGAGCACGGTCGGGCCCTTTTTGAGGAAGCGGCTCTCACAACGGTGTTTTTCACATCCACAAGACTCGAATCCGAGACCTTGCTTAAGTGAACTCAAGTCCCTTACCATGTATTTTAATTACCAAAGAGAATCTTTGTCATATACTTAAAGAAGATTTCTATTCTTAAATTTGAGTAAATTAGGGATTAAGGCGAGCGCGCGCACACAAACACACACACATATATATATATATATAAAAGTATACACTACAAGGAAATCGCTCATTTCCGACGGCCTCCGACGGAATCGGTCGTCGGAAATGAGCGAAACTCTTTTCCGACGGCAGGTTCCCGTCGGAAAAGTTCCGACGGGCTTCATCCGTCAGAAAACGTCGAAAAAAAAATAAAATAATAAAACAAAAAGTGGCCGACGTGACGTCTTTTCCGTCGGCTAACGGCCGACGGAAATGACCGTGGGACCGCGCTCGGTCATTTTCGCCGGCCGTTGGCCGACGAAAACGCCGGTGGGACCGGCGCCTTTTGAAAAAGGAGCCGGTCAAGTTTAATATATTTAAAAAAAAAATAAAAATTCTATAAATACCCCCACAAAGTTTTTTATTCATCACACCAATCACTCTTCATTATAAATATTTAATCCTACTTTCTTCCAATATATCTTTTTTTTCGAAAAATTGTCATTTTATAAATGGCCGATAATCGCAAAACAATTATTGATAAAGGAAAAGGGAAACAGAAATTATATATTTCCAATACAAATTTATCGAGATCCCTTTTCGATAAACTTTCGAGTAAGTTTAAATCTCGGCGTGGTAGCGATGCTGAAACAATTTTTCCCGACGAAGTTACCCAACAAGTCGAGGAACCTCCGCCACAAACTCAGCATACTCCGGTTGCTACTCAACAGCGCCCAACTACAACTCAGGCCCCTAGTCCTGCTCGTGAACAACCACAACGCCCCACCACTCGGAGCCAAAGAGCTGCTGCTCCCCGACTGAGGGACGACCCCGATCCATTGTTTCCGCCTGGAATTACTCTGCCACGTTTAGTTGTTCCGCATGGCATGATGGACGAACTTCCACAAGCCAACACCGAAGGAACTTCGTCGGGATGACAACCCTCGCCATCATCTGTTGCTTCTGAATTTGCTTCTAATAATATCAATAGGATGCCTAGGAGACGGGCGAAAGGGTCGAGGTACTACAAACTCAGACGATGCGAGGCTCAAAGTTGGGGTGAACGAGCATTTTCAATTTGAGAAAAATTCATGTGACGATACTATCGACACAGTTAAGCGATCAATTCAAGTTACGATAATAAGCATAGTGACCGAACCGACGATACATTACTCTCAGTTATCCGAGACACAAAAAGAAAAATTCATAAACTAGTTCAGGGTATCTTCTTTTAACTTATTTTAACACATTTTTCATTATTTATGTCCATTATAATTTTTGCATTCTACTTATATGTTATCATATTTTGAAGACTATATACAAATGGGATCTACAAGAAACGGATAACATTAGAACGACATTCCATAAGGTGGCCTTCAATACTGAATACTGAATATTTAAAGAAATGATTACAAAGTGGTAACAAATACATTATTGAACTCAAGTACATTGGTATCAAGTGTTATCGTCCTCGTCATGGTCCGAATAATCGTCTTCAACCACCTCGTACACGTCATCTGCCAATTGGCCTTCAATGTTAAAGTCGTTCAAATCTGCACACAAGTTTAGTCCAGGCGACTCATCATCTTGAAAGTGTTCTGCGGCTTCTTCTTCCTCTTGCATTGGCGGCATATCGATCATGTTCCTTTCACGAATAGGGCAAACTATCTAACATGTGAAACGTAAATCTCATCAACGTATTAAATAGATTCAAAAAGAGAGATGTAAAAATATTAATTGTTATATACATACGTGAACCAACCGTCGACTTCTGGACAGTTCATCATCGTGTAAAGCTCAATTAGCCTCAGCTCCTCGAAAGTAAGAGGCCGTTCTTTTTTATCTGGTTTTAGACCTTTCCCTCTTCGATGGAAAATAGAAAGCTGCCCTGTAAAATCACCACATAATTCAGCCTCATTTCGACTGAGCCTGTTGTATCTCATTTCAACACCTTTTTCGAAATAGCGCGAACACAAATGGGTGGTCTCGGACAATATATAAGAATTTGCAATGCATCCTTCAACGCGAGCTTTGTTCAACACAGATTTCTTCAACCCAAGCATTCGCCTATTAACAAACCAGTAATTCAATAATAGTATCGGATAAATACATGACAAATAATGTTGGAAATACAAAATGGCTTACCTTTCAAATGGGTACATCCAACGATATTGAACCGGTCCACCAACTTTGGCTTCGTAGGGAAGATGTATCGCCAAGTGTTCCATAGAATCAAAAAAGCCAGGGGGGAAATATAGTCTCTAATTTGCAAATTGTTATCACAATAGATTCCTCCAATCTTGCCATGTCCGAGGCTTTAATCTCTGTGGCGCACAATGCTCGGAAGAAGATACTAATCTCTACTAGGGCCCCCCATATCGGATCAGGTAGCAAATCACTAAATGCAATAGGTATTAACCTTTGCATAAATACGTAAAAATCGTGACTCTTCATTCCAATCAACCTCAACTGTTGTCGTTGCACACAACGTTTGATATTTGAAGCATATCCATCTAGAAATCGCAAACCAACCAACCACTGACACACTAGTTTCTTCTGAGTCCTATTAAGACAATACTTGGCCTTTGGCTTGTCGGTTCTACCATCAGCTCGATCGTGGACAAAAAGCTCTTCCCTAGCTGTCAACTCCGCTAAATCTCTCCTAGCTTTTACGTTGTTTTTGTCTTACCCGGGTCGTCCATCACTGTGTTCTTGATGTTGTCGAAGAAATTCTTCTCGCAGTGCATCACGTCCAGATTGTGACGGATCAGGTTTGTACTCCAATAGGGTAATTCCCAAAAGATGCTCTTGTACGACCAATTGTGCTCTTCCCCATATCCAACTATTTTTGGTGAGACTGGATTCGTAGACCTTGGTGACAGTTGTTCAACAATTGCTGCCATTTGAGCACCGGTCCTCCGTTGTGGAGGGCCATCGTATTCTGTGTTTCCATTGAACATCGAACCGTCATGGATAAATTCATGGTCATTTGGCAAGAAACAACGATGACAACCCCACCACGTAGGTTTCCCACCGTAAGGTAACGGGAACGACTTTGTGTTCTCCATGCAATAGGGGCACGATAACTTCCCATGTGTGCTCTATTGTGACAACATCTCGTACGCTGGAAAATCACTAATAGTCCACATTAATGCAACCCTCAATTGGAAATTCTGACTCCTGAATCTATCGTAAGCACGAACACCATCATGCCACAACCCCTTCAACTCGTCGATAAGGGGGCGAAGCATAACGTTAATGTTTTGTCCTGGGCTTCGCGGACCTGATATGATCAAGCTCAAGAAAATAAACTCCTCTCTCATGCAAAGATCTGGAGGAAGGTTATAAGGAGTCACGAACACGGGCTAACATGAGTATTGGGATCCGAAGTTTCCAAACGGAGTGAAACCGTCTGTGCAAAGACCTAGATGAACGTTTCGTGGCTCGGCAGCGAATTCAGGGTGTGTCCTGTCGAAATGTTTCCACGCTTCTCTTGATGTCGGGTGAAACATAACATCGTTCGAAGACCTACACTTTAAGTGCCACGACATGTGCTCAGCAGTTGTTGGAGTCATGAACAGTCGTTTAAGCCGTGGGGTCAACGGGAAGTACCATAATTTTTTCTTTGCCACATGCTTTTTTCTTCCTACAGTTTCATACCTATTTTCCCCACATTCAGGACACACTATGTAATCGGCAGATGCAAATTCCCCGTAGAACAAGAAATGGCTATCTTCTGGCCCCAATGGCTATCAGATCTGCGGGCAAACAATGGCTATCTCCTGGCCCCAAACACTCGCGTGATAATTTTTAAAACTTTGCACACTCAGCACTGCTAGAGTTATACTCTAGCTTGGTAGTAAAAAAACTCAGACACCCACTGCAAAACAGACATGTTTTTCGGGCCGTGCAACTTAATCTCGGACGATTTCACCAATTCCAAAAATTGCTTTGCATCGACGTTAGGCTCCTCGTCGCACTCGACATTTTGAAATTGGCATCGAAAAGTATCATCTAATAAAGCTCCAAAAGAATTGTCGTGTTGAACAGCTATCAGATCATTTCTAACTGTGTGACTTGACGACGCACCTAGGAGGCTATTATACTCGTTGTAATTTTCCCCGTGAAACACCCATACACGATACCCCTCTACAAAACCCCAGCGATTCAGGTGAGCAGCTACTTCGTTAGCTTTCAAATATTTTCTATTGGTGCATTTTGTACAAGGACATTTTCGATTTCGACTATCGTCTAGATAACGTTCTTGAGCTAACGCAAACTGCAAAAAATTGAATACACCTTCGGCAAATCTTTCTTTCACTCGACCCTTCTCGGCCAAACGATCGTACATCCAATTTCTATCTTCATTTGAATACATTATTATATATAAAATTAATAGTTTTTACCGTTATTAATACGACAAAATTACACTTCGAGTCTACAATTAAAAGAGATTGTAAGTATATATATAATTAAAAGCGCGTATATGTACCTCTTGTAGAAAACATTTAATCCGTCGGACACAACGCTGGAAAGAATCTCTAACACCCGCCTCGTTGCTATTCTTCAATTTGCAAACAAAAATAACTTAAGTTAATTATATTAACATATATATAGCGTACATGTATAAAAATATTACATAATATCATAATAAAATGCGAATACGAACCTTAATTTTTGAAAGGAGAAGATTGTGATTTGAATTTATAAACCTCTGGCGGACTATATTTGTAGGCAAAAAGCCTCGGAAAAGGGTATTTTCCGACGGCATGGTGCCGTCGGAATTGAGCGTCTTCGGAGGCTTTTTGACGCGGATCGCTGACATGGCACCATTCCCCCTCCAAAATCTATAAATACCCCCAAATTTTACACCTAAAATTCATTCATTCATACACAAACACTCAAATTATATCTCCCTAACTACATTTCTTCTCTCAATTCTTTCTTCAATTATTTTTCTTACTTATATTTTCTTTATATATATTTTGTTTCTTACACATATCATATATTATTTTTAATACTTTCATAATAAACTATTTTTATTAATCTTTATATATTACAAATTAGTTTATATTTAGGTTTTTCGTACCAAATAATTCATTTTTTATAATTTATATATAATATTAATGTTTATATATATATACATATGTTTTAATTATAGCCTTTTCCGAAAATTCGGACAAAATTTGAGATGAAAATTAACAAAAAATTGTTTTTTTCCGTAATTGTTTTTTTTTAATATTTATGAATATTATTTCCGATGGCAATGAGCCGTCGGAAATAATTTTTTTATAATATTTAAATATTATTTCCGACGGTACTATTCTGTCGGAAATGGTATTTTAATAATATTTTTTAAAATAATTAAATACGTATTCTTAAATTTAATATGTATTTTTAAAAAAATACGTATGAAATAATACATATTTAATTAAAAAATACGGTAAAAAAATATATTTTTTAATTAAAAAAAGTTTTCCAACGGTATAAAACACGCTTTTCTGACGGCATTGTACCGTCGAAAAACACTATTTCCGACGGCATAGTACCGTCGGAAAAGAGGTATTTTCCGACGGGTTCGTGCCGTCGGAAATGTCCGACAGCTTTTCCGACGGCACGACCCCGTTGGAAAAGACTTTTTCCGACGGCACTGCACCGTCGAAAAAAGCTTTTCCTACGGAAGCTTTTCCGTCGACCATTTCCGACGGATTAAACCGTCGGAAAAGACCATTTCCGACGGGAAATAGGCCTTTTCCGACGAGTTTTGTGCCGTCGGAAATGATCGTTTCTCTTGTAGTGATACATGTATAAAATATGCATATGTTTTTCTCATAAGCACATTCATTTATTATTATTTATAAGGATAAAAAATGAAATTAGTCATTTATTGTGTCCTCGTTTTTTTGTTCATTTACTGTGTATTCCGTTACGACTTTGGTCATCCGAAATAAATTTGAGTCGAAAATGTCACGTGGGAGCACTTGCCGGCTAAAATGCAAATTTTTTTAAGTCTCGCATGCAAACTCACATGTGGAAACGTCAGTTTCATTTTTTTTTTAATTTTAAATTCTGATCCATCTAATTCGATTTGACGGGGTTGTCCAGATCGGACGGGTAAGAATTTAAAATAATAAAATAAAAATTGGCGATCCAACTTGCGAATATGCTTGTGAAATTTTTTTAAAAAAATGAATTTAGGGCGGCACGTACTCCTACGTGACATTTCGGCTGAGATTTCATCGAGAGAACCAAAATCGTAATAAAATACACAATAAAAGATTAAAAATAAACAAGAACACAATAAATGACGAAAACTATAACTATGGCACAACAAATGACTAATTTTGATTTTTTCCCTTATTATATAATAACACGAACCTCACAATTAACAATATACTAATGTTATATAAGTTGCATATATTATGGAGACAATATGCGCATGCATTCTAATCATTTAATACTAAAAATATATAAATATCATTAATAAATTAACAATTTCAATAAAATAATATTTCTATATCTTTTCTATATTGATTTGATGGTTATATAAATATCTTTTCTTCTTTTTCCCGAAATCCAACATTGAAACTACATCCAATATGTCTTTCAATTTTCTAACACAACTTTTAGAATATTTTTCAAAACCACGAAACAAAATTGGTACAGACCAAACAAGTAAATACATTCAAATGAGCCCAAATAACTCTAAAACATTCGTTCCAACACAAGAAAATTGAGATTTATATGCCATTTAAAATTGATATACATATTTTTTTTGGTGTGGATATATTCGCAAGATTGTAAGATTATCTTGGGAATCTTATAGGATTTTAAAGATCGACTAAGAGCCAAAAAAGGAAAAAAAATATTATCTTCCTTCCTTGCCAACTGCCAAAATCCAGAGACTTACATTTTTTTTTGGTAAACAATGAAACTAAAATAGGCCGTTAGGTCAAATCCGAATGATACAATCTAAGAACTAGAGTAGGTGGCGACTCCCAAAAGTGATCTACTCTTCTATCAACTACGCTCATCTTCCCTATTGCATCTGCTAGTTTATTCGCCCTTCGTGGTATCCATACGATCCGAATCTCCCAAGGTAAACGGATAAGTTCCCTACATTCTTTGACAAGATTTGAGAAGGGAAGATGCGCCTCATCATCCCTCGTCAACTCCTTGTGAGCCACTAGCGAATCCGTTTCTAAAACAAGTTTAGGATATCTTCTCTCCCATGCCAAGGTGAGCCCTTTTTTGATCGCCTCCAGTTCCGCTTCATCCACCGTGGGGGACATTAAATCGAATCTGAATCCCCACTCCCAAGTGCCTTCAAATGAGCGCAACACTCTTGCACCGTAACCCCGGTTATCCTCCGTTAGAACCCCACCATCTGTGTTCAATTTCGCCTAGCCGCTCTCGGGTTTTAACCACTTATTTTGTTGTTCCTCCTCTTCTATTCTCTGCCTCAATCCTTTACGACGGCCTTTACTCAAATGATCCAAGTAGCTTAATTTGAAAGATGCAAGAGTTAGTGCTGTCCAACCTATTTTTGAAGACTTTCTTATTGCGGTTCTTCCAAATCACCCAAAGTGCCGCCGCGAACGTGTATTTCTAGTCCTCGTCCCTTGCAATTTGACTTTTCATATTTTTGTCGACAAGCACCTTCTTCAGCCATAAGTCGTCCGTATAGCTGTCAAATAAAGCAAGGCTTGAAGGCGCGACCACTTTTTTCCATATTACTCTCGCCATGACACAATGTCGTAATAGGTGGATCGCGTTCTCCGTGTGCGTCGTGCATATAGGGCAGGCTTCTGTCGTTGGGATCCCTGATCTCTTTCTCACATTATTTGTTGTGAGACGGTCTTGCAACACGAGCCATAAGAAGTGGAGAATCTTATTGCTTAAATCGACACGCCAAATCCAATCTATATCACTATAAATATGCGTGTTTGTGTAGTAATATTCAGCGTATGTTTTATATGCCGATTGGCATGAGAACTCGCCGTTCGAACTCTCAGTCCACAAGATTTTATCCTCCTCGTCCCTTAGAGATCTCTGCGCATTCAGGATTTCGTTCATCAGCTCCATCGAAATTGAGGATATTAATCCATCCAACAACCAATTTCCGGAGTCATCAATTGTGTCGCACAACAGTAGGTCCTCTTCCTCCGTTGCTATAAGGCAGTCTTCATCACAAAGGCGCTTACTTCCCAACCAGTTGTCGTACCAAAATTGTATTTTCTTCCCGTCTTCAATTCTCCACCGAAGAAACGGGGTCATTAAGTGAATGCAGCGGATTAAGCCTTTCCACGTTGCGCTGTCCGTCGGCTTTGGTTTATACTCAGTGATGCAGCCGTTTTTAATGTATTTCGCCATGATCAAATCACGCCACACCGTGTTTTTCTCTCGTAAAATTCCCCACACCAGTTTAGATAATATCGCTTCATTGCATGTGCGCGCGGTGCGAATCCCCAAACCTCCTTCCTTTTACTTTGCGTGACCCTCGGCCATCCCACGAGATGGAGTTTCTTTTTTGTCACATCCGACGACCATAAAAATGATCTATTAAGTTGGTCAATCTGGTCGCACACGTTCTTTGGAACCCACGCGGATTGCATATGGTAAATCGGTAGAGCGGATGACACGGATTGTATGAGAGTAGCCCTACCCGCTAAAGTAAGAAATTTACTCTTCCAACTCGTGAAGCGTTTCATGATACAGTCAAGGATGTGTGCAAAATCAGCTCTTGTAATACGTCCATGGATCAAAGAAACTCCAAGATACCTCCCAAGATTCGATGTTTGCCCAAATCCGAGTATGTCGCTCAAACCTCTTTTAAAACCCGAGCCACCGCTTATAGAGAAATACACTTTGGATTTTTGGTGGCTAAGTTTCAAACCCGATGCTCCACAAAATCTTTCGAGAACCCTGTGGATTGCGCGCGTTGTTCCTTTTGTAGCTCTTCCCATTAACACAAGATCATCGGCGAAAAATAGATGAGATAAGCGAGGACCTCCCCGACACGGCACGAGGGGCTGCCATGACCCTTTCTCGACCTCTTCATGGATCAAATATGCTAACCTTTTGACGCATAGGACAAAGAGATATGGTGAGAGCGGATCCCCTTGCCGTAGGCCGCCCCCGTGATGGAACGAGTCTAGAGGCGACCCGTTCCATAGCACCCTCGTTATTGCGTTTCGACAATAATACATAATTAATTACACCGTCTCTATCGAGAAATTGAAGGCGTGCAACATCTCCTCGAGAAAATCCCAGTTTATCTTGTCATATGCCTTCTGTAAATCGAGTTTCATCACCATACAACCCACCTTATTATTTCATCACCTTACTACCACCTTATTATTTTTCTTACATTTTTGACATTAAAGATGTAAGATAATAATCTCCATTGTATTATTCAATGAACTATGTACAATATATATGCATAAGAGATCTTATATGATAAGAAAACCATCTATCACTAGAAAACTATTCTATCACTAAATATATGTATCAAGCACAATATCAACCACAAATACTATCTGCATAGTCTAACACACCCCCTCAGTCGTAATGAGAGGAGGATGAATGTTGAGACTAGATCAAAAATCGTCAAAGAGAACTCGTGGAAGACCCTTCATAAATATATCGGTAAGTTGATACCGAGAGGGGACATGAAGCACACAAACTTGACCAGGACCTGCCTTTTTCTGAATAAAATGAATATCCATCTCAATGTGTTTTGTACGTTGGTGTTAAACCGGATTGTTGGAGAGGTGAATAACACTGACATTGTCACAATAGACAAGGGTCGCCAAAGAAATAGGACAATGGATTTTTAAGAGCAAATTCCTAATGCAACATGACCTAAAACCCGCTGTGGCAACACCCCTATACTCGGCTTCGGCACTCAAGCGAGACAATGCCTGTTGATGCTTAGCCGACCAAAAAATCAAATTGTCACCCAAGAACACACAATACCCCAATGTTGAAAGGCGTGTGTTGAGACAGCCGCCCCAAACAGCGTCGAATTATGCTTTAAGTCCCACTACGAAAGATGGAGAAATATGAAGACCGAGATCAAGGGTACCTTGGACGTACTGGAGTATGCGCTTCAGAGCCAACATATGAGCATCCCCTGGATCATGCATGGAGAGGCGATTTTTTTGAACAACATAAGAAATATCAGGCCTTGTGAAAGTAAGATACTGAAAATTACCCGCGAGACTACGGTAGTGAGGGGGATCTACATATGGAGCACTATTTGACATAACGTCAGGCTTGGATTTCGCGTCAACCTGGGTCTGACTAGGCTTACAAGAATTCATGCCCGACCGGTATCCTCGACATATTTCCTCTGAGATACAAAAACACCATCACGATGTCATGTAACAGCAATGCCAAGAAAAAGCTCAAGGACCCCAAATCTTTCATTGAAAATTCCCGACTATGAAGAGAGATACTAGACTGACAGAGATCTGTGGAGGATGTCGTCAGAATGATGTCATCCACATATAACAATATATAAGCAATATCAGTACCACATCGGAAAATAAATAAGGAGTAATCATATTTACTATGACGGAAGTAGATGGTGGCCACAAAATCAGCAAAACGCTGATACCAAGCTCGAGGTGCCTATTTAAGGTCATAAAGAGAATGTTTCAATAGACATATAAAGTCATATAAAGTCAGGACGAGAAGAATTACGAAAACCAAAAGGCTGGTGCATGATTTCAAGCAAATTACCGTGTAGGAATGCATTTTTCACGTCTAGCTGATGGATATCCCATGATTTGAAGACTGTAATGCTAATAACCGAGCGAATGGTTTTAAGTGTAACCACGTGACTGAAAGTCTCATCACAATCCACGCCAACTTGTTGAGACCTGCAATCACCTCAAGACGAGACTTTTGCCTCTTAAAAAACTGTTAAAATTAAATTTTTGAGGAAAAATTCACAGAGAACGAATAATATTTACACAAGAGGACGCAGTACCAACGCACACATCTTATTTTTAATAATAGCATCAAACTCATCAGTCATGGCCATTTTCCAATTAGGGCCAGGTAACGCAGCCATAGGGTTTTCTAAAATTGGAGAGGTACATGTATGTGTGAGAAGAGAGAATTGGCGATTTGGTTTGAAGATGTCGTGTTCGCTTCTGGTGGTCATGGGATGTAAGGGAAGAGGTGGAAGGGTCCTTTAGTAGGAAGAGGGTGAGCATCAAGGGGAGTTGATTCTAGGGAGTGGTGAGACATGTCAGATCGCGCGCCAAATCGAGCCCCATTATGATTCGATCGTGCAACATTCTGGCCGAATCACGTGACTAGGGCAATATGAGTGGCAGATTGTGCCACATTCTGGTCGGATCGTGCGGTTGTGACAGATCGTGCCACACTCTGGTCATGTCGCGCAGTGAAGGTGCGAGTAGCACCCCCTGCACTAGTCTCGCGAGTATCATCACGACGTGATATAGATGGTGGCGCATCCCGCAAAAATGCGGGGATCACTATAGGTGATGCACCGAGAGGCGGGATAGAGACATCTGGTTGGATTATATGGGAGATGACGAGAGGGGATAAATCACTTGAGAAAGAAATAGTCGTGGAGCTTCAATTTTGGTAATGTAGAGAAGGGGAAAAAGTATTCATCAAACAGTACATGACGACATATGATGATTTTGTTAGTAGAGAAATCGAAGCATTTGTACCCTCAGATTTGCCATTTTAAGAATAAGTGTATGGGGCAAGAAATGTGAAAACGTTTGCCATGTTTAACACAAAATGGATGAAACGAGGAGTTATTATATTCTTTTACATTATCACATTGAAATATTTTTATGTCTTTTTCGAATTGTGTTTTGACAAGCGTGAAAATATAAGAATGTGGAGAAAATTTCATGTTTATGTGATATAAGAAATGTCCATAAGAAACCCGGATAATCATCCAAAACTAATACATAATAACAATGCCCCGATGAACTTAACACGTGAGATAGATCAAAAGGAAAGTATGTAACAGACGTAGAATCAACAAACGGTAGTCTAATATGTTTATCCAATAGGCCAGAATGACAGAAAGAAAGAGATGCGTTTATTACAATTAATTAAAGAAGTTTGCCGAAGAAAATAAAAAACGGAAGCGCCGGGATGATCAAGATGTGCATGCCATAGATCGGAGGATAGAGATAGAAGGGCGGATGGCGAGGTAGTCGTTGTGGAGTTGGTGGGTGGATGAAGAGGATAAATATCACATGTACTATTGCATCTCATAACAGGGGTGCCCGTTTGAAGATCCTTCATAGAGAAACTAAAAGGATCAAATTCAATGGAAGTAGAGTTATCTAGTGAATTTGCGAACAGAGATTAAGACGAGAGATTATCCTGGTTAAAGTAAGACGAGAGATTATCCTGGTTAGAGGTTATATGAGATGTAGCACCGTGCCCATGTACCAAGTATCATCTGGTTGGTGGAGACAGAGAGTGTGCATAGTCGAGTCAATATCAGTGGGGGCGTAAGTAGGAGCCTCAATGAGATAACTTTGAGTCGGGCGTGGTCCAAAACTATATGTGCCTCAGGTTAAAGGCGGTGGTGGTCAAGCGGTCCATGGGGTCGTCGGATATGGTGACGGCGGCGGGGCACAAGACTGCTGGGGATAACCGAGCCATGTGAAGTAGGGCTAGGGCCACAACGCGTTGGTCGATGGTGGTGGAATGCGGCTACGGAAGTTTAACGACAAATTCTTGAATTTTTGAATGCAGCAAAGAACGCTTGAAGATGAATGAATTTGGTGAAGCGAAAAACTTAGAGCTTTTCCCTCTTTAACTTGTGAATATTTTTTGTGTGTTTTCTTCTTCTTCAAGACCACCTCTATTTATAATTATGGAGTGAATCTCAATTAGAATCTCCTGATGAGATGAACGGTTGTGATCGCGTCTACAATTCCTTGATATGGAAGACTTTATCTAGGAGAATCTTCTTTCCATCTCTTGAAGATTGAGACTTGGTGGGGAATTATTTCCTTGTGTCGAGATTTGGTGGAGAATTCTTTCCGTCTCTTAAATATTGAGACTTGGAGGAGAAGACTTTTCATGTCTTGAGATTTGATGAGCAATTATTTCCTTGTCTTAAGATTTAATTAATATATTTAATTTAATCCCTCAAAATATTAAGATTAAATAAAATATATTTTGTATTTCTTTCATCTTAAGAGTTACCATCATTTAATTTAATCAGACACGAAATTAATGTGTCTACAAATTGCCCCCTCGAGACTTGTTCACATTTTGTGTTGAAATGCATCAGTGAGTGGATAAGTCTCGACATCTTTCTTCTTCTTGTTCTCGTGCTTCAGTTCAACCACTATAAATTCACTTCATGATTTTATAACATTTGTGAGCTTCATCATTGGATCCATCAACTTGAATGTTGCATGAGCATTTTTTTCTGGATATGACTGGGCTAAGAATGAACTTCTAGCTGCCTATGTATCTAATGAAGGAATCAAGTCATGACGTAGTTTAAAAGAAATTAAGATTGATTTAAAGGGGTTTCCATACATAGTTTCTACACATGCAGGCCAGGAGTAACGTGCAATTTAAGCTTGTGCGCCATGGAGCATTTGATTTGGACATTTGTAGACAGTTTTATCTCATATCTAGGAGGCTTTGACTTGAAGAATTTATAGACAATTTTTCTCGTGTCTAGGAGACTTGGAAAATTGAAGGATTTGTAGACCTTTTGGCTCGTGTCTAGGAGACTTGGAGATTTGAAGGATTTGTGGACCTTTGGCTCGTTTCTAGGAGACTTGCAAATTTGTTTTGAAGACTTGAAGGATTTGTAGACCTTTTGGCTCGTGTCTAGGAGACTTGAATATTTTCTTTGAGGACTTCAAGGATTTATAGACCTTTTGGCTCGTGTCTAGGAGACTTGTGCATTTGTTTTGATGACTTGAAGGATTTTCTTTGAGTTTGGATATACGAACAGTTTATACTCGTGTTAAGGAGGATTTTGATAGTTTATACTCTTATCAATGAGTATATATTTTGGCACTTAATTTGAAGAATTGAGATAGTTTAGGCTCGTATCAAGGAGCATTTGATTTTGGCACTTAATTTGAAGATTTGAGATAGTTTAAGCTCGTATCAAAGAGCATATATTTTGGCACTTAATTTGACGGCGCACCCTCTTCATTGTCATCATCGTCGTCTGTATCACTTTCAATATCAAGACCATGAGCCCAGTTTTTTCTTTAATAGAGTTTACACTTATCTCTATGTCATGCGCTCGCGTTGTCAACTCTTCAAAGTTTCTTGGCTTGATTCCTTGAAGTATGTAAGAAAGGCTCCAGTTCATCCCATGAATGAAAATCTCTATGGCTGAAGTTTCAGATAGTTTTTCTTTGTAGCTTAAGAATAGACTTCTCCACCTATTGATGTAATCAATCACTGGTTCGTCTTCTTGTTGATGAGAATATGCAAGTTAAATCATGCTCACAGTATGCCGAATGCTATAAAAGTGATTGAAGAATTCGGTTTGTAGATCGTTCCAATCCTCAATGGAGCTTGGTTTAAGATTAATGTACCAATCAAAGGCAAAGTCTTCTAAGGATCGAACGAATTGCTTGACTAAATGATCTCCATAAACTCCAGCACTATCGCACGTCTCAATGAAGTGAGCAACATGTTGTCTTGGGTCTCCAGTCCCATCGAATCTTTGAAACATCGGAGGTTGATAGCTTTTCGGCATTTGCAATTGCTCTATTCTTTGAGTATAAGGCTTCGTGTACGCTTTGGTCATTGCAGGTTGAACTTTTAAATCCTTTGCAACTTCTTCAATGAGCTTCTTCAATTGGTCGGCAGAGATAAGGCCTTGTGGGGAAACTTGGATTTGTTTGCTTGAAGACTTAGAATCTTCTCCAACTTCAACATCTTGAATGTTTTTCTTAGCAAACCTTGTGTGCATCATGACACATTGCTCTTCCTTCCTTGACAAATTTGGCTTGTGGAAAAGAGAAGTGGCTTGGATTCTTTCACTTAGGACTTCATCAAACTCTTGAGCATCAATTCCTTGAGTAGCATTTTCATGTGCCATGCTTTGATCACCGCTTTCCACAAGCTCTTGTTTTTGGAGATGAGGTGACACTTCAACTTCGTTGATTGTAGTCTTGATGCATCCTTGAAATCTAATGTTGTTGGTGACTTTTTGGGAATTCTCAACTCCTTCTTTGTTCTCTAGCTTTTGGAGAAGGCGATTCAAGTGGTCTTCACGTTTTTGAGCTTGAGTTGTGAGATTCGCAATGGCTTTTGTTAGTGCTGCGACTTGGTCTTCTAATGAGGTTGCTTGACCATCTTCTTTAACTTCATGCCTTGACCCCGCTACAAGTGAAACTTTCAACATCGATTGCAAAGAGCCTCCGCTTGTTGCCTCCATTGACTTGTCCATTGTTGAGCAACACTTACTTCTTGTGACTTCAAATTTGGGACTTGTTGGAAATGAGATGAGAGGTAGAGATGGTCCCACCGGGCATGCCAAATTTGTAACGACAAATTCTTGAATTCTTGAATGCCGCGAAGAACTCTTGAAGATGGATGAATTTGGTGAAGCGAAAAACTTAGAGCTTTTCCCTCTTCAACTTGTGAATATTTTGTGTGTGTTTTTTTCTTCTTTAAGACCACCTCTATTTATAGTTGTAGAGTGAATATTAGAATGAGAGGAACGGTTTTAATCGCGTCTACAATTCCTTGATATGGAGACTTTATCTAGGAGAATCTTCTTTCCATCTATTGAAGATTGAGACTTGGTGGGGAATTATTTTCTTGTGTCGAGATTTGGTGGAGAATTCTTTCCATCTCTTAAATATTGAGACTTGGAGGAGAAGACTTTCCATGTCTTGAGATTTGATGAGCAATTATTTCCTTGTCTTAAGATTTAATTAATATATTTAATTTAATCCCTTAAAATATTAAGATTAAATAAAATATATTTTGTATTTCTTGCATCTTAAGAGTTACCATCATTTAATTTAATTAGAAACGAAATTAATGTGTCTACAGGAAGCGCTCGCCGCGACAGCGAGGTGCGCCTGGTTGAGGATTCAGAGCGGGAGGCAGTGCATGGTGACCGCAAGAAGATTGGATGACCAAAGGGGAGTTGGGCTGATGAGACGCGTGTTTGGAAAGACTTGTCTCTTCCAAAGTGATCATAGATCGAGATTTGGAGAATAGAGGAAGAGCATCACTTTGTTGAATTAGGGTCGCCTTACCGCTATAGGCATTTGTGAGACCAGTGACGAGTTGAAGGATCAAATGATGGTTGGTGACGGGGCCCCCAACGTTGGCGATTTGATTGGTAAGCATCTTCAACTTTTGACAACAGGCGCCCACGTTCACAAAATCACAGAGAGAGAGAGAGAGAGAGGAGAGAGAGAGAGAGAGAGAGAGAGAGAGAGAGAGAGAGAGAGGAGAATTGATTTTCTAGATCAATGTCGCGAGAGTATTGGTTATTCTAAAAAACATCGGCGAGATTTTTTCAGGTTACCATTACCGGGGTGTCGAATTTATTAGATATATATGGAACATATTCTTTGATTATTTATACATATCTTAGATTAGGCAATTTACCATATTTAGCCTTGTAATTGTATCTATATATTACCATCAAAGTAATGAGAATAATTCATTCAGCAAAATATTATCTTACATGGTATCACGAGTCTAAACCTAGCCGTGGACCTTCTCTCTTTCTCTCCTTCTCTCCCCCATAGCCGTCCCTCTCCTCTCTCTCTCTCTCTCTCTCTCTCTCTCTCTCTCTCTTATGGCTGAATCAAAATTTCATCCCGCTTTAGCCGTCTCTAATGTTCGGAACTTCATCCCGACCACTCTCGAGATGGAGAAAGGACAATACTCCACATGAGCAGAACTTTTTCGTATTCACTGCCGTGCATATCAAGTCATTGACCACATTATCCCACCACCACCTTCCGCCTCCTAAAAAGCCGCGGACAAAGACGCCACCACCGACAAGGCCCCGTCTTCTCCTCCTAAGGACGCCGCACTCTGGTCCCGACTTGATGCCATCGTTCTCCAATGGATATATGACACTATATCTGACGATCTCATGCACACCATCATTGAGAAGGATTCCACAGCACACAAAGCTTGGGTCCGTCTTGAGAATATCTTTCAGGACAACAAGAATTCACGAGCGATTATTTGGAGAATCAATTCTCTCAGGTATCTCTGGATAATTTTGCAAATATCTCTTCTTATTGTCAAGAACTGAAAGTACTTGCAGATCAACTCTCCAACGTTGGTGCACCTGTCTCAAATCATCGTCTCGTTCTCCAACTCATTGCCGGCCTTAATGAGAACTACGACAGTGTAGCAACGTTCATTCCGTAGAGTGATCCCTTGCCTCTGTTCTATGAGGCTCGATCCCGTCTCATCATGGAAGAGACGCGCAAGGCCAAACATGCCTCCACCGTCGCTGCTGCCGCCATGGTCCACACTACGCCACCACCGGACCCTCCTAACCACGACCGCGATACGCCATCCCAAACCTGTGGCTCCTTCTCTTATCCACGAGGATGCCGCGGCGGTAACCGCAGACGTGGCCGTGGTCGCGGCTATTCCGGGCCTGCCGCACCATGCCCATGGGCTCCTCCGGTCCATTCTTGGCCGTCCTACCCCTGGCCCAATGCTCCGTGGGCTTATCCGCCTTGCCCTTACCCTACCACCGGGTGGTCACGGCCCACGGCGCCATCTCATGCCGGTCTTTTGGGCCCACGCTCTCAAGCCTATTCTGTCCAAACCCCTTCTCAGCACGGTTATTCCCCTACAGATATTGACAGTGCAATGCATACTCTCTCCTTGCAACCTCCGGATCAGCAGTGGTACTTGGACAGCGGTGCCTCATCTCACATGACCTCGGTGAAAGGTACTCTCTCGTCTTATTCTTTTTCAGGCATGCATCGTAATATTCTGGTCGGCAATGGTTCTAATATTCCAGTGCAAGGTCATGGTAACGCTTTACTCCCCTTTTCTTCTTACCCACTATACTTACAAAAAGTCTTACATGCTCCCGATATCATTAAAAATCTCATCTCTGTACGCCGATTCACTATTGATAATTGTGTTTCTATTGAGTTTGATCCTTTTGGTTTCTCTGTGAAGGATTATTGGACGGGGACCCCAATCATGCGATGTAACAGTACCGGTGACCTATATCCCGTCACTCCCTCATCACTGCCGCCACCATCCACCCGCCCCACTCTCGCCCTCACCGCCACCTCACCCTCCATTTGGCATAGTCGTTTGGGACATCCGGGCTCCCCTATTTTACAGTTTTTACATAAGAACAATATTATTTCTTGTCGTACTTTGTCTAAACAAACTTTGTGTGAACCTTGTGTTTTGGGGAAGCATATTAGACTTCCCTTTTCCTTATCTTCTACTGCTAGTTTGAAACCTTTTGATCTTATTCACAGTGATTTATGGACCTCGCCGGTCTTAGGAGCTAGTGGTCACAAATATTACGTATTATTTTTGGATTACTTCTCTAAATATCTATGGACCTTTCCAATTGGGCGCAAATCTGATGGTTTTGCCATATTTTCTACCTTTGCTACATTTATACACACTCAATTTGGTACCCCTATTAAATGTTTACAATGTGACAATGGCAGGGAATTTGATAATGAGCAATTCAAGTCACTATGTCACAACTCTGGCATGTCTCTCTGTTTCTCTTGCCCCTACACCTCAGCCCAAAATGGAAAATCTGAACGTCAAATCAGATCCATCAATAATATTGTGCGCACTCTCCTCACTGAATCGGCCGTCCCTCCCTCTCTATGGCCTCACGCCTTACAAACTGCAACTTATCTCTCCAATATACTACCCCATCACACTATACACAACTCTTCTCCCACTCAAATATTATACCACCGCCTACCCTCCTACACGCACCTACGCACTTTTGGGTGCTTGTGTTATCCTCTTTTTCCCTCCTCTACTATAAATAAGCTCCAACCTCGTTCCTCTCCTTGTGTCTTTCTCGGGTATCCCTCGCATCATAGGGGCTACAAATGCTTTGATTTTAGCAACCACAAATTTATCATCTCTCGTCACTTCTTATTTGATGAGTCTAAATTCCCCTTCAAACACTATTCTCCTCCTTCTCCAAACTCTTACTCTTTTCTAGATGATAGCCTTCACCCCCATATCATCCAATCCATAACCGGCCGCCCCGCCCCCTTGGCCCAACCCAATCCGGACGCTCTGCCCCCAGCCCACGGTCCGCAACCCATCACCACCGCTGGGCCACTAGAATCGGCCCCTTCCACCGCTGGGCCGTCCACCTCACCCACCTCTCCTCTGGTCTACTTTACTCCGGCCCAACACCCGCCCGGCCTGGCCCCAATCCAGCCCGCGGCCCTTCCCGAGTCCGCCTCATTACCCGCGGCCGTGCACCCTATCTCGGGCGCCGCCTCCTCCGATCCCGCACCTTCCCTTCCACCACCACCTCCATCTCGAACCATCACCACTCGCAGCATGCATGGCATTCACACTCCGAAACGTCCTTTTAATCTCTCTCTTACTACCTCCCCCTCCCCTCTACCTAAAAGTCCTACCCTTGCGTTGTCTGATCCGAACTGGAAATGAGCCATGCTAGATGATTATAATGCTTTGATTAAGAATGAGACGTGGGAGTTAGTCCCTCGTCCGACTGATGTGAATATTATTCGTTCTCTATGGATTTTTCGTCATAAAACTAATGCTGGCAGTTCTTTTGAACGATATAAGGCTCTTCTTGTTGGTGATGGCAGGTCTCAGTAGGTTGGCATTGATTGTTGGGACACTTTCAGCCCGGTGGTTAAACCCACCACTATTCGCACCGTTCTTACCATTGCCCTTTCTCGTTCTTGGTCCATTCATCAGTTGGATGTCAAGAATGCATTCCTTCACAGTACTTTGGAAGAAACGGTTTACATGCACCAACCTCTTGGATTTCGTGACTCACGACACCCCGACTATGTTTGCTTACTGAAGAAGTCTCTGTATGGACTTAAGCAAGCTCCACGGGCATAGTATCAGCGTTTTGCCGATTTTGCCTCCAGCATTGGGTTTTCTCACAGTAAATCCGACCACTCTCTCTTTATTTTTCAGCGGGGTAATGATATTGCTTATTTGCTTCTATATGTTGACGATATTATCTTGACTGCATCATCTGTATCTCTTCGCCAATCTTTTATTGCTCAGTTTGGGACTGAATTTGCCATGAAGGACTTGGGTTCCCTTCACGATTTTTTGGGTATTGTTGTAACTCATCATGCAGGTGGTCTTTTCTTGTCACAAAGCAAATATGCTCGGGAAATTATAGAACATGCGGGCATGTCCTCTTCCAAACCTGCCACTACACCCGTTGATACTAAACAAAAGTTCGGTTCCTCGGATCCTTCCTTTCCCGACCCGACTTTGTTTCGTAGCTTGGCAGGCGCCCTCAACAAATCTTATGTTGTTCAACAAATTTGTCTTCATATGCATGACCCTTGTTTAGAGCACATGGCAGCCCTCAAACGAGTCATTCGGTATATCCAAGGCACGGCCCATCTCGGCTTTCATCTCTCTCGCTCACGGCTCGACTCTCTTCTCTCTTATACTGATGCTGATTAGGCAGGTTGCCCTGACATGAGACGTTCTACTTCTGGTTATTGTATATTTCTTGGTGACAACCTTATATCTTGGTCTTCTAAACGGCAACCCACTATCTCACGTTCTAGTGCTGAGGCCGAATATTGGGGCGTGACCAACGTCGTCTCTGAATCATGTTGGATTCACAATCTACTTTTGGAGCTTTGCCTTCCTCTCTCAAAGGCCACATTGGTTTATTGTGATAATGTGAGCGCCATCTACCTCACTACTAATCCGGTGCAACACCAACGCACCAAACACATCGAGTTAGACATCCATTTTGTTCGGGAAAAAGTTTCTCGGGGCCATGTTCGCATTCTTCACGTCCCTTCTCGGTCTCAAATTGCCGACATCTTCACAAAGGGGCTTCCCCGGGTTCTTTTGGATGACTTTCGAGACAGTCTAACCGTTCGTGATCCTCTCGCTTTGACTGCGGGGGTGTATTAGATATATATGGAATATATTCTTTGATTATTTGTACATATCTTAGATTAGGCAATTTACCATATTTAGCCTTGTAATTGTATCTATATATTACCATCAAAGTAATGAGAATAATTCATTCAGCAAAATATTATCTTACATAATTTAATGATGGAATGAAGGAGATCGTTAGAGATGGTGTCATAAATCCACTGCAACTCAATATCATCTAAACGATCCCAAAGCTCATAGTTAGAAGCGACCACAACATCAGAAAGACGGACATATGATGTGATCAAGAACTAGCTAGGCCCATGCATGAATTTTGAATAATTCTAACCAAGAGATATATTGACCAGATTCAATGTCCTAGGTTATTGGGATGAAATTGCTGACAATGGTGACAGTATGGGGGAGGTGAAATTTAGAAAGGGCCGCGTGAGGCGGCGGGCCGTTGGTGTCGTTAAAGGGGATGGACGGCGTGGAGGTGGAGGAGGATGAGGGAGGGGTATCGTTAGAGTTTTTCATATTTTTAGAGAGAAAAGAAAGAACGAAAGGCTTGATACCTTGGAAGATAATAATTTTACTAGTGTTATTCAATGAATGGTGTGCAATATATACATACATAAGAGATCTTCTATGATAAGGAAACTATCTATCACTAGAAAACTATTCTATCACTAGAGATATGTATCAAGCACAATATCTACCATAAATACTATCTACATAGTCTAGTAGAAGATAAAAAGGAATAAAAACATCAAACACCTCGAGATGACTCATTTTGCAGCTTGCCCTATTACTTTATCTTGTAGCATGTTACTCCTTAATCTATGCAGGTAAGTGCATTTTGCCTCAAGTTAGCTTTTAGGAAAAGATTTTATCAGAGATTTTCTACATGTGTCGTGCACATGTCGGAGGTAAGGGTCTTTTCGTCAAGAAATGTTGAATATTGGGCTGAAGTAGAAAAATGTGGGCTTCAATTTCTATCATGGTATCAGAGCCAACCCAAGACGTATCTGGGCTCCCGACCTGCCCACGTGATGGCACGGAAGATAATACAGGACCACACGTGAGGGGGCATGTTAAGAAAAATATCCCACATCGCTTGGGTATGATCTTGGATTATACTTAATAAAGAGAAGTTCCCCCTCCACTTAATAATGTCTTTTAATTAGAGAAATATAAACTTCAATTTCTATCATAGAATACACCCTTCAATCTTTCTCGATGTAACCCCTAAACCTATTTGATATTCTGTTGAATTTGGTCTAAAAATTGACTAGGGTAAATCGCATGAACTTGCAAAGGTTAGAGGGTAACCTTGTATGAAACAAAATTATAGGGGTAAGCTGCTAAAAGGGCTCATACTTCAATGAAATTGATGCTTTTATAAAATACCAGGCAAAATGATTTAGATGGTGTTTGCAAATTCTTAAAATAAGCTAAAATGAGCTTTTAATTTTAATTAAATACTTTTGGAGTGTTTGGGTAACAAGTTAATTTCTACAAAGTACTTTTTTTAAGTTGAAAACTGCTATAATCTAGAAGTTGCTCCATACCAACTTCTAGCTGCTTGTGGGTTTTTTAATATCAACAAAAATGTATTTTGACATGTTTATCCTTCTTAATCCTATATAACCGGACATTATTACCATGCCAAACATAATTCTCTTGGCCAGAATACTTTATTAGCAAAATTTCATTGGCTACAAATCCTGGTGCTAAAAATAGTTGACAAAACTAATACTTAACTACGCAATTTCTTGCAATGACTAATTTGAACCATATTGCATAAACTTGTTAATAAATATCATCCTAAAAACTACTAAAAACGTTGGCAACTATAATAGTTCCAGTATAGTTAAAATATAAACCTATACACAATTGGTTCAGGTATTAGCTTATTTCATTAAGTTGTTGTAATGTTAATGATTACGAAATTAATTAAATATTATGCATTAATTGAGGGTATTATAGTCATATTATAGAATAATCTAAAATTCACTTTGGTCTCCCAAACACTCTGCTCCAACTTTTTACGAGTTTTTAGATATTTTTCCAAACACTCTCAACTTTTGAATTAAACAATTTTTTACAGCTTTGGCTTAGATTATGAGCTTGTGCTTCTTAAGAAGAGTTTGCAAACACCACCTTAGTATGATCAAAGAGAATCTACAAAAAGAGGGAGTTCCATATCCAACTGCAATCATATATGCGCAACTCGGAATTGGAATAAAGATTGAGTCACAATTTTTGCAACAATCTCTTAACTCGTGGTAAGGACAAGTTAGAGGTGCTTGTGTCATGGTCGACGATGCAAATATGCTCTCATGCTTGCTGCATGTCCGAATACCATGCCATTTCATTTGAACTTAATAATTATATAAATTTACATGTTGTTAATAATATATATTATTAGGACCAATGTTATTTCCACGTAAATAAATTGGAGATTATGTTGACATCGTTTTAGAAATTATTTAAATCAATGTCAATTGATTTAATAAAAGAAATTAAGTGAGATATAGTTTCCATTAATTGAAGGAAATCTTTGATTGCCTTATTTAGGAGCTCAATTTATGGAATATTATCTTTTTTGCAGGTCAAATGTTTCCATGCTTATTATTGTGTTAATCTTGAAAGAAGGAAACTTTCCTTTTGATTGACTTGCCCTTTGGATTGTGATGTAATTGACTTTCCTTGTTGTGTTGCATATCTTTCCTAAAACATGTTGATTGATTATATGTTGGAAAGTATTCTATGTCTGTTTATGCAGGAAAGTCACGCTATTTTCGGATAGTGAATCTGTCAGTTGCAACGTCATCCAGACAGCTCAGTTGCAACTACGTAAATCAGCGTTTTGGCGAAACGGAATTTTCCCTTGATCCTATATTCTGGAAATTATATTTAAAAGGAAAATATTTCGTTTTTCTTTAAAATGATAATTTGATATCTGATCGTTTAGGGAAGAATCTTCGTCAAATATCTTTTGTTGAGATATAGAAAGTCAAATATTTTTATGGAATATATTTTAGATATTTTCCTTATCCTTTAAAGATAGACTTTCAATATCTTCCAAGATTATCTTTGTTTGATCTTATCTTTTATTCTTATCTTTTTAAGATAGACTTTCAAGATCTTCCAAGATTATCTTTGTTTAACATTATCTCCTTATTATGTATCTAGACATATATAATAGGCATGCACATTGGATATATTCAGATTTATCTTGCAGAATATATTAGATAAGGAAAGAAGATCTGCGTGGATTGCAACTGGAGATACGCAGAGCTTATCTGTTAAGGAAAGAAGATCTGCGAGGTTACAACTGAAGATCTGCAGAGATTCTGCTCATGCCTATATAAGGAGAAGACTCGACATAATTGAAGGACACTTTGAAAAAGGATAGTTTGTGATTTCAGTCCTGTATCGAGTCAAAGTCTTTTAGAGAAGAGCATCAAGTCAGAGGAACTCTGGAGTAGCTTGATGTGTCTTCGATTCAATCGTGTTTCCGAAAACAAGTTAAGGGTTAGGTGTTGCAACTGCATATGTTAGAGGGAGTCTAGTATATGAGTTGATTTAAATCCTTCATTGTAATTCTTAAGTAGGAAACAGGTTGAGTCAAACTTTGGGTGAAAGCCCCGTGGACTAGGACCAATTGGACCGAACCACGTTAAAAACCTTTGTGTTCTTTATCGCTTTATGTTTAACTGTCCAATACCAGTTGCAACAGTAAAACAACTTTTAAACGTTAAAGAATTATCATCTGTCTTACTTACGACTGCAGTTGCAACTACTGTCAAGTGCAACTGCATCCAATAACGAGTAACATAGACCTAAGATCTTTCAAGTGGCATCAAGAGCCGGTCACTAACACATTATTTAGTGAGATTCTGGATTTAAGATCTTGTTTTGCAGGTATGGACAATATTAAGGATGGAGCATTGGTGTTATGGCCACCACCGCTTAATAATTCAAAATATTTATACTGGAAATAACGATTAGAAATCATTATCAAGTCCAAAGATTTCAAGGCATGGAAAATCATACTTAGAGGATGGTCTCCGCCGTCTTACAAGAATAAAGTTGTCAAAGATGTCTTAGACTGGATCGATGATGAATATCTTATGGCCAGCCAAAACTCTAGCGCCGTGGATATTATTTTATTTTTTGTTGATATTAATAATTTCAAATTAATATCTAATTGTGTCTCAACTAAAGAGATGTGGAATATTCTCAGGTTGGCTCATGAAGGAACATCAATTGAGAAAGAAGAAATTGAGTCATCAACGAAGAGTATGGTATTTCAAGATGAAGTCAAGGAGGACTCAAAATCAAATAAGAATGATGGACATGCTCAATCATTAACACCTCTTTTAATGAAACTCCAAGAAATGCTTAAATCATGGAAATACAAAGGTAAGAATCTTATCCCTTCCGACTCTGACTTTATTAAATCAAATTCCGCTGCTAATGATCTTAGTATCAGAAGGAAGGATAAAGGTATTAAATGCAGGGAAAATTATGTTATATCATCTGATGCAACAATACTAGTTGCAACTACGCCTGTTGCAACAATACCAGTTGCAACTACGCCTGTTGCAACATCACGAGTTGCCACAAATGTTTGGGCAATATATGAAGATGGTTCTGAGCAAGATGATAAATCAAATCCAGAGGTCCAAGAGAAACCTTCCCAAAACCAAGTGAGACTTGTTGTCGATGGAAAATCACAAGAAAAGTGCATTCTTGTGAAAGGTATACAAGGTGGTTTTATCTCTCTAATGCGAGGGCATCATGGTAATGTTTCCCACCCTTATCGTATTTTTAAAGGTGTTTTTTCTCCAAAGGATCTTGGTAAGTATATGTTGATCTTCCATTGTAGTACAAAAAGTCACAGTACATCAAGTTGTTCTAACTTCTGGAAGAATCTTTATTTTCATAAGCCTGTCTTAATCCCCATGGCTATTCCGTGTTGCAACTTGCATTGATCATATTGAGACAATATTCACACAGATTGTTGCAACTTTACTGGATAAACAAGTTTGGTTGAAAATTTGTAATCTCTTGTGCTTGTCTACTGATTCACGTGTGTATGGGTGTTCACCTAAATCATATTATTTTGACAAAGGAGGCGTTAGAATTACGAATGAAACTAGTAACTTATTGTCAAAATGTGTTAAAGAATCAAAAAGAGAGATTATGGTTAGAAATGGAAAGAATGAAGGAATTCTCTATATAAGATTTGTGTATGTTGACGAGATTTCACGAATCAAGGATGTGCTCCACGTGGAGGAACTTTTTGCTAACTTGATTAAAATTTGTGAATCACGTAAACCCAACTTCTTAGATAATTTCAATTACATTCTTTTGATGAAACTTTTTTTGTGGCTCAAAAGGTTAGTTAACGTGAAACTAACTAAAATTTTTATTGTAGGAATATGTTGTGAACCTTCTACCAAATGGAGGAAGCAACTTGAGCCTTGTAATGCATGGCAACGATGTAAGAACCAAATGATCAGCCATATTCTGTTGCAACAGAATGCTGCTTCAAAAGCTGTGCCGAAGGTGTTGTTGGAATTTGTAGATGTATCTGCAAACGAAGAGACTCGTAGTCACAAATGGATTGGAATTCTGAAGCTAGATGATGTTGGAACTTCTGCTGCATTTGCTGTTGCAATTGGAAAATTGACAGAGCTCAATGCGATTGTATTAAGTAATCGAGTAGAGTCTGTTGCAACAAAGCAGAACATGATTGAACGAATCAAGATAAGTTCATTATCTAGATCTGATTCTTTTGATGAAGGTATGACTGATTGGTTTAATGGTCTGCATGAGTTCCCTATTTGAATTTATTGATAAGAAAATAGGGCAAGTTGTGTTGTTACTTTTGTTGACTTTTGCGAATATTTTTTTCTTATTTGCTTTATCTTTGCTTGGACATATTCTCATGCTAATCATGAGTTGTTGTGTGTTTGAGACCTTGTTATTCGACATGTGCATATTGTTGTTGCAAGAGTGACTAGTTGCAACTATGATGATTTAATGCCAATTTTCTTATCTCATACAGTCTATCTAAGTTGTACTTTCTGTTTGTCTGGATATGCTTATGATCTCTGTACTCGTAAAAGATTTCACAAACATGAGTTTTTTCAACTTGTTGTTTTTACGCATGCCTGAAGAGATAACTTGTTGTTATATGTACTAAGGTACTGCATGCAGTTACAGTTGAGACCCTAAGAAAGTCTCCAGACACTGCCTTATGTAAGTTGCAACAGTGGTCGTGTTGCAACTAGGATGATCTGTATACTATTGAATTCATTTCATAGGTTTGTCCGAATTGTTTTTCATTGTCTCGTTCTGAATATGATCACTGGCTGCATAAGATGAGTTCAGAACTGATTTTATGTGGATTACCTCACCATTCACCAAGTACTCAATTCTTTAAAAAAAAAAGAAGAAAAAAAAGAAAGGAAAGAAAAGATTCTCTTATCATTTAAAGAGGATAATGTGTTTGTGTGATGACTGGAAAAAGCTACCTGACCTAAAAGGAATGGGAGTGAAAGCTATCAATTCATATTTCACGCGTCTACTCATTGAAAAGAGCTACCCCATACCAAAAATGAGTTAGAGTGAAAGCTACCAGTTCAAGTGGATAAGTACAAAGTTTTTTTGGTGATGGTATTTTACTTAGTCAAGTTTTGTTCATTAATGCCCATGTGTCACATCTCCTAACTTGACCATTTTAAACATTTTGTGTGACTTGAACCGTGAATGCGTACTTTAGCATCTAATATCATCCAAGCACATCATGTCATTGGAGCTTCCACATTTTAGGCATTCTCTGCCTGATTTTTTGAAATGTCTTTTCACTGTGTTGCTTGTTGCAACTTTGGTACTTATGGCATGTACTTGTTGTTTTCTCTAGTTCTCATGCACTTTTTGTTACTCAAAATTCTCTCTATCTTTTGTCACTGTTTTTTTAAGAGAATTTGTTGAGACGACATGTCATGTTTTTGTAGAACTTTTATGGACTCAGACTTCTGATTGCATCATCATGGCAAAGCTGCATCAATCATATCTCTTTTTGTGAGTATACATCTGAGGAACATCTTCTATGTGAGATTGATACATGTGTATCTCATGGTATCATGACTGTTTCACAGGGTGATTCAAGTAATTGTCTTTTGGTACTAAAGTCCATGCTGTCACTTTGTTTGCAACATATCCAGGGGTGAATTTTCTAAAGCACTTAGTTAATTATTTTTATATAGTTAACTATCTTTTGGTGCGTTGATTGTGTTTGGGGCATAGCGGTTGTTGAAGCTGTGCTTAATTTAAGGGGGAGCAAAATTCTTTTGCCATTAGTTGTTGAAACATGTGGTTTACCAGTTACAACAAATATACATGTGATATGCTCCGGGATATTGAGACTCCATCTCGTTGTCAGGGTCTTTGAATTGCTATGATAAAAAGGGGGAGATCAAGTTAAGAGGTGACATATGCCACATATGGCATACATCAGTTCTTAACTTCTAGATATATTATTATATCTTGTGCTTGGTGTCTAACCGCTTCATGCAGGGCATTGCTTTTGTCAAGTTTTGTCAAGAAATCAACGAAGGAGCATATGGCCCTTGTGTGTTGCCATTCTGCAACTTGGGTTCTGGGCTTATAGCTTGCTACTACAACCTTGATGATTATTAATATTATCTTGGTAATGCTTGTTTAGAGAATTTCTCTTTGCATTCTGCAGATTTACACCCGTTGACTCGTTATGTCAAAAAGGGGGAGAAGTTAGTCAAGAAATGTATTATGCCAAGCTCAACCTAAATGGTAGAGCAAAGGTATGCATGAACCGAGGGGGAGAGAGCATTTGACTGGTGCCCTCATGGCAGTTCCAGTTTTATGTTTGTTGCAACAATTGCAGTGATATGTGTTTTCACTCATCTCCTTATTTAATCACTGGCAAAGTTTCTTTTGTTGATTGCAAGTGTTCTACTTAATTTCTTTGGATATACATCGTTTTGCCAAAACGAGTCAAAGGGGGAGATTGTTAGGACCAATGTTATTTCCACGTAAATAAATTGGAGATTATGTTGACATCGTTTTAGAAATTATTTAAATCAATGTCAATTGATTTAATAAAAGAAATTAAGTGAGATATAGTTTCCATTAATTGAAGGAAATCTTTGATTGCCTTATTTAGGAGCTCAATTTATGGAATATTATCTTTTTTGCAGGTCAAATGTTTCCATGCTTATTATTGTGTTAATCTTGAAAGAAGGAAACTTTCCTTTTGATTGACTTGCCCTTTGGATTGTGATGTAATTGATTTTCCTTGTTGTGTTGCATATCTTTCCTAAAACATGTTGATTGATTATATGTTGGAAAGTATTCTATGTCTGTTTATGCAGGAAAGTCACGCTATTTTCGGATAGTGAATCTGTCAGTTGCAACGTCATCCAGACAGCTCAGTTGCAACTACGTAAATCAGCGTTTTGGCGAAACGGAATTTTCCCTTGATCCTATATTCTGGAAATTATATTTAAAAGGAAAATATTTCGTTTTTCTTTAAAATGATAATTTGATATCTGATCGTTTAGGGAAGAATCTTCGTCAAATATCTTTTGTTGAGATATAGAAAGTCAAATATTTTTATGGAATATATTTTAGATATTTTCCTTATCGTTTAAAGATAGACTTTCAATATCTTCCAAGATTATCTTTGTTTGATCTTATCTTTTATTCTTATCTTTTTAAGATAGACTTTCAAGATCTTCCAAGATTATCTTTGTTTAACATTATCTCCTTATTATGTATCTAGACATATATAATAGGCATGCACATTGGATATATTCAGATTTATCTTGCAGAATATATTAGATAAGGAAAGAAGATCTGCGTGGATTGCAACTGGAGATACGCAGAGCTTATCTGTTAAGGAAAGAAGATCTGCGAGGTTACAACTGAAGATCTGCAGAAATTCTGCTCATGCCTATATAAGGAGAAGACTCGACATAATTGAAGGACACTTTGAAAAAGGATAGTTTGTGATTTCAGTCCTGTATCGAGTCAAAGTCTTTTAGAGAAGAGCATCAAGTCAGAGGAACTCTGGAGTAGCTTGATGTGTCTTCGATTCAATCGTGTTTCCGAAAACAAGTTAAGGGTTAGGTGTTGCAACTGCATATGTTAGAGGGAGTCTAGTATATGAGTTGATTTAAATCCTTCATTGTAATTCTTAAGTAGGAAACAGGTTGAGTCAAACTTTGGGTGAAAGCCCCGTGGACTAGGACCAATTGGACCGAACCACGTTAAAAACCTTTGTGTTCTTTATCGCTTTATGTTTAACTGTCCAATACCAGTTGCAACAGTAAAACAACTTTTAAACGTTAAAGAATTATCATCTGTCTTACTTACGACTGCAGTTGCAACTACTGTCAAGTGCAACTGCATCCGATTATAAGTAATATAGATCAAAGATCTTACATATATCTTTTGGGTTTGATTTGTGTGTATTATTTTTCCCAGTCATTATACTAGCATCATATATTCCTAGCACGTCCTTAAATTTCTTCATTTAGAAGAGTAAACTGGAGAATATTATTCAACTACTACAGTGGGGATCTCTTGATGTAATATGTTTGTTCCAAGTCTTGTATCAGGCTTAGTTAATACTATTGTACTTGAAGTGGTTCTTTTACAACCAATTCTCTTTCATTCAAAAAAGATAACACGAAGATGTTGAGACTAACTTGTCAACGTGAATCAATTTGAAATCTTATTTTTTGTTCCATCATTGTTTTGCATAGTTTTACATTTTCAAAGAATTTTCTTCCTCATTTTTGTTTTTAGTCAAAGTCAAGGAATTCAATTTAAGACTACACACAAACTCATTGATGTTTTCGTCCGAATTTCCCCCTTCCTCCATGGCATGCTTGGCTAATTCCTTCCATTTCTTAGCATTTTTCTTGATCTCTTCCGCTGCCTCCCCTTCCATGACATCTTTTATGCAACGATCAACAGTCTCTCGACCAACGAGTCCTCTTTCGTCTACTTTAGCCCAAATCCCCATTTTCCAAACATCCATAACAAACTTAGAATTTGTACTCTGATCTGTCCATTGTGGAACTGCCACCATCGGCACACCTAAACTCAATGCTTCTAATGTTGAGTTCCAGCCGCAGTGCGTGACGAAACACCCTATCGCTTCGTGTGCCAAAACATCTAACTGAGGGCACCATGAAACAATTAAGCCTTTTTCGGATGTCTCTTCTCTAAAATTATTGGGAAGCTTTGATTCTTCTGATGATCTTACCACCCATATGAAGTATTTGTTGCTTAGTCTTAGACCCCATGCTAATTCTTCCATTTGTTCATTTCCTAATTGGGCCAAACTTCCGAAAGACACGTATACAACAGATTCGGGTTCTCGTTGCTTTAGCCAATTCATACATGTCTCACTGTCGGGTTTGTAAATACTTAGGCCATATTCTTTGTCATCTGGTAAGCGCTTGTCCAAGTACATGGATGGTACTGTTGGCCCAATCGCCTTCACGGGTGAAGACTTTGCCATATAATCAATTACCTAGAAAAAAAGTTTTAGTTAATTTTTATTTGCTTTTCTTTTAAAAAGGGCGGTTTATAATATACAAGTGATCATTGAAATATTCAAGAGCTGGATACTTATTTTTCGACTCATGGCAATTCTTGATAAGTTAAAGAAAAAATTATGATGCTATTGTTTTAAGATTTAACGGGCACGCAAAACCTTATAATCATAGCCTGGACACAAGTTGTTTTCATTTTGTCTTTTCAATTTTATCATCGATCTTTTCATCATGGTTAAACGTGAAAATAAACAGGGTTAAAAGCAAACTTCCAATGTAAGGTAATCAAGGACAAAACAATGAACTGACATGCATGAAGTAATATTGTAGGGTTAATTACTTGGCTGCTTGCTTTGGTCGTGGGGCCGCGGCTGATATTGAATTATTGTTAGACGATAAAAAAATTGGATTCAAGGTATTCTTGGAGGAACTTCTATGATTGGTTTGGTAATCAAGATATTTGGAGAAATTCAGCCAAAAATATCTTATTTTGCTGAAGAAATTTACTAACAAAGCTGATGATTTCGTAAATGCATGTAATCATATCCTCTTAGGAAATTATAGTAAAACTGTCAACAAATTAAACACTCTTGGTATTAGTATTCAAATTAAGATTAGAAGGAAAAAGATATAGTATTTTGTTTCTTTAGTCTGATTGACATATAGGCTATAGCAATATAATACTAGCCTACGAGGAATAACCCGATAAATCACTTTGTACATAAAAGATCGAACAGAGATTATACATTTTTCCCTCGACTGACTTGAAAGTTATGGACTTAATTAGTTAGTCCATAATATTTATTTATTTTATCAAACAACCATATCCGTTATATTGTTTCAGTCGCCAAAAGTTAATCATAAATTACTTTCAAAAAAAAAGTTAACCATAAATTTGGTTAATTAATGCAAAAGTTGTTAAGGTAATCGTTTCACACATTCATTAGAGTTTTAATTCAGATCCAACTTACTTTTTATGCATGTTATCACATTGGTCTAGCGAAACAATAACACACAAAGTCATTCCATATCCAGTATAGTTAGGGAAAAAAATACTTATTTCAAATAATCTTTAATATGTTAAAAGATTCTGAATGGCGAGCAACTAATTCAGTATTAGTGCGTTAGCTTATAACTCATATCGCTACAAACTTTGCTCTTATTATTCTTTTGGTATATATAAAACTTTCACTGTTTATGTCATCTCTTCCCTATTTACACAGCCTCTCATTTATTTTTGTGAATAGAATTCAGCCAATAACTTTACATTTCTTCCCCTCTAATTTTTTATGGTGGCTAGCATGTTAAACCATTAAACGAAAACTCGGACCTAATTCTACAATGCTTTATTAGCCTTTTGTATTGTTACAAACTTTATGCAAATGAAACAATAAGAAAAAAGGTTTAAATTAACATTACATACCTCTTCCTCCAACTTATAAAATGTGTTGAAAAACAGCCAATCCGCTTCCTCCAATCCCTCAAACTGATCCACAACCACTTGAAAAATGGGCGGATAGGACCCGTGCATGTAAATAAAGGAAGGCATATCTTCTTGTTTCAATGCGGGCAAACCGGGAATCAAAATCTCGTTCTCCGTCAGCGGAAGTTGCAATTTCCCCGTGTACACCTGATAGTAAACATGATCCACCGCGCAAGATTGCGTGAAAAACGCCGCCGACACCACGCCCATCTCCTTCGCCACCGTCAAACCCCACGGCAGAAACGGGTCGTAAACCACGCAGTCCACGGGGCGCCCGGAGTCCGCCAGCTCTCTCATGGTTTGCTTAAGAGTTTCCGACCCCAGTTCGCGAAATGTTGCAATATGGGCCGCCACGTCCACGCCCGAGGGGACTCCCTCATCGTATCCATCAGATATCGTTACGAGCGATATAATATCCGACGAGAATTGTACTGTTTTTGCTAGTTGTTTTGTGAGAGCTAAAGTGGTTTGTATACCCTTGTGGTGTAAGCGTTTGGAGAATTGGAGCATGGGGTTGATGTGGCCTTGGAGTGGAAACGGTAATATTAAGCAGTGAGGTTTCCTTTGGTTATTACCTTCTCCTTTCTCCATTGCTTGTTGCAACAACTTTGCTACTAGCTAAAATTATACTACGTATGTATATACTTCTCTGTTGAGTCGATATATATGAATGTTGACACAAGATAATCAATATGAGAGATAATTGATCGAAGAACCTGTGAGATATAGTACTGCTAGCTTGTGGTTCTGCTTTTTTCATGACCTATAAAATGCATTATCTTTCCGAAATCGGAATTTGTCACTTTCAGGTTTTTATTGCATATGTTGCATATTTAATTTAGACTATTGCACGTTCATATAGACAACACATGCAGTTGTCCTTTTCCTTTTCTCCTTTTGCGCTTCTACAGTTCAACCACGCGGTCCTCGTTAATGTGTTTGGACAGTTTTGTGTAATGCCGTAATTTGATCGCAGGATTAAAGGTAGCTAAAATTGATCGTCTACTTTATGACTTTATGACGAGTGTTTCGGTCGATATTATAATAATGTCCGAGTGGAATGAAAGCTAAATAACCAATCCGACTTCTTTACATTTGGAATGTTACTAATTGTATACTACCTGTGTATAAAATTTGAAGTTTTGATGACTATTTGATTTTGTATTTGTATAGCGTTATATATTTCAATAAAAACAAGGTATTTGACTGATAACAGCAAATTAATACAAGAGAGTAATAAGAGATTATTGGGTGAAAATATGAGCTTCGGGACAATTTTTCTAGAATAAGATTATTGGGTGAAAATATGAGATTTGGGACACTTTTTCTAGATTAAATAGAGAATTCACTTGTAATAAAATGTGAAAGTGTAATTGTTGTACAATATCATAACACTGAAGCTCTGGATGTTATCATAACATTAGACTCGTGAAATATTATCATAACACTGAACATACACACTGTAACACTGAACAATCTGGAAGTATGTTATATATCTCTTGGTTTTGCCTTTACTCATATATTAACTTAGTTCCACGATTATGGTTGTTTATGAATGTTACAGGTCTAACATATCCATAGGTTGAATTGAGAGAGTTTGCATATTTGGTCTTTCTTAAATAGTCGAACGTGTCCTATTGAAAGAAAGAAGTTTAATCCAAGAAGGACTCTAAAAGGGAAGGAGATTCTTTGAAGATACTTTCTGAGGATGAAGTCGACATTGAAAAATGAGTCTTTTTTAAGAAAAACTCGTGATGATTAAGGAAACCTTGTTTAATTAGAAGACCGAAACCGAATGAAATAGATTTGTACAAGGAAGGTTGAAGGCAATCAACAACGTGTACAACATGCCTTGGAGATCAAAATATACACATCTCTATAAGGCATGAAGTACACCAAGACAAACAACAAGACAATAGAGCTAAAGAATCCAAGAGATTAGATCTATTGTTGTTAAGTAGTGTTTCTTGCTTTGCCAAGATTTTAGATTAGCGAATAAGTTTAAGTCATAGTGTTCTTTGTTTGCTTGGTTGAGTTTGAACAATTCGAGAGTGAGGAGCTTGAGAGTTGTGAGAACATACCTTTGTAAGATCATTATTAACATAGTGATTATTTCGCCTAAGGCTCGAAAGAATATATTTATATATTCTTCTTAAAATTACTTCGTATATTAATTTTATTTTCGCTACTATATTCTGTGATCAAACGAGTGTTAAGATAACACTAGATTTGTCTAGTATAATCACAACATCGAGTAACATTGTATCAAGTCCTGATCCAACAATTACAGAATAAATAATATGTGTGTTGCTTGAGATATCGTTTATGACTTAGTAAAACTTGTGTTGACTTGTCTTTTTTCTAATGATATGGTTATATATATAGATATATAACCATATACATATGTATATATATATATATATATATATCACTACAAGAATGGGCGGTCATTAGCGACCGCCCAGTAGCGACTGCCAAGCAGTCGCTTGTCTTCAGCGACTGCTGAAGACAACAGTGACTGCTATACAGTCACTGTCAAAATTTGCGACTGCTAAGCAGTCGCTATTGTCCTAATGGACAATCATGTGGGCCAATTTAAGGGCCGAATTTACCCTAATTCGGCCCTTAACACATCAGCGACCGTTAAGCGGTCGCTGATTTAGGTGTATAAATAAAAAAAAATCTTTTTTTATTTCCTCATCTTCTTCCCCAAATCAGCGACCCCAATCCGCGATTTCACCGATTTTAGCAAATCAGCGACTGTCGAGCTCAATTTGCGACCAAAAAATGGTCCCTAACTCATAACATCATTTCCCCTCCCAAAATCTCCGGTATTTTCAAGCTCCGCCTCAAACTTCCTTGCTCCGACGACTCCGCCGTTCGAAGCACCTCCTTGCGCCGCCTCTTTTGCCCATCTCCGCCTCTCACCGCCGGTAATGTTAAATTAGATTAGTTTTTCGATTTTTTTGTGTTTTACTAATATTTTAATTTAAATCCGAAAATTGCCTAATTTAAATCCAAAAATTGGTATTGTTAGATTGTTAGATTTGTTGTATGATTGTTAGGTTTGTTGTTAGATTTGAAATAGAAATAGAAATAGATTTTTGTGAAATTAGAAATAGATTAGAAATATATTATTGCGAAATTGTGAAATTATAAATAGATTAGAAATAGATTATTGTTAAATTGTGAAGTTATAAATAGATTAGAAATAGATTATTGTAAAATTGTGAAACTAGAAATCGATTAGAAATTAGATTAAGGAAAAAAAATAGAAATAGATTAGCAATAGATTAGGGATTAGATTAAGGAAAAAAATAGTAATAGATTAGAAATAGATTAGAAATGAGAATAAGGTAAAAAAAAATAGAAATAGATTTGTGAAATTGATTAATGAATGATTAAAGGAAAAAAAATAGAAATAGATTTGTGAAAATTAGATTATATATTAGATTAAATTAGATTAGTTTTTACTTAGATTTTTTAATTAGATTGTAAAAATGAGATTAAGTTTATACTTAGATTCTTTAAATAGATTGTAAAAATTAGATTAAGTTTATACTTAGATTTCTTAAAATAGATTGTAAAAATTGAATTGTTCAATTTGAAATAGTTTTGTGTTAGATTGTTAAATTGTTAAATTAGATTCAAATGTTGATTTGATTTTCTAAATGTTATATTTTCATTTTTACAGTATATAGTGATTTTCGGCATGACGTCACGTAAGACCACTAGTGGTACTGGAGGTCGAGGTCGAGGTCGTGGAGACGGAGCTCGTACTGGGGTGTCGGGTACTCGTAGCGGTGGACGAGTCACGAGTAGTGGCAGTGTAGGTCGTGGCAGTGTAGGTCGTGGTGGTGTTGGTCATGGTGGTGTTGGCCGTGGTGGGGTTGGTGCCAGTGCTAGTGGCGGAGTAGGTGATAGCGGTGTTGGCCGTGGTGATAGTAGCAGTCGGGGGGGTCGAGGTAGCCTCGAACCTGTACGGATTGTCCGATCGGCGACTCGTGCATCGGATGGCCATGCAGCCGAGCCATCCGATGCGGCACTAGGGTCAGGTGACGTCTCTACGTCGAGGACACCAGTGTTGCAGCGGCAGTTATTAGCAGAGTTTGAGACCGCCGAGGTGCCAGAGGTGCCACTACCCCGATCATCAGAGTCCACCAGGTCCGAGGTGCCACGACCACCTACTTCAGCTTCAGTAGGGACTCACGTGCCCCCATCTGCCGAGTCTACCAGACTTCAGACTCCATCACCTATACACGACATCGGAGCTGGACAGAGTCAGAGGTCGAGTGAGTCACCGCTACCGAGCCAGTCTCGCCCACCGAGGGGACCAAATGCACCATGTACGACGGTCCCGGCGGGACAGAAGATTCCGCTTATAGAATTGCATCGGGGTTGTTTTTCCAAGCCCCCTAGTCGTGAGATCTCGAAGGTGATCACTGGCCTCATTCGTCAGTTTATGACTGAGTTTTGGCCCTCCTACACAAAGATTCCCGAGGATATACGGAAGGAGATGTATGCTCGATTTACGGTGAGTTTTTAATTTATTGTTTAATATCTCTTAATTTAGTTTATTAAATTAGGGCTTTTTTAAAAAAAATTTATGTTGAATTTAGTTTATTAATTTATTGTCGTAATTAATTGTTGAATATTTTTTTTTTTTGCAGAATAGGTTTGGGATTCGTTACTCCGATAGGGGTGCAGTACACAGGGCATACCAGGAGAAGGCGAGGGAGCTTTACAAACGAGCGATGAACAAGGCGCATAGCTATTACATGGAGAGGAAGGATTTGGAGAAGTATCGCGACAAGACAAAGACGCCGTGGATGAGCGAAAGTATTGAGAAGGCGGCGGCAAAACATTGGGAGACGGAAGAATTTAAGAAGAAATCTGTCAAGGGAAAGAAAGCTAGGAGAGGCGGTAAGGAGGATGGCCCGGCGCCCGCCACCTTTTACGGTGGTTCTATTGATTACGAGGAGATCCGGCAGCGCCTGGTATTTTTTTTTAATTATATATTTTTAATTGTTCTTAAGTTATATATTTTAAGATGTTAATTTTTTAAAATTATTGTTCTTAAAAAGAAATCCCTTGATTAGTATTTTTAAGATAATTTTAACCCCACTTTTATTTTCAATTTAAAGATAAGGAATCAGCCCGGTCGCACGCACCCTATCAGGCACGACGAGATATACAAGGCGGGACATACTAAGAAGGTGTCGGGGACTGGGAGAGGTACCGACCAACCCTTGAGGCGGATGTGGAAGTCAGAGGCGACGAGACTGATTTACGTAAGTGTTTCGACTTTTGTACTTGTTTACCGCTTATTAATTCTAATTTAATTTTAAATTATATTTCGAACTAATTCATCTTTTTCATCACATTTTTGATAATTCAACAGAAATTATACAAGAGGGAGTTGAGGAGGAAAAATCCTGACGCCGTGGAGGACAAGGATTTGGATGAATGGGACCCCGAGGCGTGGAAGAAGGCCATAGGGACGATCAGCAAGGGGAAAGCGAAGGGTTTACCGACTTATGCCGATCCACGTGACTGGGACATTGAGATGACGCGGGCGAGAAACTGGGATCGGGAATTGCTCAGGCAGGTCCAGTCCGAGAACCTAGAGTTGAGGACGACACCGGACCCGAGAGTCGACGCACTGACGACATGGGCACATGGCTTTGTCGAGGACCAGATTGCAGAGGGCCGACCAGTGCGAGAGCTTCCTAGTGAGTTGTTCATGGGGAGTGCTATTAAGACCGGAGACGCATTTAGGGTTCCGAGAAAGGTCCGTCAGAGAGTTGTTCCTTTTGCTCCAGGTACTTCTACCGCCTCTCAGTATGGTGATGATTTTGAGGCTGATAAGTGGTATAGTGATTGTGATGGTGTTGCTGGTGATGAGGATCCCGAGGCCGGTGTTGATGGTGAGGAGAACCTAGATGAGATGTATAGAATGTGGGAGAGTTCCGGTGATGAGGGAGTCGAGTATCCGCCTAGCGATGATGAGGGGGGTGATGTTGGGGTCGGTGATGTTGGAGACGGTGATGATTGGGAGGGTGATGATGAGGGGGGTCATGATGACCCGGCTCATTGATCGGGTGGATGTTAGTGGTTTGTATTTTGTTTGGGATTATGATACTATAGTTTTTTGATTATCGCGTTATGAACGGTGATTGTAATTATTGTGTTGAAACAGGTTTTTAACTATTATTAGGTCCAACTCATGCCAATTTTTTTTTTATGATTATCGCGTTATGGATATGATTGTGTTTTGAATTGTGATTGTGATTATACAAGTTTGTGATTAGCTAGCGATTTGGAAATTATTGTGTTGAAACAGGTTTTTACCTATTATTAGGTGCAACTCATGTCAATTTTTTTTTGAAAATGTATTTTTTATCGGTTGCAACAGGTTTCCGTTATGAACTATTAGTTGTAGTAGTTTGAAACAGGTTTGTGATTAAACAATGAATATGCAATAAATGAATAAGTATAAACCCATAATACATAAGTAAGTATATGTCTTCATTATATGACATTAGGGACAAGTGATTAAGAGAAGAAAAAAGAAAAGAACTAGTCTTCTTCTGAATATTCAAAGTCATACTCTTCATCCTCATTCGTATCATTGTCTAAGCCTTCTTCTTGTGCATCATCTTCTTCGTTATCACCTAGCTCATTGACGACCTCGAACTCATCTACCCCCAACTGAATATCCATGTTGAACGAAGTCAGGTCTACAAACATATTAAGACCTAATGGTTCGTCCTCTTGAAACACTTGCTCTGGAACCTCTTGGTCAGAAGGGGTAGAATCATGCACATTGAGCGACGACATGTCGATGATGTGTCGAGCTGGAATATGTGATACTGACCACCATCCATTTCCCCCCGGCCTTCCATTTGGTAGAGATGGATACTTGGTGTAGTAAGCCTGCATTGCTTGATTAGCACAAATAAATGGTTCATTGGTCCGGAGTATTTTAGTAGGGTTAATTTCCACCAATTTGAACCTCTCGTGGATTTTTTTGCCGTTCGGTCCAATATCATACCACAAACACTTGAAGAAGACAATGGTCAGTGGTTTCAGACTTCTTCTACCTCCCCAATATTCCACTTCTATGATCTCTTTCAAAGTCCCATAGAAATTAGTTGAATCATTGTTTCCCATGTCGCCCTTCACATATACCCCACTGCAGTCACTCTTCTTGGGCCCCAATTTCGTATCAATGTGGAACCGAAACCCATTCACAATGTATCCATCTGAAACGATTGCATCATTTAGTGGACCGTTGACCAACGGTATAACCCGATTGTCTATCATGTACTTTCCACTGCTATACTCTTGCTTGAACCAGGCCACATAATCCTTGTTCCTTTTCCTTTGCACCTCCATGGCACCTCCATACGGTAAGTGAATGGCCAAATGTTCCATAGAATCGAAAAATGAAGGAGGGAATATTCTCTCCAGCTTGCACATGGTGACAACAATGGATTTCTCCAATCCCTCCATAGCCTCCGCTGATATCTCTGATGCGCAAATTGCCTTGAATAGCAAACTAATCTCCACAAGCGTTTCCCATATGTCTTTCTCGAGGAAGTCACGAAAAGCAATCGGGATCAATCTCTGCATAAAGACGTGGCAGTCATGACTTTTCATTCCGGACAACCTTTGTTGCTGCACATGTACGCACCGTCCCAAGTTAGAAGCGTATCCATCTGGAAATTTTAGCATGCCCAACCATTCTAAGACTTTTCTCTTTTCATCCTTTGATAGACAATATAATGCTTTTGGCTTCTTCGTGTCCCCCCATCGGGAAGTATCTAAGAAAAGCTCGCTACGGTTGGTCCAGATTCTCAAATCTTTCCATGACTTGATGTTGTCCTTTGTCTTAGGGTCATCCAACACCGTGTTGATGATGTTATCGAAAAAATTCTTCTCACAGTGCATGACATCTAGACAGTGACGAACCAAGTTTGTGGACCAATAAGGCAGTTCCCAAAATATACTCTTCCGCACCCAATTATGGTTTACCCCAAAACCTGGGAGTTTATTGAATTGTTTACCAAACCCCACATTCCCAAGGTCATTAACAATTCCTCGAATTTCGTCGCCAGTCTTTCTATGAATCGTTTCTTCAAGCCGCATTTCCCCTTTTTTAAAATTATATTCATCGTATCTCAATTCATGATCTACAGGCAAGAACCGACGATGGCAATCGAACCAACTTGGTTTACCCCTATTCTCCAACGGAAAGGATTGAGTGTCACTCATACAATAAGGACACGAAAGTTTTCCATGTGTACTCCATCCCGACAACATCCCGTATGCGGGGAAATCGCTAATCGTCCACATGAGAGCCGCACGTAATGTAAAGTTCTGCTTCCTCGAGATGTCGTATGTCTCGACGCCACTGCTCCATAAAAGCTTGAGATCATCAATAAGTGGCCTAAGATAAAGATCCAAGTTCTTTGTCGGACTGCTCAGCCCGGAAATGATTAGACTCAAAAAGATGAACTCTTTCTTCATGCAGAGATCGGGAGGAAGGTTGTAAGGGGTGAAAAAACACTGGCCAACAAGAGTATTGCTTGCCAGACATTCCAAACGGTGTGAATCCATCCGTACACAACCCAAGTCGTACATTTCGTGGCTCAGCAGCAAAATCTGGGTGCGTCTGGTCGAAGTGGCGCCATGCCTCCCCTGAAGCTGGGTGAATCATTCGGTCATTAGCCCCATTACACTTCGTATGCCATGTCATATGCTTTGCAGTTCCTATTGTATAATACAACCTCTAAAGTCGAGGAGCAATAGGAAAGTACCACAATTTCTTCTTCCCAACCTTCGACTTGAGTCCCTCCACGTATCTCTTTTCGTCACATATCGGGCACTTATCGTAGTTCTTCGTCTCATCCCCGTAGAACAAGAAACATTGCTTTGGACAAACATCGTACGTAACGTACCCTAACTCTGATTGCAGCATTTTACAAATCCCTTTCGTGTCCTTTGGTAATAACTTCCGAACCTCTGGCGTGAAACCTCTCTTCGCCAATTTATAAGCCTTATCAGAATAAATAGTACTAGCCTTGTGGTGTGTCTTGTACTCCAACCACTCCGAAAACCACTGAAGGACACTTATATCATCATCCGGGTTGGAATTCGGATACATGGGCACATTTCCTAGGTGCATCAAGTTGTAGAACGCATGTGCTTCCCGGTTCAGTTCCACGTTAGTTGCCTCGTCCTCAAATGATCGACCTCCACGTGCATCCACGACCATGTCTACAAACGGCACATCAACATATAATGGGTTGTCGGGAATACCGGTGTGTGACGAGCGGGGAGAATCGGGCACATACGATGGTATAGTATTTGTTAACGTTTCTCCATGAAAAATCCACTCTGAATATCCATCGATAAATCCTGACTTATGTAGATGTTCCCGTACAACTCTTTTATCAAAAAACCGTATATTATTGCATTTCTTGCAAGGGCACCTAATTTCTCCACCAATATCTACGAATCTAGGACCTTGTTCCGTAGCATATTCAATAAAAGCCCGAACCCCAAACACAAATCTATCACTCAAATAACCATCACTATCGTACGGATCGTACATCCAAGATTTATCCATTATGTAATCCATATTTTAATTATATGAATAGAGTTGAATCATCCACCACAAGAAATTTAAAGAGTTAAATAGAAAGATGAACGTACTTCTTGAAGCGTGAAAAGCGCACCGCAAGAAAGTTTCGTACACCACGATTACCCTTTGTGTGTGTAATATATATTACCTATCAACAAATAAATAGTGATAAGTTAGAATCTAATAAAATAACAAAATATATTGAAATTAAAATTTGGGATAATAAGGAGAAAAAACGTGCATATCTTATGAAGTATGGAAGTTTGTAATGAAAATGAGAGTAGAAGAAGAGTCCTATTTATAGGGCACTGTCAGTCAATAGGGACCGCCTGGGCGGTCCCTATTGACAACGGATACTAACAATAGGGACCGCCTGGGCGGTCCCTAATGATACTATCCGTTGTAAATAGAGACCGCCCAGGCGGTCCCTAATGACAACGGATACTAACAATAGGGACCGCCTGGGCGGTCCCTAATGATAGTAGCCGTTGTCATTAGGGACCGCCTGAGCAGTCCCTAATGATACTATCCGTTGTCAATAGGGACCGCTGAGCGGTCCCTATTGACAGTTCCGTTGTCAATAGGGACCGCTTAACGGTCCCTATATGTTTAATAGGGACCGTTAAGCGGTCCCTATAAGTTTAATAGGGACCGTTAAGCGGTCCCTATTGTGACATTAGCGACCGCTTAGCGGTCCCTATTGTCATATTAGGGACCGCTTGGCAGTCCCTATTGTCAATTTAGGGACCGCTTAGCAGTCCCTACTAATATTCATACATCAAAATTATGAATTTTTCGATGGTTCGAGGTGCCACGTTGTATGTTTAGTTCATAATAACCATTGGAATAGTTAAAATAACAATAAGTACAACGAGACATTGTGCATCCAAACATTATACAAGGAGAACGGGCCGCTTTGAAGATTCTCCTACTATTTTGTACGACGAATGACATAATGACAAATTAATTCGATCTACATATATACGTATAATTAATGAATACTTAATCTAATGATTATGCCTCATAATCGTATCTATGCTAACGTTTGTGAAGTAAATCATAAACACGGATAACAATTACAACTAACTAATTAGTTAGTTGTACATTTGTGAAATATATCTTGAACGTTAATAACTCGATCGATCTCAATTAATCTATTATTTCACAACTAATCTACTATAAGGTTGGTTTTGCAATCATTTATTACTTAAATTTACATAGTACAATGAGTTTGGTTGCTTACAATCACAAACACAACAACATCAATAAAAAAAAATCGATTTTTAAGTACGAATATTAGTAGGGACCGCTTAACGGTCCCTAATATGGCATTAGCGACCGCTAAGCGGTCCCTATTGTCATATTAGGGACCGCTTGGCAGTTCCTATTGTCAATTTAGGGACCGCTTAGCAGTCCCTACTAATATTCATACATCAAAATTATGAATTTTTCGATTGTTCGAGGTGCCGCGTTGTATGTTTAGTTCATAATAACCATTGGAATAGTTAAAATAACAATAAGTACAACGAGACATTGTATATCCAACCATTATACAAGGAGAACGGGCCGCTTTGAAGATTCTCCTACTATTTTGTACGACGAATGACATAATGACAAATTAATTCGATCTACATATATACGTATAATTAATGAATACTTAATCTAATGATTATGCCTCATAATCGTATCTATGCTAACGTTTGTGAAGTAAATCATAAACACGGATAACAATTACAACTAACTAATTAGTTAGTTGTACATTTGTGAAATATATCTTGAACGTTAATAACTCGATCGATCTCAATTAATCTATTATTTCACAACTAATCTACTATAAGGTTGGTTTTGCAATCATTTATTACTTAAATTTACATAGTACAATGAGTTTGGTTGCTTACAATCACAAACACAACAACATCAATAAAAAAAAATCGATTTTTAAGTACGAATATTAGTAGGGACCGCTTAACGGTCCCTATTGTGACATTAGCGACCGCTTAGCGGTCCCTATTGTCATATTAAGGACCGCTTGGCAGTCCCTATTGTTAGTTTAGGGACCGCTTAGCAGTCCTTACTAATATTCATACATAAAAATTATGAATATTAGTAGGGACCGTTAAGCGGTCCCTAATTTGACATTAGGGACCGTTAAGCGGTCCCTAATTTGACATTAGGGACCGCTTAACGGTCACTAAAATCGTAAATTTTGAATTTTTGGCAAAATTTTTTGGCGGAAATGAGGGGGAAATTTGAATTTCACCAAAGCAATTCTCAACCGTCGATTAAATCCTAATCTACGGTCATAAGTACCCCATCATGTCTTTAACACGGATCGCCATCTCAAACCGTCGATCATCTAAAATCATCCAACGGACAAAAACTAATTGAATCCTATATATAACCTCACCACTCTTTACACCCATTTCATTATCTCCAAAAAATACTATCTTTTTTTCATCTTTCACCAACACAAAAACACTATCTTTTTTTCTTCTTTTCACAAACACAAAAACGCTATCTTTTTTTTCTTCTTTTCACCAACACAAAAACTTTTCTTCTTTTCACCAACACAATCTTTTCTTCATTTTCTTTTCTTTCACTTTCTTTATTTTGGATTTTTATTTTCTTTTTTTGACCAATACAATCTTTTTTTCTTATACTTTTTTTTTATTTTGGATCTCATTTACTATTCTTCACTTTTGATTTCATTCATGTTTTTTATTTCATTCATTTTATATTATTACTTATTTTATTCATATTTTCACATTCTTTTATTCTTTCATATCAATTGTCATTATATTAACTTTTTATTCATCATTTTATTGTTTTGATCTTGTTAAAATTACAATTCTACAAAAAAAAAAAAAAAAACAATTATATTCCGGATTTAATCCGGAATATAATTGTATATTTTTTTTTCTGGAGGTCATTAGGGACCGCTTAACGGTCCCTACTAATATTCATAGTATGAATATTAGTAGGGACCGTTAAGCGGTCCCTATTTTTGATATTAGGGACCGTCAAACGGTCCATGTTGTTGGTATTAGGGACCGTTCGACGGTCCCTACTAATATTCATAGAAAATCTACGAATATTAGTAGGGACCATTAAACGGTCCCTATTGTAAAATTAGGGACCGTTAATTTTTTTTCAGAATATAGCGACCGTTAAGCGGTCGCTATGTTCTGAAGCACATTAGGGACCGCCCAGACGGTCCCTATTGTAGAAATTAGGGACCGCCTGAGCGGTCCCTATTGTAAATAATTAGGGACCGTCTGGGCGGTCCCTAATTTTTCACAATAGGGACCGCCCAGACGGTCCCTAATTTTTCACAATAGGGACCGCCAAAGCGGTCCCTAATGTAGCACATTAGGGACCGCCCAGACGGTCCCTAGTTTTTACAATAAGCCAATAGCGACCGTTAAGCGGTCCCTATTGAGGTCATTAGGGACCGCTTAACGGTCACTAAATTGCGGTCCCTAATGACCTCAATAGGGACCGCTTAACGGTCGCTATTGACAAGCGACCGCTGTCAATAGCGACCGCCATGTAGCGACCGTTAGACGGTTGCTATTGGTCAATAGGGACCGCCTGGGGGGTCATTAGGGACCGCCCAGGCAGTCCCTAATGACCCCTTTTTCTTGTAGTGTATATATGAAATTATTTGAGCGAGTTACCCTCATGTTAGCTACCATGTGTCCATTATTTGTTGGATGTAATGGACTTATATAAAGTCTGGCTTTGTCATGATCTTCACAATGCCAGTTTAATTTGAATTGCTCGAAGTATACATGTGTCTTGCTTTGTTATAATGCTCTTATAATACGTATTGACTGGTAATTCAGTCTTCAAAGAGGATGTTACAGCCGGATCTCTAGAAAAAGCATTATCTTTTCTTGAACAAAGGGGCGATTATTCTCCGCCATCTAACTAAGCTAAAATATAAGAGAAAGACTGGAGATGTTTTTTTAGTGTGAAAAGGGGGAGTGCGCAATGACCCATACCGACGAACTAGCGTTGTTGGTATTGGTCATTGGTGTTTGGCGACATTTTTTGTCCTCAAGAAATTTCTCTCTTTTTTTTTTTAAAGAAACAAATTGTAATGTCATTGGTGACGACTTGCGGTTGTCACCAATAAGTTCTTGCCACCAAAATTTATAATATAATATTTTATAGTAAAAATTACTCATTGGCGTGTATTGTTCGTCACCAATGAGCTTCGCCTTATTAGCGACGAAGCTTTATCCTTTATGTCATCGACAAAAAAAAAAAAAAAAAAACTTGTAGCGATGTGTGTCTAAATAAAAAATCACCAAAGTTTCCTAGGTTTCCCTTTCCTTTTACAAAATGTCCAAATCCAATTAATATATGAATATCTCCTAGTTTATTAAGTTTTTTTTTTTTTGGTTAAAAGAGTCTTTGTCAGTCTCCCAACTTCGATTAATCTTAATGAACTGACTCCACGTCCAATCCGATTCAAGAAATAGTAATTTTTAGTAATTTTAATAAAAGACTTACTTATTAGATTTATCTAACTTCCTGTCTTCCGGTCTACACATCCAATAATTTCTATTAGCTTGAATGAAAATCACATGTGAGAAAGAAGAGTTACCATTGGAGTTATATAGGCGATTTCGCGTAGTCTTGGGGTTTTTTTGTAATTATCCTTTCCTCTTTTCTTATTCAGTTAATTAGTTAGCATGGTTAGTTATAACTAACTTTCCTTGTCCCCGTTTTCATTAAGTGTATATAGAGTTTTTGTACCGATCATTCAATTCATTCAATTTCAATGCTATACATTTTTTATTCTTCATTTTGCTTTCTCTAATTATCAACATGGTATCATTCATAGGAATTATCTCCGTCTTCGTCTAATCTTCGACGACATTTTCATTTTATCCTTTCGTTTTACCTGTTAATTTTTTGTAATCATTTTATCTTTAATTTTTTCTATTTACTTGCTCGTTGTCGATTCACAAATGACAAATTCTACTACTTCTACTTTGGTACTGGTTGCTTCATCAGATGTTACTAATCGGGCTACTATTAGTTTGTTGCTTCTGCAAGAATCGGACAATTTTAACATGCCTTTGACCTCTATGCAGCTCATATGTACCCAAAACTACTTGCCTTGGAGTAGATCTATTGAAATTGCACTTGGAGCAAAGTAAAAATTAGGTTTTATCACTGGATCTACTCCTGATTACGAAGATTGGATTCATGTGGATTGTTGTGAGTTCATGGTTGTTGCACTCAATTTTGTAGGAGATTTCTAGTGTGTTTTTGTTTTGCAGATACTGCTATTAATTTATGGCATCAAGTGGATTACAGTTTTGAATAATGGTCCACGCCTCTATCAATTACAATGTGTTGATTTTGTTGCGAATTACTACACCAAGCTCAAGTAGTTTTAGGATTAACTAAGCTCCAGCACCAGCAAATTCCTTCCACTGTGATGGTGTTGCTTGATGCACTTGTAACACTCCACAACATTCATTGGATTTTTTGTCCACGGCTTAATTGATGCAGTTTTTTATGGGACTTAATGATGCTTATGACTCTGTCAGAATCAGGTTCTCAACCTTGAATATTTGTCTCTAGTAGAGTAGGCTTATGCAATGATTCTGAGTGTTGAGAAGCATAGAGAAGCGCAATTAACTTATGTTGATCTTATAGAGAATTGAGCTATATATGTGAAGAGTTCTAACTTCAAATGAGCATCTTCTTTCGCAACGCCAAAGAATTTTAGAAAGAAAAGTGATTGATTCTGTGATTTTTGCATAAATAAAGTACATACAAGGATATTTGTTTGAAGATTATTGGTGTACCCGATTGGTACAAGGATACTGAGGAGAAGAAAGGATCCAATTTTGGTAGGACCTTTACTAACTTTGTGGAGTCTTCTGTGAACTCTTTTGAGATTGGCGATGCTTCAGTGTTGCTAGTAGCATCTTCAGTGCTGCTAGTGGTAGCTCAAGTGCATCTCTTAACTCTTTCCAACAACGTTTCTTCAAGATGATGATGGCCATTATGTCTTAGCCAAATATGCATCAGATGATTTGGAGAGATTGTGGTCAAGTGAACTTTGCTCACTACATACTTGTTGGTAAAAATAATAGCCTACTTACTTTAAATTACCTCAAGCACGAGTGTTGGATTATTGACACTGGAGCATAAAACCACATGATGTTGGATCTTACCGCATTCTTTTGATATTAAGCCCACTCTCAGACCTAAACCAGGTTATTTACTTGATAGTTATATCAAGCTAGTGAAACACTCTAGAAACGTTGCTCTCAACTCTAAATTGCACCTAACAAACACCTTTGAGCCTTCCGAACATCAGATTCATCTTATATCAATAATAAAACTGCCTTAGGATTCTAACATCATGTTCAGTTTTTTCACCAATTAAATGTTCCTTTCAGGACCTATTGTCAGATGGGGTTATTTTCTTTGGACATGATGAGCGTTTATTTAGCGTGATTTAAATACTTGTTTCTTATGATTTTATGTAAGTATTTGTGCATATTTATTGGTGTAAGGTTGTTTTGTATTTTTTTAGTATTTTGGTGAGTAAAGATAAAACAAAGCTAAAAGAGGCTAAAATTGATGTTTTTTGGAAACATGGTTTCACGACACAACTTTGCAATGAGAAGAATCCAAATGAAGCCATTATTTCACAATCAGAGTGAAAAAGTCATAGGTAGAACCAGAGCCGTGATGAATACCATTTTAAAGCCAAAAAAATCAATGTTCCAGCGCAACAAGTGGATCTAGATTCCAACATCCACAGAAGAAGTTATAACAAAAACCGTAAAACTGCGCATAGCAGAATAGAGATGCGCGTCATGATCCGCACAACTTGCCAAGTTGCACGGCATGTAAAACCATGCTGGAGAGCGAAACAAACAGAGAGTAGTACAACCAAAGCAAAAGCAGTGCGACTCATGCAACCAATTGAACGACCAAACCTGAATCGCGCGTCACGGCCCGAAAACTTACAGAAACCCTAATTTGGGCCCATCTACTGTTTTCGCATATGGATATCATTAAGGCTGCGTAATTTAGGGCACCAATAACCCCCAATAATCATTAGCAAACAACAGTAAACACTAGAACACAACAACAACTAAGGTTGGAGATCGTTAGCAAGGATTCAAGTCAGAGATCGAGTAGAAAGTAGCAAGACAATGGAGATTGGGAGTTTATCTTTCTTTTACTATTTCTTTACAATGCTTGTTTCTATTTGTGATATTGAACTTGGAATCATTAGTAGCTAATTTCTTATGTTTAGAGTTATGGCGTAATTGGATTGACGGCTCTATGTGATTTCTTATGTTTTTGAAAGTGCAAGTGTTAGAAGGAAATGTTAGTCCAACATTGTCGACAAGAATGTTATTCCAACATTGAATTCGACAAAACACTACACAGTCTGATTTAATTTACATATTTAGTTTTGCCTTTATTCATGAGCTTATCTAGTTCCACGAGTTGTGCTATCTTTGGTGTATTTCAGGATGTCAAAGGATCTAGGTTTCGAGGAGATGAAGCATAAAGAAAGAAGATCGAGTTGAAGAAGATTATGATAAGTATGAAAGATCTCTGAAGATAAGGCTAAGCAAGATCTGATAAGAGAGCTTTCAAACTAAAGATAATCTCGAAGAAGATTTCAAGACTATCCTAGAGAATCGAAGAACAATCAATTGTGTCTATCACATCTTCAGCTATGGCCAAGAAACCTCTATAAGAAGAGTGGTAGACATCAAGCGAAAACACGAGACAAGGGCATAAAATTCTGAATGAATTAATTTTAGGAGTCGCGCGTTTTCTGTCTTATTGTATTGAGAATTTTCCTAACAAGATTAAAGGTATAATCTCTGTAGATCTAGATTTTTGGATTGACAAGAGTGATTTCACTTAAATGCTCTCAGTTAAGTTTTGTAAAATCATTAAGTGATTAGTGATTATTTCGTCGTAAGGCTTGGCAGGTTATGAATATAACATGCTTAAAATTCATACAATTCGTTTACTATTCCGTTTTGCAATTTACTCTCTCATGAATGTTAAGGCAATATTAAGTACTTCAGTGTTGACTCAACATTCAAATTAACACAACCTGTGAACTCAAAATAGTACCGTCCACACATTTTTAATTGGCATCAAAGGCAAGCACCGACTACACTCGTATTTAGATTTGGTACTAGGAAATGGACAATGCGAACCCCTACAACAACAGGTTACCAGTGCTGGATGGAACCAACTACACTTACTGAAGGATCAGGCTCAAACCACACATCAACTCCATTGACTTGCGCGCATGGAAGTAAATTATCGATGGATATACTCCACAAATGACAGCTCCGAATAACGATCGTGATGTCAATCTGAAACCTGAAGCTGATTGGACTCCAGCAGAAGTCAACAATGCAACCTTCAATTAGAAAGCAATCAAAGCCATCTTCAGTTAGGTGGATGCTCACATGTTCAGGTTAATTCAGGACGGTTCTACTACTCACCAAGCATGGTTGTATTTGCAAACCCTATGTGAAGGTGATGTAAGTGTTAAAGAAACTAGACTTGAAATTGCTTAAACCAAATTTGAAAACACGAGGATGAGTCAGGATGAGAGTGTTTCATCATACTTTTAAAAATTAATGGATCTTGCAAATGAATCAAAGTCTAGGCGATCCCTTTATCTAACAAGAAACTTGTATACAAAGTATAGAGAACTTTAACAAATAGGTTTGAAGTTAAAAGGATTGCAATGCAGTAAGCTAGACATATGGCCACTCTCGATTTCAATACTCTCTATAATGTGTTAAAAGAATTTCAAATGAATTAGGAACCTAGTTATAAACAAAGAGGTATTGCCTTACAAGCTACAGAAGAAGACATAAGTGATAAGCCTGAGATTAATATTTATCTTAGCACTGTTGCTAGGAATTTTAATAAACTTGCCCTCAATGATAGTCAGAAAAGAGGAAAACATTCCTGAAGATACAAGAAAGATTTTTCCGAGTAAAAGGGTGAAATATACTTCCCAAAAGCCTGCTGGAACTAACACTAAACAACTGAAAGCCATTCAATGTTATGAATGCAAAGATTAATTTCATCTGACTTATGAATGTGCAAATAGACTTAGATTCAAAGAAAACTCTAACTGTGTGTGTATAGATGATGTTGATGATGAGACATGTATAGAGAAGATAACAGGCGAACAAGAATCTCTCTCTGAAAAAATACACACAATAGCTCTATCTGCCAAGGTAAATTGGGTCGAGACAGAATGTTAGGACTACATTACAGTTCAGTGTGTGCCAAACATTCAGACATGAGCAGAATATTAGAATGTGTATTTTGACAGCTGGGAGAATGATGCCAAAACTTCTGATCCTCAATGTTTTATTACAGGAATAAATGAGTCTGATAATCAAACTAACTTTGTTTGCTTTGGTGGCTCTATAGACTTGGATGAAGAGTACCTTTTTGAAAGAGAAAGGGAATGAGAAGAGATCATTGATGAACTAAAGGTGGTCTACAAAGAATTGCTGGTTGAAACGAACAAGATAATCAAGAGAGAAAAAAACTTCTCAAGGTGAATGAGTTTCGAATTGAAACTATGACTGCAGTGGAGATAAATCTCACAACTGGTAAGACTTGAGGAAGTTAAACAAACCATTTCCACATGGAATTCAGGTACAAACAAACTGGATGAGATATTGCATGTTGGAAATGAAGGTACAACTGGTTTAGGTTTCCAAACGTTCACTGATAAATCTTCTACTCGAACTATAATTTTAGGTTTTGTTAAAGCTAATGATACTTCTTGTAAAACTAAGAAAATGACCTATATATGCCAATTTTGTTATCAACCTGGTCATTTGAAACCTTATTGTTTTAAGTACAAAAAGTTTTGTGAGAAGAATAAAAATGCAAACAGTAATGGTATCTCTAATGTTAAGCCAACACATGTATCTGATGATGACTCAACATCTGGGAATAACACTGCTGAACCGAATGGTAGTTAGAAAAGTAGTAGACTCTGGTCTCCCAAAATCAAGATTATTTGTAATGTTGTTTTCTCTGCTACTCACACTAATCTCAAAGGTGATTGGTATTTGACAGTCGATGCTCTAGACATATGACAAGTACAAATACAAATCTTATGGAGTTTGTACCCTTGACTACTGGTATGGTGACATATGGTGGAAGAAGCAAAAGAAAGATCATTGGAAAAGGGTTCTAAACGTTGAAGGCTTTCCACATCTAAAGGATGTACTGTTGGTTGAACGACTGCGTGCTAATCCTATTAGCATTAATCAACTCTGTGATGTCAACTTACTTGTTAAATTTGATAAATATTCATGTGATGTGTTTGATGATACTAACACTTGTGTCATGAAAGGAAAGAGATGAAAAGACAACTGTTATCTTGTCGATGAAGAAGCACATTGCTTTTATACTAAGGTGGATGAGTCAGTTGTGTGGCATAGAAGGCTTGGTCATGTCCACTACATGAACCTGGAAAAAATCATCAAACGTGAAGCTGTAAGAGGCATACCTAAACTAACCAGTTCATGTAAGCTTGTTTGTGGTGACTGTTTGCAAGGTAAGAAAACCAAAGCGTCTCATACTCATGTGAAAGGAGAAGGTCAAAACTCTAGGACTACTAAGTGCTTTGAACAATTTCATATTGATCTAATGGGTCATATTGAGGTTTGTGGATGACTTCTCTAGGTACACTTGGATAAATTTCTTGAGTGAAAAGTCAGAGGATGTAGAGACTCTTAAAATACTAATTGCAAGTATAAAAAATCTCTATAATCCATGTGTTATTAGAATCAGATCTAACCATGGTAGGAAATTCGAGAACAAAATTTTTGATGAATTATGTGATTCTAATGGTATATCACACGAGTACTCTGCATCTATAACTCCACAACAGACTAGAGTAGCTGAAAGGAAAAATAGAACTTTGCAAAAGATGGCCAAGGTTATGCTAAACTCTAAAAATAACAGAGAGACTTTGGTCTGAAGCCTTAAATACTGCTTGCAATATTTCTAACAGAGTTTATCTTAGGCAAGGAACAACCATGACTCCTTATGAAATAATGAAAAATAAGGAAGCCCAATCTGAGTTGTTAACGGGTTTGGAATTATTCCCTATTTAACGGAAGATATTTATTTGGGTTAGAACGCCATGTCCGTGATTCAGAGATAATGCTAGGTGGAAATGATAAAAAATATTTGCAAGAATATTCCCTTCCTTTATTCACTGAACTTTTCCTCCTCTCTTTCTGTGTACATGAGTACCCAGTTGTATTTAGTAAGCTAAGTTAAGTTGTCTCCCCCCCTCTTTCTTCTACTGATTACCTCCCTTTATATAGACTTTGGTAGGGGCAGGTGTCATTGTGCATGTGTTTTGGTAAGGACAGGTGTTGTTGTTACCTTGATACAGGTGTGAAAATTAGGATAATGTTTATCTCTTATCTACTAGGCGCTGACTGGATTGGTCTTTGTGTCTTCTGATATTTCTGAGGGCTTTTGAGGTACGATTGTTGTGGTATAGCTATTCTTCTGAGGGACTCTATTTCTCTTTCTTGATTCGGGTCTGTTCTTCAATGATCAGGAGTAATCTCCGAGGGCATAATTTGATCTCCGAGGGCGTGGTATGATCTCCGAGGGTTTAATAGGATCTCCGAGGGCTAGATTTGCTCCTTTTGAAATGGTATTTTTTCATCTAAGTCCTCGGAATATGTTATATGGGCACTCTGTTATTCACTTCTGATTTTTCTCCGAAAATGGGTCCTCGGGTGATGGTCCGAGGGCAGTTCAGATTGAGGAGTGTTCAGCAAGGAAGTTTTCTTGTAAGTTCGTGGGACTCGGGGTCCGTTGTGGTCCCTCTTGGCGCATTGGTGGATATCGGAGTCGTACGAGTCCATCGGGGTTTGCTCTTTTTCCGATGCCGTGCTGATATCTGTTTTTTATTCACCGTTTGACTTTCCAAGGGACACTTATGTTCCTCCTCGTGTGCTCTTGTAAACCTTTTCGGGTCAGTGACCGAAAGGTAGGGCAATCCTCCGAGGGGTTTTTCTTTATAGGCACGTCTCATCGGAAGTACTCGTGACAATAGCATTGTCCGTGTATTGCTTTTTCCGAGTAGGAGTAATATTCTTTATTTTATTTTTAGGGTTAACACTAGCCCCCCCAAATTTCGATTGTCCTCGTAGAGACAAACAGAATTTTAAATCATCGTCCTCAGTGAGGCGAGGGGTTATTTTTCGTCCTAGTGTCCCTATGTTTATTTTTTGATATTTGTCTGAGAGATAAATATATAAATTCAAAGTTTTGCAAGGATTTTACCTGATTACCCTTAGGGTATCATTGTTAAGCACGCGAGGATCTCGGGGGCGCATGTTGCGGACTGCCGTTTGACCAGCTTCGAGATTTGAAGCATCTGACCGTTGGCAACGGTCAGAATTTTGACGGCGTGGCACAACTAAGCAGCGGATACGTGGAGTCGTGAATAAATGCCACGTCTTTATGGGCATCTGACCGTTGTAGCCTTTGGTTATAAATAGGACACTATTGCCTCTTCTTTTCTTCATTCACTCAAGTGTAATCTGCGATAATTTTCTCTCAGAGCCACAAATTTCTTCTCTTATCCTCTATTCTCTTGCAACTCAAAGTTCCAGTAGATTTACTCGCTCTTTTCTTATTCTTCAAAAAAAACTTTCCTCTTTTTATATCCATGGCTTCTTCTGCCAACATGAACCCTGTTGCTGCTGTTACCTCCTCGGAAGTTACTGCTCCGATTGACACTTCTACGAGTGTGAGGAGTATTCCGGTGGGAGTTGTTACTCGTAAACGCAAGGGAGAAATGGCTACTGCTGCCGAGGGCGGCGCCACTTCCTCGAAAAAAGCTAGGGTTCCCAAATCGAAGGAGCTGCCTCTTCGGACTTTTGCTAAGGTGGAAAAGATGCCGAATATTGCTACTCGTAAGCAGGTGGCGGATCTATTTACCTCAACCGGGGTCCTTCAGAAGAATATGGTATTCCGAATCCCGACGAAGGATGAGAGGGCATGTTATCCTCCTCCGGGTATGCTGACAGTGTTTTTTGCCCAGGTGAAGTACGGGTGGCGTTCATTCATGTCACCTTTTTTCTGTGAGCTTTTCAAGACTTGTAATATCTGCCCGAGTCAAATGGTGCCGAACGGGTTTGCCGCTATTTGCATTTATGTCTTTTGGTGTCAAGTGAATGGACTAGAGTGCACGGTGGACCATTTTCTTTCGATCTTTGATGTGGCGGTGTCACCCGGGGGGTATCCTTTTTATAATGTTCGTCACCGGGACAACACGGGGGATTCCACGAAGAGAATCTTGGGTGCGGCAATTACCTCACATAGCGTCTGGAAGAATAGATACTTCTTCGTGGGACCTGTTAAGGGTAAATGGGATGTGCCCTTCGACTGGCGAGAGGGTACTACTCCCGTGCGTGCTTTGGACCAGGAGGTGGTTTTATCTCCTATAATTTCTCAACACAAATTGATGGAATCAGAGGACTTCACAATGTTATACGAGACCTCCGGTCTCCACTACGTAGTTTTTACCGACGACGCCGTGGAGAGGCCCTTGTCTTTGTCTCCCGATGCGAGGAGTCTTTTTCGTAAGTCCCTTTATTTATTATTTTATTCTTTCTCCGAGTACAAAAGTAAATTATGCTTATACACGTTATTGGTGGGGGTAATGCAGGGGATGTCATGGCGAATTACTATCTGCAGTCGAGTCCGAGGGAGCCTACTCCTAGTGGTGTCTCCGAGATACCAGAGGAGGGTGATCACGAGGAGGATGAGGTTAATGCTCCCGAGAGTAGGCATATGGGTTCAGAGAAGGGTGGAGTTCACGAGGACCATTCTCTTCTATGCATGGATATGACGGGGGTCATCAGGAGCGTTGTTCCCTTGCGCCAAGTAGCTCCTGCTTCTTGGGATTTGGCTTTGGTGCCCGTTTCCAGATCCGAGTCGGGGAATTTACCTGCTTCTGAATCTAACATAGGAACTTCTCCGAGAGTTTCCGAGGAGGGGATCTTTCCGAGTGTTAACGAGGAAGAATCTGCTCAGAAGGTTACTGAAGTAATAGACTTGTCTTCTGAGGGTCCTTCTCCTCAGCCTCCGATAGTTTCCGAATATGCTCCTCGTGGTAAGTTCTTATGAGGTTTTAATGAGACTTTCATATCTTACTTGTAATACTTGTTCATGTGTTGATGCTTTTTCTTTTGATGTAGTGGCTATGGATAAGGGAAAAGCTCCGATGGTAGAAGAGCCTTCATTATACGGTGAGTATCCATTATTCGTCCTCTTTCCATAATTTTTTCTAGTTTCATTCTCTTTCTTGCTGACAGTGAGTACCTTTTGTAGAGGAGTATTTTCTGGCCCAGTTCAACATTCCCGAGCAGAAAGCTTTACGAGGGAATTCCGAGGATACTCAAGGGGAGTTCGATCCTTCTTCCGAAGACAGAGATGTGAAGGAGGGGATTCTGAACTCACTGTTGGGAGTAACTGGCCTGTCCGCAACAGTTGGTGGTTCTCGGGCTGTGTTCACAAATTCGGAAGTGATGACTCCAGTACCCGGAGCTACTCTTCCGGGGAGTCGTATTCCAGGCTCTTCTTCTGTTCCCGTGACTCTTTCTCCGAGAGGTCACACCTTCCAGGCGCCCATTCCTCCTAGTGGGCCCGAGGGGCAATTCTCGTCTCGGACGGTAGGGGAAGCTTACCAGGATATTCTCCGGTTCTTTGCTTCTTCTAGTTCAACACCCGTTGAGGGGTACCAGTTTCTGTATACCAGTCTTAACTGGTTGGGCCTCATGGTAAGTTTCTCTATACTATTCTTCTGGGGTTATATGATGTATTCATGTTAACTTTTTTCTTATTGACTTCTTCGCAGATTGGAAAGACTCGGGAGGCGGTCACTGCCGTTGAAGAGCGCGGTCGCAAAGACATAGAGGAGTTAGAAGTACTCCGAGCGCAATTGGCACCTCTCGTAGTCCGGGATAAAGAGAGTCAGGCTAGGGAGGACATTCTTCACACCAAGATTTCCGACTACGAATTCGCTCTTAATGAAGCAGAGAAGGCAAAAGAGGGTTTGCAACATAACTTGAATGCTGCCGAGTCCGCTTACAAGAAGATGGAGGCATCCGAGAAGGCTGCAATGGCCCAAATAGCTCTTTTGAAGAAGGAAAGGGAGGAATCCGAGAGGGTGTTCACCGCTCGTATCGTTGATCTTGAGAAGGCAGTGGCAGAAGGTGGTGAAAGGGAAAGGAGTCTCCAAGAGACGCTGGGCCAAGTTACTGACAGAGCTGAATCAGCCGAGAGGAAGTTATCAAACTTTCTTTCTCCCGAGGAGGTGCATGCTAAGGTTGATGCTGCAGTTCTATTCGCCCAGCAAGAAACATCAAGGCAGCATTCTGAGGTTTCTGAGACGCCTTCTCACGAGCTCTTGACAGGCCACCTTTTATGGGGTTATTTGGAGTGTGCTAGATTGGCTAAGTCTTTAATAAGGTCGGAGGTTGACTTTTCAAAGTCTTTTGACCTTCGTAAGTTGAAGAGGCCAACTCCCGATGATTGCCAGTACTTTTTGGGGAGATTTGGGGGTTTGTTATCTTCTCGGGATTCTCCGGCACCGTCCCCGATGCGCTCTGCCACTAGTCCGAGTCCGAGGGCTAGCGGTTCCGGGGGGTATTTTCTCCAATTTCTCGTCTTGCTCCATTGAGTACTTCCGCCGAGGAGACAACTTCTCCCCTCCCTCCTTCCACGGGGGCTTAGTCTTGCTTTCTTTATTTTTTTGTTTTTAAATAAATGTTCTTTGTATCTATTACCCCTTCCGAGGGCTCTTCGGCTTAAATAAATAAATATCTTTGTTCAATTTCCTTTTTCTACTTTTTGTTTTTATAGTTAAAATTCAATTAAAATGGATAATGATAATTCTTATAAGGTTGCTGATTAAGTAAACTTCCTAAGTAGGAGGTGTTGCTTTGCATGGTTAAATAGGGTACGTGTCATTTTTAATTAGAAAATTTTCAACACGTGTCCCTTAATTAACATAATAAGAGTCTAAACTTCTTCTTTTAACCAAGAAATAAAGAGTATATATGTATTTAGGCCCCTTACCAATTATGCATCTATCTCTAATCTTATAATCATAGCTAGTCTTTAATCTTCTTTCAAATTTGTCAATAATTGCAAGTACGAGGATAATACTTACCCAACAAGATGATGCCTCCTTACTATAGAAGAAGTGGTTCAGTTTCGTCTTGTGGTTCTTCTCGGGATACCGCTCGGAGTCCTTCTGGATCATCAAGGGTTCCTCCCATTTCTCGTGAAAGTTTCTCTCCGAGGGACAATTTATCCGAAAATCAGGCGACACTTGGTGCTAGTTCCTCTCTTGGGGTAGCTCGTAGGATTCCATCTACAAATTCACGTAGAGTCAATCATATCAGGGAGATATTCATGGGTAGGGAGCCATACTCTTTGGCGGATGAGTCTTCGGAATTCGATTTGATTCCTGTTAACCCGTCCAGATTGATAGGTAGAGGACGCGTAGGATCCACTATGAGTACAGAATGTGAGAACTCGGTAAGATCTCTTTTCACTGGTTATAACCTGGATTTCGAAAATTATGACATAATAGTGCCTTCCTCGGGCCAGAGGGCTTACACACCTCCCTCGGGTTACATGACCGTTTATACCGAACAGATGCGTTGTGGGTTACGGATGTTTTTCCACCCCTTCTTCCAAATACTTTTTCGGTATTGGCAGGTGTGTCCGAGTCAGTTAACACCAAGTTCCTATAGTCATTTGGTGGGATACGTCCTTCGTAGTGAGCTTTTAAACCTTCCAATGTCCCCTTATCGGGTGGGAACAATATTTACCCTTCGACCTTGCTCAGAGGGGACTCCCTTTTTTAGCTTGACCTATAGGGACAAGGAAAATACCTTCACTCGTGTATCCAGTTCCCACTCTTGTAGAGGGGATTGGAGGCGGAGATTTTTCTTCGTCCGTCCGAGAGGTCAGTCAGCCAGATCGTGGGGGGTACCCATCCGATGGGGTCTGGGATATATTGCTCCCAACCTTGAAACACAAGGGCAAGTGAGGGAGGTATTGCTTCACTCGGGACTTTTTTCTGGTTCTTATGACATATCCGGGCTACTGGATTTCCCCGAGGCCCTGATTTTGGCGGGTTTACAAGAGGGGGTGGAGGGATGTACCCCTACTTCTCGTCCTCTTCACAGTAACTTTCATTTTCGTAAGTTTTACTAACCCTTCTTTAACTTGTAAACTTTATGGGTGCCCTCGGACCGTTTTTCTACTGATATCTTTTGCAGGAGCGGAGATGGGAGCATTTTCCCTCGGATCTTCTACTGACGTTTTCCTTGGGAGAGCATTGCATGGTAGTCCCGGGATGGCGGAGGTTGGTAATTCCGTTCCTCTCGTGAATGAGGCCATGGTTGAGATTTCCTCGGAGGAGGAGGAACCTATATCAGCCCCCCCAGTCAGTTATATAATTCCTCCTGGGTCGTCAGATCCGATAGCAGCTCTCTCACAGACGGACTTTCACATGAATCCGATAGTGTCACAGCCTATTCTTCGTAATTTTGCCGTGGTAAATGTGTTAGAGGAGTATCTTCTCTCCCCTGGCACAGAGGACTGGCAGCCCCGAGAAGATGTCCCTGATTGTATTCCTGTACCACCGCCCGAGGAGCACCCTTCCCTCGGGAGATCTCTTCCCCCCGGGGATACTCAGGATGTTTCTCCTCTCGGATCAGCGGTGGGATTTTGCCGAAACTTTCTCAGCGGTTTATTGAACGTAACAGATTGTGAGCTGATAAAAACCCTTTCGGTACCCGTTCTCCAAGATTTAGCCTGTAAAGACCTGTGTGAGGTATTTATTCATTTTATTTAATACTAACCTGTCGTCCGGTCTGATGCCATTCGCTTTGTTTTTCGAGCAGATTTATATGGTGCTAGATGCTCTCGGGTCTTACGGAAGTTCTTCTTCAGATCCAGGCTTAGTATATCGTCGTCGGGACGAGTTAGAGCGAGGTCTCTTGGAGGCTCAAGTGGAGATAACTCATTTGAAGGAAGTTCACGAGTCCGCTCAGGAGACTCATATCTATGCGTTACAATCCGAGAAGGATAAGGCGTGGGAATTGGAACGCCAATTAGTGCTTGAAAGAGCCCGTGTACTAAATTTAGGAAGGAGTCTTGAGGAGTTACGTAGCCAAGTACGGTCCTCGGAAGAGCAACTAATGCAGGCTATGATGGAAAGAGATGCCTTGAGTCAACAGCTACTAGGGATAACTCGTTCCCATGCAGTAGAGATGGCTATGGCCCGAGTCCAGGCCATTTTGGAAGTAGTGGGTCCATCCAATCTTCGTGAGTCTCTTCGGGGTGAGATGCGTGATTTAGTGCATATAGGCTATAGATTGTGCCGAGATGCCGTACAAGCTTTGCCAGAGTTCCCCTCGGGCTTGCTCCTTCCTGAGCTCAACATTCGTCAGGTCTCCGAGGAGTTTCCTTCTTCACCCATTAGAGATTTTGCAGTCAGAACTGTGTTCTTTGATGACCCAGTCTCTCTTTCCGAGGAGCATCGCCGACGACTTATCCGAGAGGGAAAACGTCCCATGGGAGGGACTTAGCTTGTAGATGAATGTTATATAGTTTAGTTCATAATACAGAGGGTTTTTGGTGTTATCGGGTTGTCCCGATGTCTCATATATAGAGCCATCATTTTGTCGGACAACTCTAATTTCTTTTGTACTAGATCCCCTCGTATATGAACACTCTTTTTATTCATGTATGATTATTACATTAAGCATAGTACTTTCTAAGGTTGCTTGAGTTCCACGTGTTGCGAAGTATTGCCTCATCGGAGTTGGCGAGACGATAAGTTGCCGGCCCTACAATTTCCATTATCTTATAGGGTCCTTCCCACTGTGGATCTAACTTGCCCACATTCTTGGAAGCCCATACTCGTTTCATCACCAAATCTCGAACTTGAAAGGTTCGGGGCTTTACCTTGGCATTATAATACCGCGACATCCGAGCCTTGTACTCTTCCATATGGAGGGCTACTCGGGTTCTCTTTACTTCAAGCAAATCAAGGGCGAGGGCTAGATTCGCGCTGTTGGTTACTTCTTCGTATTCCTTAATTCGCCAACTCTCTATTGAGACCTCCGAGGGCAAGACAGCTTCGCATCCGTAGGATAGGCTGAAAGGGGTTTCACCCGTAGCGACGCTTTGCGTGGTCCGATAGGCCCACAATATCCCGGGTATTTCTTCAACCCACTTGGCTTTGTGCCAATCAAGCCGGGCCTTCATGTTTTTCAAGAGGGTTCTGTTGGTTCTTTCTACTTGGCCATTTGCTTGAGGGTATCCCACTGAAGCAAAGCGATGTTTTATTTCCCAATGATCGCACCATTTTTGTAACCCTTGATCCGTAAACTGCAGACCGTTGTCACTTACCAAACTCCGAGGGATTCCAAAGCGACAAATAATACTTCTCCAAAGAAAATTGATAACAGCCCATGCGGTTACTCTAGCCAGGGGTTCCGCTTCCACCCATTTGGTGAAGTAGTCAACGGTTACTAGTAGAAATTTCTTTTGACCGGCATCGGGAATAAGGGGTCCCAGTATATCAATACCCAATTTGGAGAATGGGCAAGGGTCAGATGGGGTTCTCAAGGAGCTGCGGGTTGATGGGTCCGAGGGGCATAAGTTTGGCAGGATTTACACCTTTCGGCATGGCTTTTGCTGTCTTTGGCCATCGTGGGCCAGTAGTAGCCTTGTCGAATCAAGCGTCCGACCATGCTTTCGCTGCTGGTATGGCTTCCGCATACCCCCTCGTGAGTTTCTGCTAAAGCTAGTTGGGCCTCCTCCTCATTAAGGCATCGAGCATGAGGACATGAATAGGTTCTTCGGAAGAGTATCCCGTCTTTGAGGAAGTATCGGAGAGTTTTTCTGAACATCATTCGCTGAATATTCTTGTCCGAGGAGTATCCCTCGGGATTCTGCAAATAGGTCTTGATAGGAGTCACCCAGCTAGATGAGGGATCTGAAATGGTATTCACCTCTTGGCCTTCGCTCTTTTCAGATTCATTGACATGAAGCAGAGTAATCTTACGAGTATGTACAACGGCTGTTTGAGTAGCCATTTTGGATAAAGCGTCCGCCTCTTGGTTTTCTTTTCGGGGAATTTGAACTATATCATATTCTTCAAACCATTCGGACCTTTGACGAACAATTCGGAGGTACTCTTGCATTCGTTCTTCTTTTGCTTCATATGATCCTTTAACTTGCTGGACGATTAATTGGGAATCACTATGGAGGAGTACTCTCTTCATTCCCCCTTCCTTTGCTAGTCTCATACCAATAAGGAGTGCTTCATATTCAGCTTCATTATTAGAGAGGGGGTAATCTATTCTAACTGCAAAATGGAGTCTTTCCTCCTCTCCTTCTTGATTTGCAAAAACTATTCCAGCCCCCCCATGTGTACTCACCGAGGATCCATCTACATACGCGTGCCACAGTGGTTCTTTCTCCTCGGATCCAATGCTCGTAAGTTCTGTTACAAAGTCCGCCAGAACTTGCGCTTTAATCGATGGTCTCGGAGCATAGGATATATCGTACTCAGTAAGCTCTACGGCCCATTTTATCAATCTCCCTGATGATTCAGGCTTGTTAAGAATTGCCCTCAGGGGGTGCTTAGTAAGCACAGTAATTGGGTGGGATAGAAAGTAGGGACGTAGCTTTCGAGCCGTAACAACCAATGCTAGGACGAGTTTCTCAGTTAGGGTATATCTGATTTCGGCCCCGATGAGGGTTTTGCTGACATAATATACCGGATGGTGTTCTCCGTCTTGTTCCTTGACTAAGACGGTGCTAACAGCCTCTTCTCCGACCAATAAATACAAAAATAGCTCTTCTTGAGGTATAGGCTTTACCAGCAAAGGTGGTTTCAACATATACCTTTTTAGTTCTTCGAGAGCTTCCTCCCATTGGGGAGTCCACTGAAATTCCTTAACATTCCGAAGTATCTTGAAGAAGGGAAGCCCTTTTCTGCGGATTTGGAGACGAACCGACTCAACGAGGCCATTCTTCCAGTTAAATTTTGGACATCTTTCACCGTCCTCGGGGTCGGTAACCCCATAATAGCTTCTGCTTTCTCGGGGTTTACTTCTATTCCCTTCTCCGTAACCATAAATCCCAAAAATTTTCCTCCCCGGATACCAAAGGAACATTTTCGAGGGTTAACTTTCATACCAAAATTGTTCATAATGACCAACGCTTTCCGTAGGTCCTCGGGATGCTCTTCGGCAGTGTTACTTTTAACTATAGTATCATCTACATAAACCTCTACTGATTTCCCAATAAGTCCTGCGAACATAAGACTTATTAACCTTTGGTAGGTAGCTCCCGCGTTCTTCAGCCCAAAGGGCATGACTAGATAACAAAATGTGCCTGCATCTGTGATGAAGCTGGTCTTATCTTGGTCAATAGTCGCCATTGGGATTTGGTTATACCCTTGGTCTCCATCTAAAGTTGATAGTAGCGCACATCCCGCGGTAGAATCAACTAGCTGATCTATGCTTGGAAAGGGATAACAATCCTTAGGGCATGCTTCATTGAGGTTGGTAAAGTCAACACACATTCGCCATCTTCCTCCATGTTTGGGTACTAGCACGACATTAGCTAACCATTCGGGATAAATGACTTCCCGAATTTGTTTCAAGCTAAGAAGGCGTTGTATTTCCTAGCGGATGATCTTGTTGCGCTCGGGTCCCATTTTCCTCTTCTTTTGTTGGACAGGTTTAGCCCCGGGCTTTACGTTAAGAAAGTGTTGGCATACCTTATTGCTGATTCGCCCGGGCGGTCCCCCTTCCCTTGCAAAGAGGTGATGGAACTGTTTGAGGAGGGAAATCAGCTGATCTTCTATGGCCGAAGCCATGTGGGTACCCACTTTGATTACTTTCTCAGGGCTTCCTTCTACTAATTCCACCATCTTTAATTCTTCCACAGGTTGGACTCGGGTTTCATCGGTTTTACACTTTTTGCTCTTTCCGAGTGAGGGTTCTTCCGAGGGAATGGCATTCATGCAGCATTCTCTGGCTTTTGACTGACTTCCTCGGACTTCTCCGATTCCCGAAGAAGTGGGGAATTTCAGTTTAAGATGTAAAGTAGAGGGGATAGCCTCGAAGTCCCGAAAGGATGGTCTTCCGCAGATAACATTATACGTTCGTGAGGAGGCCTCTACTACCCAAAACTTGATAGGCTCCGTCCTTCGAAGGGCTCCCTTCCCCCATGACATTGGAAGAGTCACTGTTCTGAGGGTTTGGCAGGCTTCCCCTGAGAATCCTACTAACGGGACTTCAACGGTTTCCAACGTTTCTTGTTTCAATCTCATAGCAAGATAGGTAGGCAAGAAGAGCACATCCACGGAGCTACCCATATCTATAAGGATCCGTTGGATTTCATACCCGTAGATGACAGCAGAAATAACCAATGGATCTTCGTGAGGGTATATTACGTCTATAAGGTCCTCGGGCCCGAAAGTGATGCTAGGAAGATTTGATCCTTGAATGGAGCAGACAGATAATCCTTGTTCTGCTCGTCGGGCTTCTTTCAAATATTTCTTTTTTTTACCCTGAGGTGTCACAGAAATTTCACCCCCTTCAATCATATTGATGGTTCTCCCTGTTGGGGGGTTGCTTTTATAAGAGTTAGGTGGAGGAGGCAAACTCTGATACCCTGTCGTTTTCTCTCGTGAATTTTGCCGACGGTCTTTAATTCTCTTGGGATCGGAGGCGTCCAGTTGTCCCTTCTCGTAACTTCCGACTAGGCATCCTTTCTTCCCTTTCTTGTTCCTCTTCCTCTCTTCGTGATCTCTTCCAAACATGTGTTTTGGGCTCCTCGGGGTTATTTTCCTTGAGGTAATTCTTCAAATACCCTATTTCTAACAGGCGGAGCACCTCTAAACGAAGGGTAGTACATTCTTCCGTAGTGTGCCCGTAAGTTTTATGGTACTTACAATATTTCCCAGTGTCCTTGTCTCGGTTAGGGAATTTAGTCGGCTTGGGCCAGTGTAACTCGTTGCTACCCCTCATTATATTGAGCACTTCTGGTGGGGTAACAGTCATCGGAGGCAGGTGCACGGGTCGGAGAAATTTCTTAACCACTCCTCCTTTGTCCTTGCGCTGAGGAGGTTTTCCTTCCTTATTCTTTTCTTTGGTCTTTGCTTCTTTCTCGACGCGCTCTAGGTGTTCATTATCCTCCTGCTCCATTTGCTTCTTTGTTCCTTCGGCCTCTTCCATCAAGATGTGGATTTCTGCCTTTTGCATTAGTTCATTCATGTCCGTGATCCGATTTCCCATAAGGTATCTAAAGAAGTCCCCCGTTCGGAGTCCCTGAGTTAATATGTCCGCCATGATGGTCGGGCTAACGTTGGGAACGTCTAGTGCTTCATCCGTGAAGCGCTTTATATACTCTCGTAAGGATTCATCCTTTTTCTGTTTAATAGTGAAAAGGTGTGTGGCAGATTTAGGGTACCTTCGATTGCAGGCGAATTGTCGTACGAACAAATGGGCTAATCGATCAAAACTCGTAATGGAACAAGGTGGAAGGTGAGTAAACCAGGCTTGGGCCCGCCCTCCGAGGGTAACAGAAAATACGCGACATAACACGTGGTCAGGGGCAGAAGAGAGGTCCATTCCGGCCAGATATTGATGGATGTGATCCTGCGGGTCCCTTCCGTCAGCTTCTCCGGTATATAACGGGATATTGACAGGTTGCATCCCCGAGGGGATAGAAGCTGAAGCGATTTCGGGAATGAAAGGAGTGGTCTTGAATGTAGGATCCTCCTCAGGGACCATGGTCTTCTTGAGGTCACCTAATTCTTTTCGTAAATCATCCATCATTCCCCATAAGGAATGTTCCACCTCTCCTTGATACTCCGAGGGGCGAGAAATTTCTTCCCGACCCCTCACTGGAGTTCTTTCATGACATACATACCTTCGAGGCATTTGTCGGGGTACCTGTTGCCACGGATTCGAATTTGGGTTCCACGCCATCGGAGGTGCGTCTCCTTCCGAGGGAAATTCCTGGTCTCGGGGAGTATTGGGGACATGTGTCCGAAAGGTTCACCCCTCCGGGGTGTTCGTGCAGCATCTATAAGTCTTTCCTAAACAGTTCGGGGAATATTAATAAAATCTCTAGTACCTGATTCGTAATTGGACAAAGTTTCTTCTGAGTCGCTGTTCGAGAAAGGAAGGTTGTCACTTTCGAAAAGATCATCCATCCTAGCTGACGTCTGCTGAATTCTCTCGAGAACAGATGTTATGGCGTTCCCACAGACGGCGCCACTTTGTTAACGGGTTTGGAATTATTCCCTATTTAACGGAAGATATTTATTTGGGTTAGAACGCCCTGTCCGTGATTCAGAGATAACGATAGGTGGAAATGATAAAAATATTTGCAAGAATATTCCCTTCCTTTATTCACTGAACTTTTCCTCCTCTCTTTCTGTGTACATGAGTACCCAGTTGTATTTAGTAAGCTAAGTTAAGTTGTCTCCCCCCCCCCCTCTTTCTTCTACTGATTACCTCCCTTTATATAGACTTTGGTAGGGGCAGGTGTCATTGTGCATGTGTTTTGGTAAGGACAGGTGTTGTTGTTACCTTGATACAGGTGTGAAAATTAGGATAATGTTTATCTCTTATCTACTAGGCGTTGACTGGATTGGTCTTTGTGTCTTCTGATATTTCCGAGGGCTTTTGAGGTACGATTGTTGTGGTATAGCTATTCTTCCGAGGGACTCTATTTCTCTTTCTTGATTCGGGTCCGTTCTTCAATGATCAGGAGTAATCTCCGAGGGCATAATTTGATCTCCGAGGGCGTGGTATGATCTCCGAGGGTTTAATAAGATCTCTGAGGGCTGGATTTGCTCCTTTTGAAATGGTATTTTTTCATCTAAGTCCTCGGAATATGTTATCTGGGCACTCTGTTATTCACTTCTGATTTTTCTCCGAAAATGGGTCCTCGGGTGATGGTCCGAGGGCAGTTCAAATTGAGGAGTGTTCAGCAAGGAAGTTTTCTTGTAAGTTCGTGGGACTCGGGGTCCGTTGTGGTCCCTCTTGGCGCATTGGTGGATATCGGAGTCGTACGAGTCCATCGGGGTTTGCTCTTTTTCCGATGCCGTGCTGATATCTGTTTTTTATTCACCGTTTGACTTTCCAAGGGATACTTATGTTCCTCCTCGTGTGCTCTTGTAAACCTTTTCGGGTCAGTGACCGAAAGGTAGGGCAATCCTCCGAGGGGTTTTTCTTTATAGGCACGTCTCATCGGAAGTACTCGTGACAATAGCATTGTCCATGTATTGCTTTTTCCGAGTAGGAGTAATATTCTTTATTTTATTTTTAGGGTTAACATGAGTCATTTTCATTAGTTTGGTTGTGTCTATTATATTCTAAAGGACAGAGAGTAGCTGGGAAAATTTGATGCTAAAAGTGAGAAGTGCATTTTTGTTGGATATTCTGTGAATAGTATTCATTTAAGGTCTTTAATCCTAGGTTTAACACTGTTCAAGAATCTGTTAATGTGGTTTTTGATGATGAATCTATTGCTAAATGTACTAATAATGATCAAACTTAGGTGCTTCTGGAGAGAATGCGGAGTCCACACTGTCTGCTGACAATGTTGACCTAACACAAAATGTTGATCAAGAACATACTCCCGTGACTGTCGTCGTGCCAACATTTGTCACCCCATATGTTGCCACAACACCATAAGATTCAAATTCTGACACTGATGGCATTATTAGTGAAAATGTAAGAAGAGACACACCTACCAGAATCCAGAAGAATCATCCATCTACACAGGTCATTGGTGAAATCACAGAATGAGTAAGAACGAAACAAAGAGAAGGTTAACTATAGGGATATGGTTAGACTAAGTGTATGCATGTCCGCCACTTGTGATAATCTTCAAGTTTCCAATTTTGTCTCTGGTGTTGAAATCAAAAATGTAACTTAAGCTTTAAAAGATACTCACTGAATAAATGTTATGCAAGAAGAACTTATACAATTCACTAAGAACAATGTTTGGAAATTAGTTCATGGACCTGATCATGCAAATGTGATAGGTACTAAGTGGATTTTCAAAAATAAGAGTGATAAAAATGGTGGTATTGTTAGGAATAAGGGTAGACTAGTAGCTCAAGGATATACATAAGTAGAAGGTCTTAATTTTGATGAAGCATTTACTCATGTGGCTAGAATTGTATCTATTAGACTTCTTCTTGTTGTTGCATGCTTTCTTAAAATAAAACTGCTTCAAATGTATGTTGAAGGAGCTTTTCTGAATGGCTACATAGATAAAGAAGCTTATGTAGAGCAACCAAAAGAATTTATTGATCCTTATCATCCTGACCATGTGTACAAATTAGAGAAAGCATTGTATGGGTAAAAGAAGGCTCCAAGAGCATGGTATGAAAGATTAACAAAGTTTATGTTAAGATTTGGCTTACTAGAGGTGAAGAAGATAGAACATTGTTTATTATGAAGAATAGTAAAGATGTTTGTATTGCTCAGATTTATGTGGATGATATTGTTTTTGGATCAACTAACCTGTTCACTTTGGACAAGTCTGTTAGTTCAATGACGAGAACTTTTGAGATGAGCATGATTGAAGAGCTCAACTTTTAACTTGGCTTGCAAGTAAAGCAAAAGGGGAGTGGGATGTTTTTGTGCTAGGAGAAGTATACCAGAAGCTTAGTGAAGAGATTTGGTCTGTTAGAGTCAAAAACTCAGCAAAACTCCAATGTCTACAACACAAAAGATTTAAAGAGATGAAGTAGGAATAAATTGTTAACTCAACATTGTACAGATCAACGATTGGCAGCTTGTTGTACTTATCAGCCACTCGACCTGATATCATGTACTATGTCTGTGTATGTGACAGGCATCAGATTGCTTCTAAAGCCTCATATTTAAATTCAGTTAAGAGAATCTTGAAGTTTATATCTGGAACTACAAAGTTGGGAATTTGGTATACTCATGATTCTACTTCAAATCTAGTAGGCTTTAGTGACTCTGAATGGGATGGGGACTTAGATGCTAGGAAATCAACAAGTGCGGGTTATTTTATCTAGGAAATAATCTTGTTTTTTAGTATTGTAAAAAATAGAAGTATGTGTCACTTTCAACTGCAGAATCAGAATATGTTGCAGCCGGCAGCTGTGTTACCTAGTTAATATGGATAAAACATATGTGACATGATTATGGGCTAACTAGTGATACGCTTTTGATGTTTTGTGACAACCTCAGTGCCATAAGCATATCAAAAAATCATGTTCAACACTCTAGAACTAAACACATTGATATTAGACATCATTTTCTAATAGATCTGGTTGATGACAAGACAATTATGATAAAACACATTGGTACAAACAACCAACTGGCTAATATGTTCACTAAACTGTTAGACAATGAGAGATTCTTCAGTCTGAGAAAGGCTCTCGGTATGAGTGTGTTGTGAGCAAATTGTGCATACATGTGTTGCCTTAACATCACAGGCTAACACTGGTGACTAATTGTGATGTTAGTATATTGTCTTTGTTTTTTTTTTTGTCTTGTGTTCTTCTCATCCTCATTTATTTGTGAGTCTTCATATTTGAGTTGATATTAGTCCCACTTGTTTATCATTGGATGATGGATTCTTATCTCTTTACAATAATTATATTAAAATCTTGATCTAACTCTCTTTACTTTGAGGTAGTAACTTAATTTGGAAAAGTTGAGGTGCACATAGCTCACTGTGATGTTCTATTCAATTGTGGAGAAGTTGGGGTACACAGAGTTGACTGTTATGATGTATTCAGTTCTGACTTATTTATATTGTTCTGCTTGCAGAAGGAGCATAGGATAGTGGATTCTAATACTGGGGTGCCTGGGGTCCCGTGTTGCTTTTCATTCAGTAGTATTATTAACTTGGTGCTAAAACCTTCTTTATGATTGCTCAGTAAACAAGTATGTGTTAGGAACTGGGGTGTTGGCGTTTTATATTGCCTTCCTCCAGACCTATGTACTTGCTTGTGCATCTATATTTATTATGTTGCAATTGGGGTGTTAGGGGTCATGTTATTGCCAACATTCAGTGAATTCATAATCACCATCTTTTCACCTCAAAGAGTATTGCTTGAGAGAATATTTTAGCTGCTGTTTCTTAAATTTAAGTAAAGGGAAATTATATGTCACTACCAACAGACTATGTTGCGGCAGCATACCTCTCATTTATGTTGACACAACATTCATCTTATGGTCCTTTATTTGTCTTCTAGTCTGAGTAGTTTGGTCTTAAGGGGGAGTGCCTATCATCATGTCTTCATACCAAAGGATAATTTATTGGGTACTTAGGTGCCAGTAACACACAAAGTTGTTTTTCACTTTCTATAAGAATTTGATTATCTCTGTGATTTTAACTTCTTCCCTTTACTTATGATGAGTTTTTTGTCATATAACTACTCATGACTCTGCAATCTGAGATATACTAGATTGTAATGGTGCTAATCATATATTAAGTTCCAGATATATCTCTCAAGTTTTGCTTATGCCTTTAATTGAAGAAGACTTTATGGTAAGACTCATACCACACAGACATAGGTTTCAGTACTGACTTGGCACGAGTAACCATGTTGTGCTTACATTGTCTTGTTGGGTGTTGCCTCAACTTTTCAACTCAACTTTGTGACTTATAAGTTATTACATTAACTTCTCTGGTCACTTTCCATGACAACACGTCGCTACATGTTGACTCAACATGGCGAGAAGCGCCCATGTTCACATCAATTACTCGCCCAGTGCTCCTAATTCATCTCCACGTTCTCTCTTTATCTTATAATTACGCATAAATACTATCAATTTCATTAAACCCTGATTTACTACCTTCCTTAAATAATTCTCTGCAGTATACATCATGGTTAAGAAATCCTCAATTGTTGATCTTGCCAACGCAACCATCATCATAGAATCTGATGCAAGAGGAGTTCAACCACGCAGAAGCACACGCACACGCTATGTTCAGGTAGTGAAAGAGCTTCCAAAACTAAATGCATCCACCTTCACTAGGAGGAATGTTAAATCAAAGAATGCCACTTCCACCAATGTTGAGCCAACACTAGAAATGGAGAATGTTGGGCCAGCACAAGAGCAAATGGATGCGGGACGACATAGGAACCTGATACTGTCACTGGAGAGGAAGCTTCTCAAACAGAGGAACCGGTGATCGCCACTGTTGAAGAGGCACCTCAACTGCCTTAACCTACATCCCCACTTGTTGGACATGAGTGGGAGTAGGTTGCTGAAGAAGATGAGGGGGAAAAAAACCTAGGTGTTGTTGCTGATGAAGAGGAGAACATGGTTGATGAACATGAGAAGGAGTCTGAAAAGGAAGGGGGTAATAAGGAGGAGTAGTCTGAAGAAGAAGAAATTAATGAAGAGAAAGAGACTGCTGATTTTGACCAACAAGATGATGAGTCAACATCGTCAGAGGAAGATGCTGGACAAACACCTGTTGCTATAGAAAAAACTGAGGAAGAGGTACCTGATACTTTTGAACTCGATTTTCCTACTAATACCCACAATGATTATTTCTTGACTGAATCTATTAGTAATAAGTGGGATGTGTTCATCATGAGGAAAGTTTTGCCTGATAGGACTCTTGTTGTGAGTGACTTTAAGAAATATAGGGTCTATGAGTTTTTGGAATCAATGGGCTTACTTAGATCCCTTACTAAGATTGTGCCTTATGTCCCTAATGTGGTGAGGGAACTTTATTGCAATATATCTCAATTTGTTGATGCTCCTAATTCACCTAAGTATGGGAGCCTTTGTGAGAGGTAAATTCTACAAAATCAACTTCTCAATCATCAACAAATCCCGGAAGATGCTAATCAAGAAAGAGACAGAGATGTCACCTGATGACAATGAGATGATCAAGGACTTGACAGGTGGACTTGCAAAAACTTGGGTACCAAGGATGCAAGTAACTGGATTGGTTTCTTTGAGTGAAATTCTATGTAAGATTGCATCAACCAACTGGATTCCTTCCTCAAATTCAACTGTGCTGAAAAATGATTTGGCGGTTCTAGTGTTCTTTGAGTGAAATTCTATGTAAGATTTCATATGTAGCATTCACGTTGGGAATAAGTAGAAAATATTGAGATAATTGTATTGATTTATGAGAAAAAATGAGAATTGCATAGAATTTATGAATCTCAAGTAATTTACTCTATTGCTATTTGAAGGAAGTGTGAATGTGGATTGTTGAAGAAATGAAATAGGACGTCTTTTCTATCACCTCTTAGCCTTTCAAGCCCAAAACCCTTTACAAATAAAATAACCCTCAGAACTCCACTAAAGCCTTTTCTATGGAAGTCTTTTGTTTATTTACCCACATCAATCTACCCTTTAAGCCGGATGAAATATAATCCCACCATTTTTTAGAGATGCATTGATTAAATCATATGAGAGAAAGAAAAAAAAAAGAGAAGAAGAAGGATGGGATGTGGAAAACAAAAGTGTTTGAGCCTAAAAGAAAAATGAAAATGGTTGAAAAATCAAAAGGATGATGAGTATAATAGAGTGCATATAATAACTCTCACACGAAAATGTAAGTGTGGGAGAGCGTCTTTAAGCCAATGAAGTATAGGGTGGATTGATACTTGCGCACATGAAAACGCAAGGAAAAGATACAAAGGAGCCTAAAGTGTATGGCCAATAAAAATTGCACAAATGAGGGAGGAAAAATAAAGGATATGATTTACTACATGCATCTCTAGAACTCATCAATGTCTTTTCCCACCATAGCCCATACCTGAGACTAACATTAGAAGCTAAAAAGTCCTAAAGATCCTCAACATGAAAAGTTAACATGTATGGAAAACAGTGTAAAAAGTAGAAAATAAGAGTAAAGTAACTATATGTGAAATTCTATGATTTTGTGAATTCTTTATGAAAGTCTTGTATCATATACTTATGCATACATGAGCACACCACGTAGCACGATGAAATTTTGTATGCCAATGACTTTATTAAACTTAATGTACAATTCTCATCTCTTGTTTTGATCATAAGTTGCATTTTGAGAGTATATCCATATGCATTAGTGTTGACATGTGATGACTTGAGTTCTAATTTAGATTGAGTTAGTTTTTAGTAACTCGAGGACGAGCAACGATCTAAGTGTGGGGGCATTTGATGAACATTTATTTAGCGTGATTAAAGTAATTGTTTCTTATGATTTTTTATAAGTATTAGTGCATATTTATTGGTGTTGGTGTTTTGTGTTTTTCTAGGATTTTGGCGCGTAAAGACAAAACGAAGATAAAAGAACGTCAAATGGATGTTTTTTGAAACATGGCTTCACGACACAACTTTGCAATGAGGAGAATCCAGATGAAGTCATTGATTAAAATACAAGGTGATAAAGTCACATGTAGAATCACATGCCTTGGTGCATACCATTAGGAAGCCAAAGAAGTCGATGTTCCAACGCAATAAGCGGATCTATATTTTGACATCTAGAGACAAAGTTATAGCCAAAACCGTGAAGCCACGCAGAGTAGAATATAATTGCACGAGAGTCCACAAGTCGCGCGATGCGTAAAAACTCGTGCTGCAGCGTAGAACAAACAGAGAGTAATGCGACAACAACAAAAGCAGTGCAAGAGGTTCGATGCGGGTTCTGCATCGAACCACATCTGTTTGATGTTGCCTCTCCTGCGTTTAGAGGGTCCCACGGGACGGGATCTATAAATACCCCACCCCTCCATCTTTCAGGCCAGAGTTTTACGCACAATACCAATCACTACCGCATCGAACGTTGGGATTCGACTCACTTTACTGTTCGGCACTGCACAACGTTCGACACTGACCTCACTGATCCAAACCAAGATCGAGTCAGTTCCCATTTGAGGTACAACAATGTCGAATCACTGCAGTTCGACACAACGACATCGAACTAGAACCATTCGACATTTCTTTAATTCAACCATCCACGCTCTCGAACCAACCATGTTCGAATTACAACAACATCGAACCAGTGACGTTTGATGCGCACATCGAACGTCCCCAATTCGATCTAGTCGTTTATTTATCTTATTTGGATATCTAGAGCAATTCAATACTTGTAATAGACACTAGGTGTTCCGGACCAAGTTAGTCCGTTAATTATATTGGATTAACATTATTTTGGCATTGTCAGGCGCGTTTGTATTTGTCTTTGGTGTATTGTAACTCGAACAAAATAACACCAAAATATCATGTTTGTTGCAAGTTTTTTTGTTGAGTTCGAAATATTGGCACGCTATTGGTTATTCTATACCTTCATCTACGAAATAGAAACAACCAACATCTACGTTGTATTCATTACAGTTTGATCAAAAAGCTTAATAGGATCTGATGCGGGGTAATTTCGTTTGTTGACTAGTCACTCCACGTCAGACTAGCTCGAGCTCCTGATTGGTCCAAGCTAGCTTTGAGTACGAGAAACCTGCACTGGAAACACGACACGTGAACTAGGCGGGGGCTGACCCCGCGAAGGCACTCTGATGCCTAAGTCAGTAATGGGCCTTTTTAGGAATAAACCTATAATGCCAATTATAGGCCTTTTAATACTGAAAAGTGTGAAATTATGCTGAAAATGGACTAAACTTCTCAAAACAGGCCAAACAACTCGAATTCAGGCTTCAACTCGAATTCAGGGCAAAATAACTCGAATTCAGCTTCAACTCAAATTCAGAGCAAATAACTCGAATTCAGTCTCAACTCGAATTCGATGCAGAATAACTCGAATCTAGCCTTCAACGCGAATTCACGGCAAAATAACTCGAATCCAGCCTTCAACTCGAATTCAACTTCAACTCGAATTAAGAGCAAATAACTCGAATTCAGTTTCAACTCGAATTCGATGCAGGATAACTCGAATTCCGCAACTCGAATCCAGCCTTCAACTCGAATTCAGGGCAAAATAACTCGAATCCAGCCTTCAACTCGAATTCAGCTTCAACTCGAATTAAGATCAAATTACTCGAATTCAGTTTCAACTCGAATTTGATGCAGGATAACTCGAATTCCTCAACTCAAATTCTTCAACTCGAATTCCTCAACTCGAATTAGGTTTAAGCTCATTTAAAAACGTAGCTTAATAATAAAGATTTGTCGTGTATTTATAGGCAAAAATCTTCCGTAATTACCGGCGTGGGCTGCGCTAATGGGCCTCGGCCTTTTAGGCCTGATTGGTTGGCTTCAACTCGAATTCCTCGACTCGAATAAAGGATTTCAACTCTAACACATCATTTCAACTCTAACATAGGCTTTCAACTCTAACACAACATTTCAACTCTAACACAACATTTCAACTCTAACAAAGGATTTCAACTCTAACACATCATTTCAACTCTAACAAAGGATTTCAACTCTAACAAATGATTTCAACTCTAACAAAGGATTTCAACTCTAACAAAGGATTTCAACTCTAACACATCATTTCAACTTTAAAAAGGAATTTCAACTCTAACACATCATTTCAACTCTAACAAAGGATTTCAACTCTAACAAATGATTTCAACTCTAACAAAGGATTTCAACTCTAACAAATGATTTCAACTCTAACACATCATTTCAACTCTAACAAAGGATTTCAACTCTAACAAATGATTTCAACTCTAACACATCATTTCAACTCTAACAAAGGATTTCAACTCTAACACATTATTTCAACTCTAACAAAGGATTTCAACTCTAACACATCATTTCAACTCTAACAAAGGATTTCAACTCTAATTGGGCTTATAAGTCAAATTGAGCCCAAGTGTTGATTTAAGGCCCAAATTTGACTTATTAATCCAATTTCAAAAAAAACTTATGGTTCGCCCGTCATCGATTTGCCACGTGTCACGAGCTTATAGGTCGCATATTATTTGGCATAACATAAGTCCCCTAATTTGCACGGGCTCGTGGTACACGAGCATTTGCTAATTTGATGCTTCGGTCTTTTTCTTGGCTCGTCAAATTTTTATTTGACCCTTCATAAGTCTCCCAATTTGCATGGGCTCGTGGTACACGAGCGTTTGCAAATTTTGGTACTCCAATAGTTATTTCTTGGACTTGCATTTTATTCTAAGTCTTGTGTTTATCGATGTTGCATGGTATTGTTGTTATATGCTCATGTTTCACGTTTTATCTATATGATGGATTCCCATTTCAATAGAAAGCTATGGCTTTCCAATATGACAGGAAGAATGCTCTTCATCTAGCTTCTTCTTTTGCTAAGCCATAATAACTAGTTGTTTTTATTGGCTTTTCACCTTGTAGGTCTTCACCTTGTTTAATTTATGTAGGGCTTTATTAGCTCGCCTGCTTTATGGGAATTTCACTCAATAGGCTTTTCATCTAGTTTAATTTCTGTAGGGCTTTTATAGCTCGCCTACTTTATGGGAATTTCACCCAATAGGCTCTTCACCTAGTTTAATTTCTGTAGGGCTTTTATAGCTCGCTATTTTATGGGAATTTCACCCAATAGGCTCTTCACCTAGTTTACTTTCTGTAGGGCTTTTGTAGCTCGCCTACTTTATGGGAATTTCACCCAATAGGCTCTTCACCTAGTTTAATTTCTGTAGGGCTTTTATAGCTCGCCTACTTTATGGGAATTTCACCCAATATGCTCTTCACCTAGTTTAATTTATGTAGGGCTTTTATAGCTCGCCTACTTTATGGAAATTTCACCCGATAGGCTCTTCACCTAGTTTAATTTCTGTAGGGCTTTTATAGCTCGCCTGCTTTATGGAAATTTCACCCAATAGGCTCTTCACCTAATTTACTTGCAATCCCTCATCCCTTGTTTCTTGATATTTGTATCTTTTTCGTAGATTGCATTGCGTCTTACTAAAGCACTTGAAAAATAATTTCGCTAAAGCATTCTTCAAGCAAGTATCTTTTGGTCAAGAAAAAGGTTTTATTTATTTCGGACTGCACTTGCGGCCACGACAAGCTGCCTACGTATCCCTTATAAGTGGGAATCAAGCCGAACGTAGTTCAATTTGGTGCTTACATCTCGTTGAGTTCCACAGGTCGGAACCTCGCATTGACTCCCCCAAGTCAAGATCTCATTATTTGCAGAAAAAATAAACCTGCCAATCTACGGTGCTTGCACATCAGGCGCTTTATTTGCTAGAATATCTTGAATTGTCTTCATTCGTGTTCCATCATCCACTTGTTGAATTTCTCATGCGTAGAAACGACGCAAATTCTGAATGTTCCAAGGCCTTTTCAACATCTTCCCTTCCAGTTTCGCTAAATAATAGTATCCTTTGGTACTAGCCTTGACGACTCTGCATGGCCCTTCCCATGTTGGTTGTAGCTTTCCAACATGCCTTCTTGTCGCTTCAACCTTTCTTAACACCAAGTCCCAACTTGGAATTCTCTGAAACGTACTTTCTTGTCGTAAACGTTTGCCATCACAATCTTATTTGTGAGCGAACATTGAAAAGCTTCTTCCCTGATTGCACCTATCATATCCAAATCCAACTTCCTTAGTCGAGCGGCTTCTTTAGGGTTGTAACTCTCCATTCTATGCATTGTTATTCCTGCCTCCACTGGTATGACAACTTCCGACCCATACACCAACAAAAATGGAGTCTCCCCGGTTGCTCTCTTTGGTGTAGTCCTATAAGCCCGTAGGATTCCGGGCAAAGTTTCTGGCCAAGTTCCACCCACTTGACACAAACGTTTCTGCAGATAGTCTTTCAGTGTCTTGTTGGTGGACTCCACTTGTCCATTTGCTTGGGGATGCGAAACTGCTGAAAAGTGTTGTTTTATCTTTAGCTCTTTACACCACATGTAATTTCTGATCCCGTGAATTGTTTTCCATTGTCTGATACTATCACCCGTGGAAGACCAAAACGACAGAAAATATTTCTCCAGATGAACTCAATCATGTTCCTCTTCGTGATTGTCGCTAATGCTTCGGCTTCAACCCATTTGGAGAAATATTCCACCGCCACTACCATGAATCTTTTGTCGTTCTTTGCCGCCGGTAGTGGTCCCACTAAGTCTATTCCCCATTGATCGAAAGGACATGTTGCCTCCATGGGGTGTAAAAGTTGGGCCGGTACATGGGTTAAGTGAGCATGTAATTGACAACTCTCGCACTTCTTGACGTATTCCATCGTGTCCTTGAATAAGGTAGGCCAATAGTAACCTTGCCTCATAATCTTCTGACCCAATGATCTACCACATGCATGATTTCCGCATGATCCTCTGTGAATTTCATCCATGACATATTCTGCTTGATTCGGCGATAAATACTTCAATAATGGTCCTTCAAAAGACCGCTTGTATAGTTTTTCATTGAAGATCACGTATCGCGAGGTGCTATACCTCAACCTCCTTATTGCCTGAGGATCCGTAGGCATACTCCCATCTTTTAGAAATTTGATAATGTCATCCTTCCAGCTAGATTCATCAATAATTGGCATCACAAACTCTATCTCTTGCTCCTTTGTACGTGGAATTCTGCCTATCGCAGGTTGTTCAGATGCCAATAGGACCACTCGTCGTTCAATGTATACGTCAGTTGAGCTGGCAAATCTAGAAAGTGCATCCGCCTTGGTGTTTCTGCCCTTGGAATCTGACTAAGAGTGAAAACCGTAAAGGACTCCGCTCCCTCCTTCAACTTAGCCAAATATCTCACCATGTTCTCTTCATTTACTTCATAAGTTCCAGCGAACTGATTGGCTACTAGCTGCGAGTCAGTGAAGACTACTAGATGGGTTACCCCTAGAGATTTCCACATTTGAGTTCCTGCTACGGCCGCCTCGTATTCTGCTTCATTATTAGTCACCGTGAATTTGAGGCTAATGGCATACTCATATTCCCTTCCTTCGGGGGACCGTAGATAGATCCATATTCCTCCCTTTGAGGTAGTCGCGGATCCATCTACGTGAAGAGTCCACAGAACAGTGGACAAGTCCCCCTCCAAAGCCAATACTTGACCCTTTGTGGTCATCTCTTCCCTTCCTCCAAATGATTCAGCAACAAAATCAGCAAGGACTTGTGCCTTGATTGCTTGTCTGGGTCGATACTCTATTCCATACTCGTTTAACTCTATTGACCACTTGACCAATCTTCCTGATGTCTCTGGTTTTGTCAAAACTTACTTCAATGGTTTGTCAGTTAAGACTACGATTGGATGAGCCTTAAAATAAGGCTTTAGCTTCTTTGCTGAGTGAGCTACCGCTAGAGCAAACTTCTCAATATCTATATAATTTAATTCTGCTCCATGCAACACCTTGCTGATATAGTAGACTGGTAAATGATGCGTACCTTCGGCTCGTACTAGGACAAAACTAATGGTGTTAGGAGAAACTGCCAGATATAAATACAATGTTTCCCCCTCTACGGGTTTGGCAAGTAGTGGCGGCGTCGCCAAATAGGTCTTGAGTTGCTGAAAAGCATTCTCACAGGCCTCACTCCATTCAAAGTTTCTATTCTTCTTCAAAATTTTGAAAAATGGAAGGCTTTTCTCAGCCGCCATTGATATAAAGTGCCCCAAGGCTATCATCCTTCCTAACAAGCATTGTACATCCCTCACAGTTTTAGGAGACGGTAACGTAGTAATGGCCGCAATCTTATCAGGATTGGCCTCAATCCCTCTCTGATTTACCATGTATCTCAAAAACTTTTCTCCATTAAACATAAAGGTGCACTTCTTCGGGTTTAACTTCGTTCCATATAATCGCATGATCGAAAAGGCTGTACGCAAATGATCAACATGGTCCTCTGCCTTGACGCTCTTTATAAGTATGTCATCAATATATGCCTCCATCGTCTTTCCAATTTGATCATAGAACATCTTAGCCACCAACCTTTGAAAACCCTGCGTTTTTAAGTTTGAACGACATTACTCGATAACAAAACACTCCCCTATCGGTTATGAAGGCCGTCTTCGACATATCATACACAGCCATCAGGATTTGATAAAAACCACTTTGCGCGTCCACCATACTTAACAACGCACATCTTGCTGTAGAGTCCACCAACAGATCTATTCGAGGCAATGGGAATGGATCTCTTGGACAATGCTTGTTTAAGTCCGTGTAGTCTACACACATCCTCCTATCTTGATTGGCAGTGGGAACCAGCACGATATTGCTCAACCACTCTGAGTAGCGTACCTCGTATATGTGTCTTGCAGTTAACTTTTGGTTTACCTCATTCTCGGCTGCCAAATTCTTCTTTTTACTGAAGTTCCTTTTCTTTTGGCGTACTGGCCTTGCATCCAGATTCACATTTAATCGATGCACGACTATTCTAGGGTCTATCCCCTTCAAATCTTCATCCGTCCATGCAAACACATCATAATGTTCACGTAAACACGTGATCAATCGCTCTTCCACCTCTTTTGACATACCAGAACCAATCCAAGTGATTTTGGAAGGGTCATTCTTTGCAAGGGATATCTCTTTAAACTCCCCCAAGGGCTCAACTTTACTATTTTGTGCCAATTGCGCCTTGTACCTTTTCAACCTCTTACTTTCTTCTTCCTCCAGAATCAGTGTCTCAACACCCTCCGGGGCTTCTTCCTCTAATGTTTGCTTCCTAGCTTCCTTCTGCACTTCAGTAACATTCACCAACTCCCTCTTTCGGCATACTGTATTCAGCATGTTGACTTCTTCCTTCTTTGTGGGCTTTAAAGATGCCACATATGACTGCCAAGCTACCTTGTGATCTCCGCATACCTCGCCCACCCCTCTCGGCGTGGGAAATTTTACCTTCTGATGGTAAGTAGATGATATTGCACGAAGCTCATTCAATCCTGGCCTTTCAATTATCATATTACAGGAGAAAGGAATGTCGACCACTACATACTTCAGATTGCGAGTTTGCCTAGCGGGATTGTTCCCAAATTGGGTGTGGAGCGTTACTACCCCTATTGGTATCACTGTGCCTCCCCCAAATCCTTGCAGCGGAGTAGTTACCTTCTCCATGTATAGCTGTCCTAACTCCATCTTCATGAGAGTATCATAGAGGATAACGTTGGCCGAACTTCCGTTGTCAATTAACACTATCTTCATTGCGTAATTTGCTACCTCAATAGTCACTACTAATGGACAATTGAGCTCGTGTGACTCAGTTATCTGAGGATCTAATCGCTCCCGATCCTTCTCATCAAACGTTATCGAGTCTGGCAAATCATCCACAATTCCAACAAGGGATGTATTCCTGGTGAATACTCCTTGATTTATCTTCTTCGTGATTCTCTCCCTTACTTTATTGGAATCTGCCCGAGTTGGTCCTCCGGATATCATATTGATCACCCCTCTAAGAAGCGCACTTTCCATTCTCAGTGGTTGGGCATCTGCTTCAATTCTTCTAGGTTCATCTCCTTGCCTGGAGTCATCAGTTCTAAACATTTTGCTCGAATGACCTTCCCTCTTGTGATCCCTCATGTACTTAGCCAAATGCACCTCTTTGATCAGACGTTCTATTTCTGCGAAGAGGGTGCGACACTGTGAAGTGTCATGACCATACTGCTCATGGTAATGGCAATATTCTTTGGACTTGCGAGTTCCCTCAGTTTCTCTAATTTTGTTTGGTTTTCTGGTCAACCCTTGTTGTCTTGACACAATAAATACCTCTGTGATGCTCGCATTCAACGTAATATACTTTACGGGCGATCTACCTTTTCTTCTGTCATTTCTATCTTGATCACGACCGCTTCTCCAATGCCTGTCATTACGTCTAGTGTCATTCATCTTCTACTTTCCCGGATCTCTATAATCTCCTCTGCTATACTGGTTCAATTCGTCCACCTCCATCTCACGACGTAACCTTTCCATGATGAGCTCAATAGTCAGGGGCAGGTTTCACACTAAATCATTGGCCAAAGCCCTATTCCTTAAGGTCTTGAAAATGATTCCTCGAATTTCCCTTGGAGTTGGAGTTTTGACTTTCAACATCTCCACATTAAACTTCTTCATATACTCCCGCAGAGATTCTCTCTCGCCTTGCTTGAGGCAGCATAGGTAATCTGCCTCCAGCGGATCTACCGAGAGTGTAGAGAAATTTGATCTAAACATGTCACACAATTGTTCGACACTGTAGATGCTTCCTGTAGGAATACGCGCAAACCACTCATGCGCCACTCCCACTAGAGAGATCGAGAAAAATCGTGCCTGGATTCTAGCATCCAATCCTCCCAGGCTCAATATTCCATCCAAAACATGCAAGTGCGATGCTGGATCTGTAGTCCCATCATAGTTGGGCATTTTTGGGATATCATGTCCCCTACCTAGGACCATACTTCGCAGCTCCTCACAGAAAGGTGAGGGTTCAGACACCCTGCTGTCATTTCGATTATAACCAACCGTTCTCCTTTTGTCATCCTCATATCTCGGTGGACTGTACTCACGAGGAGCCTCGTAGTGCTCCATTCTTTCCAAACTTCGGTAGTGCCTATCACGCCTATATGTTCTCTCCATATCTCGTCCTCTATGAACTCTATCATACGGGTTCGCTACATCATCTATCTCGACATACCTCCTGCGAGGGTGAGTAGTTCTTATGTCATCCTCAGGCCTCGGATCGCCCTCATGCCTCATTGAGCGATCATTAGAGGAGGCTTGACGGGTCTCTCTATGTGAATGTGAGATCACATCTTTCTCCCTGCCTATATCCCGACGGGTTACCCCAGTCGATCGGTGATCACGCGAACGTGAGTTTTGTGCCTGATGTTCGGTCCTCCTTTGAAGTCCTGGCAAGGTCGGAGGCGCAACATGTGGTATGAAACCTAACTGTTGCAGTGTTCGTACTATTTTCTCTACATGTTGTGGTGGTAGAGAAGGTATCAATGCCAAAGCAGCTTGTTGGTCCTCAACTGGTGTAGCATTTCTGCGAGCCCGCGCTGTATCAGTCACAGAAGTTTCATCCCTATTGCCTTCCATATCGACAAGGGTCGAAAGGCCTGGCGGCTGACTAGTAGCTGCAGTCTGAGCTCTTATGCCTACCACCATGTTTGAGTGGTCACGTGTGTTTCTAACTCAGTGCACTTTAGTGGTTTCCCACGGACGACGCTACTGATGTGGGGTAATTTCGTGTGTTGACTAGTCACTCCACGTCAGACTAGCTCGAGCTCCTGATTGGTCCAAGCTAGCTTTGAGTTTGGGAAACCTGCACTGGAAACACGACATGTGAACTAGGCGGGGGCTGACCCCGCGAAGGCACTCTGATGCCTAAGTCAGTAATGGACCTTTTTAGGAATAAACCTATAATGCCAATTATAGGCCTTTTAATACTGAAAAGTGTGAAATTATGCTGAAAATGGACTAAACTTCTCAAAACAGGCCAAACAACTCGAATTCAGGCTTCAACTCGAAATCAGGGCAAATTAACTCGAATTTAGCTTCAACTCAAATTCAGAGCAAATAACTCAAATTCAGTCTCAACTCGAATTCGATGCAGAATAACTCGAATCTAGCCTTCAACTCGAATTCAGGGCAAAATAACTCGAATCCATCCTTCAACTCGAATTCAGCTTCAACTCGAATTAAGAGTAAATAACTCGGATTCAGTTTCAACTCGAATTCGATGCAGGATAACTCGAATTCCTCAACTCAAATACAGCCTTCAACTCGAATTCAGGGCAAAATTACTCAAATCCAGCCTTCAACTCGAATTAAAAGCAAATAACTCGAATTCAGTTTCAACTCGAATTCGATGTAGGATAACTCGAATTCCTCAACTCGAATTCTTCAACTCGAATTAGGTTTAAGCTCCTTTAAAAACGTACTTTAATAATGAAAATTAGTCGGGTATTTATAGGCAAAAATCTTTCGTAATTATCGGTGTGGGCTGCGCTAATGGGCCTCAGCCTTTTAGGCCTGATTGGTTGGCTTCAACTCGAATTTCTCAACTCTAATAAAGGATTTCAACTCTAACACATCATTTCAACTCTAACAAAGGCTTTGAACTATAACACAACATTTCAACTCTAACACAATATTTCAACTCTAACAAAGGATTTCAACTCTAACACATCATTTCAACTCTAACAAAGGATCTCAACTCTAACAAATGATTTCAACTCTAACGAAGGATTTCAACTCTAACGCATCATTTCAACTCTAACAAAGGATTTCAACTCTAACACATCATTTCAACTCTAACAAAGGATTTCAACTCTAACAAATGATTTCAACTCTAACAAAGGATTTCAACTCTAACAAAGGATTTCAACTCTAACACATCATTTCAACTCTAACAAAGGATTTCAACTCTAACAAGTGATTTCAACTCTAACACATCATTTCAACTCTAACAAATGATTTCAACTCTAACGCATTATTTCAACTCTAACAGAAGATTTAAACTCTAACACATCATTTCAACTCTAACAAAGGATTTCAACTCTAATTGGGCTTATAAGTCAAATTGAGCTCAAGTGTTGATTTAGCGCCCAAATTTGACTTATTAATCCAATTTCAAAAAACAATTATGGTTCGCCCGTCATCGATTTGCCACATGTCACGAGCTTATAGGTCGCATATTATTTGGCATAACATGATCAATTAGTACATAGATGGCATGACTCTGGTAAAAGACATTGACTCTATAACTAATTTGAGAATGGATCAGAATTTATTTGCAAGACTATTTTTTGTTCTTCGGGATATGGGTGGTTTGAGAGATGAAATACTTATCACTTTGAGAAAAACAAGTTACAATGCTTATAAAGAAATCAAGACTATTTTTTGTTCTTCGGGATATGGGTGGTTTGAGAGATGAAATACTTATCACTTTGAGAAAAACAAGTTACAATGCTTATAAAGATAATGGCACATCAAGATAAGAATAGGACAATAGGATTTTATTGGAGAAGATCGGGACACACAATTAGTAGATATTTCAACAAAGCACGTCTAGCCTCGTTGAAGGTCACTGTATTGTTATTTGTTAAACTACATCATGTCAGTGAGGCTAATAGCAACTGCAACGAATCGTGGAAATGGTGCAAGGTTAGTCAACAATGTAGTGCTTCTTATTTATTAGTAAATCATCACAAAGCATTATCAAATAAGTGATACACTATTCTAATGATTTCATAGGCAAGGCAGGTATGGGACACGTAAAGGGGGAGCATCAGTAAATGTTCTTGGTGTTTGTGATATAAACATGGAGTTTGTTTGTGCTTTACCTGGTTGAACAACAACATATAGTAGGGTTTTACGAGATGTTGTTTTCAGATACGGAGGACTTAGAGTCCCACATGGTATTATGCAAATGTATAAATTAATATTTACAATAATCTGTGGCTTAACTAATTTTTTGCCTATCATTTGTATTAGGTAATTATTATTCAGTCGACAATGGCTACGGTAATTATGAAGGCTACCTAGCTCCTTATCGAGGAAAGAGATACTACTTAAAGGGGTGGAATGTTGGCAATGCGGTGCCGTAAAATTATCAAGAATATTTCGAAATGAAGCATGACAAAGCATATAAAACATCATCAAACAGTGTTTTGGATAGTTGAAACACAGTGGAGAATTCTCACGGAATGATCGTCATTGTATCCGCTAAAAGTACAAAATAGGATGATAATTGCTTATGCTTGGATCCAAGACTTCATACGTATAAAGATGTCTTATGATTTCATAAACAGTGAAGATGAGGATGAAGTTGAACAAGACAATCGTGAATTTACAGAAGAACTCGAACCAACACATGTTTGTTTTGATTTATGTTAGGATATGTATCTTTTTATTATGTTATGTTATTTCACTCAAGATGTACACCTTGTAATTCTATAAATACCATTAATACACAAAACAAAAGCATCGAACTTCACTCATAAAATACTCTATCTTATTCTTACATGGTATCAGAGCCTACCCAAGATATATGTTGGGCTTGCGACGTGCAACGTGATGGCACCAAAGATAATATCGGGTTGCACGTGAGAGGGCACGTTAATAATATGTCTCACATTGCTTAAGAATGATATTGGATTATGCTTAACAAAGAGAAGTTCCCTCTCCACTTAATAAAACCTTTTAAGTGAAAAAATATGAGCTTCAATTTCTATCATGGAAGACGTTGACAAGAAGTTTGCCAAACATGGATTGGAAAGTAAGGGTAAGAAGTCATTTAAGGCCAAAAGGCATAGGTCTATGGATATTTGTGAAGATAGCAAATAAATTTTAATGATGTTGGAAAGTTAAATTGGAAAGACTCAAGAATCAGTGGAGATGACGGCACATGAGCCTCTTTGCCGAGACCCTGTTGTTCATCAGAGAGATACAATTTCCTGTGAAATACAAAATATGGATGATTTTGATGAAGATGAGAAAATAATCCTTGCGCACCAGCACATTCATGATTCTATGAAAGCAGAGGTGTTCCTAAAACTTAACACTCGGTTAAGCCACGATTCTTGAAGATGTTGATGTTGGGGAAGATTGTGTGAAACAATATGGTAATGGACTGGAAAGAACTTAGTTTTGAATGATATTTTCTTGTGCTTTATTTGGGTTAGTTTATCTTCTTTTCATTTTTTTTTTACTTGACTATATTTCATTTTATGTATGTTTTGGTGATTTGAAGACATTATAAACATTATCAATATTCTAATCAATAAAACCAAACAAAAGAGTTATTTGTGGATTACGAGCTATCTATGAGCTCAATTAGATGAACCGAACACAAAGCATATATTAGCTATCACAAGAAAACATGCCTTTTTTTGTCATTCTTAATCTACCCTTCTTTGTTGAGATAAATTCAATCATGTGACCTAACGGCTTCAAGTCTTTAAATATATGCTTAACAATATTTTTGTTATATCTATCAATCTTTTATAAGAGATATAATTACTGTGGAAAGTGAATTAATATTATTGATCAAGAGATTACATACTTATACAAGTTACAGAGATAATTACGGAAGATAATTACAGAAGATATACAAAGATATGATCATCTAATCTAAGATAGGAAAGATACAACAAGAATATTTCCTAAGATACACTATTACCTAATAAGCCCCCTCAAAATAGACGTGCCATCAGCAACGGAAATTTTGGAGCGTAGCAGTAAGAACCATGACCGAGCTAGCGGTTTCGTGAAGAGATCCGCAAGTTGATCACGAGTATTAACATAGGAAACTCAAATGAGACCCTTATTAACTAGGTCACGAACACAATGAAGATCCACCGAAATATGTTTCATTCTTGAGTGTTGCACTGGATGTAAGGAGAGACATAGAGCTCCCATGTTATCGCAACGGATAAGAGGTGCAGTTGGAAGCCTGATACCGATTTCGCCAAAAAGATGTTGTAACCAACGAACTTCAGCTGAGACAGAGGCAAGAGCACGGTTTTTCGCTTCCGTTGAGGAACGAGCAACAGCCTTTTGCTTGCGTGACGACCATGAAATTGGGTTAGCACCACAAACAATGATGAAGGCAGTAGTAGAAGTGCCCGTGAGACTGTCTTCTGCCCAATTCGAGTCGAAAAAGGCCGTAAGCAAGAGAGAGATGGGGTGGCGAAGGAGAACACCATGTGTGAGAGATCCCTTAGGATAACGGAGCACACATTTAAGGGTTGTCCAGTCTGTGGGTACGGGAGAAGCCATACGTTGAGCCAAGAGGTTGACAGAGAATGCGACACGGGGACGAGTAAGAGCAAGATATTGGAGGCCACCAACAATTTGGCGAAGCTCCGTAGCATCAACAACCGCGGTCGACATTGAGGCGGGAGGATTAGTGGCCATAGGAGTCGTGAGGGGTTCGACACCATCCATCTTGTGTTGCGATAATAAATCATGAATATATTTCTGTTGAGACAGAAACAGACCATCACGACAAAGCACTACTTCCACACCCAAAAAATAAAAGAGAATACCCATGTCCTTGACCGCAAACTTGGTTGCAAGATGTGTGATAAGCGAAGAAACCAATTTATCACATGAGCCGGTGACAATGATGTCATCCACATACACAAGCACAAAGATACGAACCGAATCTCGTAGGAGCACAAAGAGTGACGTATCGAATTTGGTTTGAACAAAAACAAACGAGATAAGCGTTGCACTTAACGCAAGATACCATGCACGGGGAGCATGTTTAAGACCATAATAGACTTATGAAGAAGACATACATGATGAGGACGAGTGATGTAGCGAGCGGAAGACATAAGGGAAGATGAAATAACACAAGAATCAAAAGCTTGTTGATTCACGAAGAATACCAAGAAATTGATGCAAAAGAGAGAAATTCTCAATAAATTTATTCAATAATCAACTGACTACAATGACTCAAAGACGACTAACTTATAAAGTAAAAACCCTAATTAAGAAAAATGCCAAAGTTACAAAACACTCTTAAAATAACTAAATAAAACATAAAAATCCCGCTGGAAATAATAAACTGCAAATTTGACCCTCTAAACCAACGAATTTGCCTAAAATCACATGGGCGTTAGTCTTTACGTTTTGCTCAGGAGGCCCTTTCCACTTGGAAAAGTGGTATCTTTTGTCAAAAACAGACTCCGTTGACTTTCTGGTCAAACCTCGACTCGCTTGAGCCTCGGGTTGGTTATTTTCGATCAAGAGATACCCATATTTCTGATCTCCATCATTCTCCCTTGGTTGAAAAAGATTCGATCTCGAATCTGAATCGTATTTAGTAACTTTATCACCACAATACAAAATAAAATTTGGAACTTGAGAAAACTTAAAACCCCGAGAGTAAACATCTTTAATTGTGGCAACAACAATATGTTTATTCTCTTCGTCAACCACTATCACACCTAAATTCTTCTTTTCCTCTTCAACACCTTCAAGCATATCATCTATTTTATCAACCCCGTACCTTCCCGACATCTCCATCTCTTTCACGGGGTGCGCCACTGGGATCTCCTCATCCAAACCCTCCATGAAAGCTTTTAACCGAGACATCTCAAACTCATCAACAATACTGTCACCATCGCTATCATAAACAACATCATGTGAAGATTCACAATCCTCTTCATAATCACCATGCAAATTTAGAATATTACCTTGAAACTCTGATTTCCAATATTTTTCCTCTAGATCATCTTGTCTCCGGTGAATAGGCGGAATCAATGGTTGTTCTAGCGGTAGAAATGGATTCTCCATGAAATCCGCAAACAATGGAGCTCCAGGTGTTGGAGTGGGTTTAGGTTGTCGAGCAACCATCACCGCCATTCATTGCGTCAACAAGTGAATTTGTTGACGTAACTTTGTGTATTCATCACATCTATCTTCTTCTACTAGAACATCATGGACTTCAGGGTTTCTCCTTGCCGCCATGGTGAAGGAACGAACCTGTCTCTGATGCCAACTCATGTAGCGAGCGGAAGACATTAGGGAAGATGAAATAACACAAGAATCAAAAGCTTGATGATTCACGAAGAATACCAAGAAATTGATGCAAAAGAGAGAAATTCTCAAGAAATTTATTCAATAATCAACTGACGACAATGACTCAAAGACGACTAACTTATAAAGTGAAAACCCTAATTAAGAAAAATGCCAAAATTACAAAACACTCTTAAAATAACTAAATAAAACATAAAAATCCCGCTGGAAAAAATAAACTGCAAATTTGACCCTCTAAACCAACGAATTTGCCTAAAATCACATGGGCGTTAGTCTTTACGTTTTGCTCAGGAGGCCGTTTCCACTTGGAAAAGTGGTATCTTTTGTCAAAAACAGACTCCGTTGACTTTCTGGTCAAACCTCGACTTGCTTGAGCCTCGGGTTGGTTATTTTCGATCAAGAGATACCCATATTTCTGATCTCCACCAATGAGTCAGATCAATGAACCCCGAGGGCTGCCGCATAAAGACTTTCTCCGAGAGAGCGCCATGAAGAAAGGCATTGCTAACGTCCAATTGATGAAGCATAGTTGTGCATGAGAGAAAAGGAGAGAATAGTTCGTATCATGACAGGTTTAATCACTGGGCTGAAAGTCTCCTTGTAGTCAAGGCTGGGTCGCTGATGAAATCTTTTGGCTACAAGGCGTGCCTTAAAGCGATCAATAGAACCATCGGGATGCCTCTTAATGCGAAAGACCCACTTAGATCCAATAATTCCACGATCAGAGGGAGGTGGAACTAATGACCAAGTGCCACGTGAAGTGAGGGCAGTGAATTCTTCATCCATGGCCGCACGCCATTTGGGATCCGCAATAGCATGAGAGACGCAAGTAGGTTCAATCGGACCTTGAACCGGATGGTTGGTAACCGCTGAATAAACCTTAGGCTTAAATATATTGTTGCGAGAACGCGTGATCATAGGATGAGCACTATCTGAAGGCAGGTCTGCAGGCAAAACAGCCGGGACAAAAGTCTCTAGTCGCAATGTTGCCCCAACATTAGACTCAACATTCGGAACAGAACTCGCAGAGATAGGTACCAGAGGTTCTGGTTGTAATGTTGCCCCAACATTGGGAACAGAAGGTGCAGAGACAGGTGCCAAAGTTTCTGGTTCCAATGTTGCCCCAACATTGGACCCAACACTGGGGACAGAAGATGCAGAGGTAGGTGCAAAAGCTTCTGGTTGCAATGTTGCCCCAACATTGGACCCAACATTAGGAATAGAATGTGATACTGAAGTGTCCGGAGGAACAAGAACCTTGCGAGGTGTGGCCAACGGTGAAATGGAGGGCATAATCGGTCGAGGTGATGAGTTACTCAAGGAAGGGCTGCCCGGAAAACTCGTTTCAACAAAACGAACATGTCTGGAGATGTATAACCGTCCTGTACCAAGATCCAGATACTTGTAGGCTGCCTGAGATGTGGAATATCCAACAAACACACAAGCCTGAGACAAAGGTGATAACTTGCCCAGAGTATAATGATGTAAATAGGGGTAGCATAAGCACTCGAAAACCCAGAGATGAAAATACTTAGGGGTGCAACCAAAGAGCGCTTCAAAGGGCGATCTATTGTGCAAAACTGGAGTAGGGAGCCGATTATATAGATAAGCCGCAGTAAGAAAGGCGTAATCACAATATTTTGGGGGAAGCCTAGCACGCATAAGAAGCGTGCGACCCATTGTAACTATATGACGGTGACGCCGCTCACTTGTGCCATTTTGTTGAGGCGTATGTGGGGCAATGGTGAGCCAACTAATGCCATGCATAGAAAAATAACCCCGTAGAGCCAAAAACTCTTCGCCACTATCCGAGTAAAAATTCTTGATTGAGGTGGCAAATTATTTTTCAACTAGAGTGCGAAATTGAGCAAACACAGTAGAGGCCTCAGATTTTGCAGAAGCATATACACCCAACAATACTTAGTAAAATGATCAACAAGAATTAAGTAGTAGCATGCACCAGTAACAGACACAACCGGAGAAGGCCCCCAAACATCACCATAAATAAATTGCAAAGCATAATCCGAAACAAGAGACGATTTATAAAAAAACGAGTTGTTGGCTTTTGTTCAAAAAACATGAACTACAATGATCAAAATCCAAATCACTAGGCGAAAAACAAGGTAAATTGTTTGTATTCAAAATAAATGAACTAATCTTCGATGAAGGGTGTCCAAAACGTTCATGCCAACAACCCTTGTGAGCACGCTCCCCAACTAATGCTGTAAACCGCGGCCTCAAGACCCTTGGCAATCAATCGTGATACACTCCATCAACACATGCTCCTCTGAATAGATTAGCCCCCGACTTGCGATCCTTAACAAGAAAGTAGGACGGGTGAAATTCAATAAAAATATTGTTCGCCTTTGTAAACTGATGAACAGACAGAAGATTGCGGCGGGATTGGGGCACACATAATAGATTATCGAGTGTAAATGTACGATCAGCCAAAACAATACGAGATGTACCAGTCTGAGATATAGGCAAACCTGTACCACCCGCAGTGGAAACCTCATCGGGACCTTAATACTCAAAATGGACAGTGAGGTTCTGGAGATCCGATGTGAGATTATGAGAAGCCCCCGAGTCAACAAGCCAATCCGTATTAGACTAGTTGGAGAAATTCAGAGACAGAATTCGAGCCCAACTTAATGTTTTGCAAATCATCCTTGAGTTGCATCACCCTCGATCGAGAACGATTCGCATAGGAACGTTGAAGAATATTCCATGCATCCGCTGAAGATTTGGCATTTTGGAACAAATGCACAATTTGAGGAGTGCAGGATCCCATCAAGGCAGAAATAAGGTGAGAGTCTTGACGTGTCCAGTACTCGTATGCCGCCATACTTTCTGGAGTGGAGCCCATGGGAGGGCAGGGGCTTGTACCATCTAGGAAGCCAAAAAGTCCGTATCCATAGAGAAGATGATGAACTTGGGAACGCCATGAGGCGAAATTTTCTCCATTGAGTTGCAACGGTAGTTGTTGATGGGCATTGATGGGAATCAACGCCTGACCACCGGAAGAGGGGCTGGCCGCTATATGGAGCGGACGCATCTGCGACGAGGACGCTGAGGCATCGATATGACCCCCAGCCGTGGAGTTGCCGGACGTGGTGGAGTCGTCGAAAAGGTTCGTCATAGGATGAAGATCTCGTTAGAGAGATTGGCGTCTTGATACCATATAAGAGATATAATTACTGTGAAAAGTGAATTAATATTATGGATCAAGAGATTACATACTTATACAAGTTACAAAGATAATTACGGAAGATATACGAAGATATGATCATCTAATCTAAGATAGGAAAGATACAACAAGAATATTTCCTAAGATCCACTATTGCCTAATATCTTCTTCATCTACTGAACTTGTGTAAAAATTTATTTTAGTTATAATTTTATCTTTGTTGAGTCTTTATTATTTGTGTTCTTTGAACTTGAATTTATTGGAAGTATTTGAGATATTGAATGGGTAAGTAAAGTTAATTATCATAATATATATTAAATAAAATGTATGAAAGTTACATGTAGTTTACATAAAATAACATTAAGGTGAATCTTAAAAATAAATTAAAATTATTAACCAATTTAATATAGAATGTCTTTTTCAATATTGTTTTTAACTCATATTTCAATGTATAAAGTATAATTACAATTTTAAAATAATAATAATAATAATAATAAGTACAAAACGTCTGAAGAAAATCCGTATAAGGCCAACCACCTGAAAACAAAATAAAATAAAATAATCAAAATTTCCTAGAAAAACTAGTTTTTATTTATTTACTTCATTTCTTCGCATTTCTTGGTAACTAAACGGAACCTTAAATTAAATTGTTTGAAAGCCTTGCGTTAGTTCTTCTTCTTGCAAATAGAAATATGTTTCACTTTTTTTTTCTATTGCTAATAATGCAACTGCTAATTAGTTAAGAATTACTCATTTGATTTAGAATTTATTTAACTTATAATATGATAAATATTATTTTAGTTGCTAAATAATTATAGTTCTAATAAATTTAATAACAAGAATGATGTCATTGTGGTGTACCAAAAAATGGCAAATATAATCCGCAATGTGTTGTGACATGATATGTGGTAGTCAATGGTAACAACTAACCATTAATAAAAGTATATGTACCATGTTTGGATTTCTTAATCAAGGACGATATTTTTGTGGCAAATGATTTAAATTAAAGTCCGTTGATGTGTTATGGAGGATTAAATGTGACAAACAAATTGTTATGAATAATATGCGGTAGTCAATTCATATGAATAATACGTGATAGTCAATGATAATAACTAACAAAAAAAGGATAATGCTTGGATTTAATAATTAATTGCCATTTTTTTTGGCAAATAATTAAAAGGTCATTGATGAACACGTAACTTGGGAAATATTGGACTTTTATGAAATTAGTTATTAGTATTTCTAGAAGGAAAAAAACAAGCTAATCAAGAATGGTAAATAAAATATATTACATAAAATAATAATTTCATGTTATATTTATCCACGACAAAATGGCAATAGTATTTGTGTACACCATTATATACGACATCATTCGGGTTATTATATTAACTTTTTTATTTCACAAGTAATGGGATACTTACATTCTAAACTAATTAAATTATGAATTTAGATCGCGAGACATAATTCTATCTGCAAGAAGAATAAATAACGCAGGGACTTTCGAAAGAAATTAACTTAAAAAAAGAAAAGAAAAGGAATAACCAAGCTAAGGATCTTTACACCTGTTCACATTAGGACTTCACGGGCTTATACTTTCAAGTCTAACTGCAACCTCAAGAAATTATTAAGTACATTCAATTGGATATTATTATTAATGAGAATGGAGCTCTAAATAATTATTTTTTATCACTTAAAATAAATTTAATTTCAATTCAATTCTTAATTGTACGGTACCAGGGGGAGTCATCGATAGTACTTTGCTCTTATTTCTTCCAGGTAACAAAAGACCGCAAATGATACAATTAAGATACAAATAGCCAAAGTAATGTTAATCAATAGATAATTGGACTAGCTTGGTTCGGAAAACCTAATACAAGCTTACTAGGTATTACAAATAGATTTCTAGTCTAAGTTGCGTGTCGAACAGGTGGCGTTCGATGCTGACGTATCGAATCTAGGTTGTTCGATAGTAATGGAACTGTAGTGGTCACATGTCGAATTGAAGTAAGTCGAATAGGTGGCGTTCGATATAGTGTAGAGCATCGAATGATGTGTCTTCGATATGCTTCCATATCGAACGCTCTGAATTCGGTCTAAGGATGTATCGAATGCTCAGAGTTCGATATTGGTTAGGTTCGAGTGAGTCTTGAATGCGTGCTCAAAATGTAAGAGGGCGGGGTATTTATAACACCTGTCCCGCGGGCCCCATTGGCAGTTGGGGAAAGTGCATTGAACGGAGGCGGTTCAATGCTCATTCTGAATCAAACTGGCCCTGTTCGATGTACTATTTAGCGGACTGATTTTGCTGGGCCGGCCCAATATACGTATTGGGCCAATCCTAAAATATCTCATCACATAGTTTCCCCAGTTTGGGAGATGGTGTCGATCAGAGAGCGGTTTCCAAACTTACGATATGTCAGTGATCTGTCGGCCGTTGTTTTTGTATTTTGAAAATCATGCCCCCGATTGGGATGCGTTCCGATGTGTGCGACCTTGGTAGGTTTTTTGTACTGGTTTGAGATATTCTTAATCATAAGTTTATTCTGAGCGGATCCCATTATATTAGTTCGCAAATTTCCTTGTCAATGTTAAGGTTGCTAATCAAACGTGATGTGTTCGATGTTCAAGCGCATCGAACGGTGATAGTTCGATGCGGATCTCCCGGATTGATTGTGGATCGAACCAGAGGCGTTCGATGCTTAAACTGCGCGTCAAATCGTGGCAATTTGATGCTCTTTTTAACGGGCCTGATGGGCCTTTTCGCTGCCTATAAAAAGTGGGAAGGGTTGCTGAGAGGTTCATTTCTCTTCTGGCAAACTTACCCACAAACGTAAGTAACATCGAACAGGCACTGTTCGATGCGGGTTGGATCGAACGTCTCCTGTTGGATGCTTGATGCATCGAACGGGAAGCATTGATCTAATGCCTTAGGAATTTTTTCCTGTTTTATCATAATATGTAGTTTTCTGCCCTGCAATTTTAACATTGCTTTCTTTGTTTCTTTCTTCAGGCAAATCTTTCGAACAACCGTTGCTGCTCGTGCGTATCCAATCAAGGTAATTTGTTATGTTCTTGATTGTGAGGTGTTTACTTATAATCGCTTAGTAAGTAGTCGTTTAAGATATGTCTAGCGTTGCGGGAACTGAGAGTGACGTATTCGCGCATAGTCAGCTTTTTCTTTTTTTATTTTATTTCAGTTCTTTCTCGACCACGATGGTGAGTTCTGAGTCAACTCTGGGAGTGAGTCGAGTAGCAACTCGAGCTCTGGTTCGAGGAACTCTGTGGTGGGCCGTCCCAGTGCTCCCCGCGGGTTCGAATATCGCCCTAGGAGTCGACAACGAGCCAATTGATATAGATTCTGTCAGTTTGCCTGCGGGTAACAATCCCGGTGCTAATGTTGAAAGGGTGGCCTCTCCAAGTGAAGATGATGGTTCAAAATCGTCATCATCTGAGGATAACCGTGCCTTTAGTGAGGCTGACGAGGATGCAAAAAATATCAATAGGGAGTTTGATGATTTTGCCGAGGTACTAGGGTGGCATATGATACGTATGTCTCGCGTCTGCAACATAGTAGCAAGCAGCTTTGAGTGAAGTTTGATATACCGAATAGCTATAAGATAGTTCTTCCCGGTCCAAATGACCGCATGCATACTTCGCCGCCGGGGCATTTGACAGTTTCATAGGCCAGCTTCTGAATGGACTACGGCTCCCCATTTTGGTGGAGCTGAAGATGCTCCTGAGGTCTATCGACCTTGTACCAGGACAACTTACGCCGAATTCGTATGACCACCTGATGGGTTTCATAATTGTGCTGAAGGCACTACGCGAGCCTCAGAGTCCAAATGAGTTATGGGCTCTTTTCGAGGTCGCTAGGAGGGAGGAGGGGTTTTACCACATCAAGGCGCAAAGGAGGCGTAAATTTTTAAATGGCGAGGCTACTGGTTACGGAAAGAACTGGAAAAGGCGTTATTTCTATATCAAAGAGAGCTATGAGGACGAATTTAGAACTTATCGCCGCTATTGGTTTACCGGCAGCAGGGTTGCGATACCTCCTGCATTGCCGCGACCTCGTGGGATTGTAATTTTATTCCAAATTTGGTGCGCGATTACCAGTTTGACGTTAAAACATTGGTAGAAAATTGTGTTTTGTCTTTAGCTGGTTTATCCCCGGTTCTATATACCGGGAGAATGACACTTGGTATAACATTGCGTCTTGAGTTGACCTTGTAATTCGTGTTTATATTCTGACAATTCTAATCAGTGTGATATTTTTGCAGCTAATTATATCATGGATCGACACGCCCGGATAAATCAAGCCCTTGCTGCTGAGCAAGAGAGCTCCTACACGACTACCACTCACGAGATTCTGCCTCCGAGGAAGAAGAAAAGTAAGGGAAAGAGAATCGTTGTCGAGCCTTCGACTTCTGTCCCAGCTGATTCCCAAACTGATCTGTTTGATGATGTTCTTGGAGGGAATCGGGATACCCTGCCTGCCGCTGATTTTAGCCAAGCGAGAGGTTCAGAGAGTATGGCGGGTGGCCCAGGCGATAACGTCGAGGCTGCTGCCCAGGCGAAGAGGAGAAGGGTCCATCAGACTCGTTCTCAGACTGAGGGTGTTATCCCCCTTGCTGCGCGGACATCGGGTCCTACTTCTGGGAGTGGCTCTCGTTCTGTGGAGGGGATGGATGCTGGAACGGGCCTTAGCCAAAGTCCACAGGCCCACGTTGGTGGGTACTTACTTTCTGAAAGTGCGGCCATTAAAGCCCTGAAGGTCCTGTTTCCTAACCTTGTTGTTCCGCATCCAGTGTCTGCGGAGGAGCAGAGACTTGTGGAGCAGAATACGCTTCATATGCTGACAGCGGTATTATACGTTCCCTCTTGATTATAGCATTGTAGTATTAGTTTTGCAAATGTTAACTGTTCGCTTTATTATTTCTATAGGGTGGCAGAATAGTGGATGCCATGTTTGCGGCCCTGATCCGCACTCATGAGGCGTTTGCGAGTGGGCAGCCCCAGGACACTACGGAGTTCCATGGCGGACACTCGGAGGCCTTAACGACTGTCCTTGAGGCCAAAGATAAGGCCTTACAGAAGGTCAGGGACTACGCAGCAAGGGCCAATGCCGATAGGGAAGCGAAAAAAGAGGCGAGGGAGGCTGCGAAATAGCTTCAATCACAAGTCTCCAACCTTTCGTCTAGCAAAGAAGAGCTGGCGAAAAGGATTGTCGAACTCGAGAAGGAGGTTGCGGCTGAGAGAGAGAATGCTAAACGTGCCGAGGGAGTTGGCTATTCTCGCGGCCTCAATGAGGTGAATAATTTATTTCTTTTGTATTTCTGTATTCTTTTATTCTTCCTTGTTAATTTCCTTTTCGTTTATATAGGTGTCCGCTTAGCAAAAGGTGGAAATTGCTGACGTGTTTCTCTGGAGTCGAACCTTCGAAGAGATTAACGCTCAGAGGTGTGCCCGCGAGGCCCATAAGGCTCAGGTCTTGACTGTCCATTAGTTTTACAAGACCAAGTATGTTCGAGGGGGATTCAAACCCGAATGGATGGATCTTATCTTGGGGCCTGAGCTAGAAGTTCTGCCGCCCCCAACGAATGATCAGCCTGCTTCTCGAGATGAGTTTGATGTGCTTCTAGAGGATGAAAATCTTGTCCTTCATGGGCTCTTGTCGCCGCCTTCTATGCATGCCAATTATCCTTCCTCCGAGGATGAGAATGACGCTGACGCCTAAGGGCATTCATATTTATTTTGCTATGTAATGAACAATTTTTAATTTGTTGTTTTTTGTGGCGCTGCGTTGCCTTTAAATATGTTTGAACAATTTTTATTAATCGCATGGTTGTCATTTATGACTATTTCATTCGTTTGTTTGATCGAAGGCTTGTAGTCGTTGCCTTTTTACTTTATTTTGACAACTCGAGCATCCTTCCATAATTACAGAAAGATTTCGTTGCTTTTAGGTGTTTAGGGGCTCGCGGTATCCCGTCTCCTTTTAGACAGAGTCTCCGTCCCCTTTTTGTTATAAAGGGAGTTGCGGTATCTCGTGCCATTTTAGACAGAGTCTCCGTCCCTTTTTAGTTATTAAGAGAGTTGCGGTATCTCGTGCCATTTTAGACAGAGCCTCTGTCCCGTTTTAGTTATAAAGGGAGTTGCGGTATCTCGTGCCGTTTTAGACAGAGTCTCCGTCCCTTTTTAGTTATTAAGGGAGTTGCAGTATCTCGAGTCATTTTAGATAGAGTCTCCATCCCTTTTTAGTTATTAAGGGAGTTGTGGTATCTCGTGCCGTTTTAGACAGAGTCTCCGTCCCTTTTTAGTTGTTAAGGGAGTTGCAGTATCTCGAGTCGTTTTAGACAGAGTCTTCGTCCCTTTTTAGTTATTAAGGGAGTTGCGGTATCTCGTGCCGTTTTAGACAGAGTCTCCGTCCCTTTTTAGTTATTAAGGGAGTTGCGATATCTCGTGCCATTTTGGACAGAGTTTCCGTTCCTTTTTAGTTATTAAGAGAGTTGCGGTATCTCGTGCCATTTTAGACAGAGTCTCCGTCCCTTTTTAGTTATTAAAGGAGTTGCGGTATCTCGTGCCATTTTAGACAGAGTCTTCATCCCTTTTTAGTTTGTTTTTGACAACGATATATCTTAGATAAGATTGATTACGCAATTTCAAGTGGCTTAAGATAGTTCTACCAAACGTGTCTCTTTTGGAGACAAATTCAAATAACGGGAGTATGGCAGAGCTTAATTTAATAGCTCGGCCTGCTATGTTTCCCACTGTAGCCCTCGGGCTCAAGTCTTTAATGTACCTATTTGAAGTTATTACATGTTTTCCCCCTCAAGCTCGTCGTGGATGAGGGGACGAATAATTGTTGTTCAAAATATTCAGGGTACCAACGACTTGCAAAAAATTAAATCGGAGCTCCTTAATCAATGTGCTCCATCTGCATGGAGGCCAATGCCTCTATCGCCTCTTGTTCCTGCTGTAAAAGGTCGTGACCGAAATGAGTTCACATAGCATTTCCATCCTTCAATGTGATCTCCGATCACTTCTCATGTACCTGCAGGAGTAGGAAATTTTACCATTTGATGGTAGGTTGACGGTAGTGCTTGGAATGCATTCAAAGCAGGCCTTCCGAGGATGTCGTTGTACGCGAAGCGCATGTAGACAACTACATAGTTGGCCAGTAGCGTTCTCCTCTGCGGAGCAATTCCTAAAGAGGTAGGAAGCATTAACATTCCATGAGGCACAATCTCCGGGCCTCCAAAACCGCTAAGTGAAATTTTCACCGGTTTTAATGTCTCGCCATTCAGTCCCATCTTGTCCAAAGTAGAGCTAAATAACACGTTAATTGAGCTGCCTTGGTTCACCAGCGTTTTCGTGACACCGAAGTTGGCTATATCCACCGTTATCACCAACGGAGAATCCAGGTTTGCCGTTTGAACGGCTGCGGCGCTCAATTTTCGCAGATCTGCGGTGGAGAAGATGATCTCTTTGTTAACCGTAAAAAATAAATATGAGATTAAGAGGAATATTAGTCTTAAATATAGGAACTAATATATGGACAATACTATTATCACGAGTACTTCCGATGAGATGTACCCACTCCCAATGAGGAGGCCCATCGGATGTTACCACACCCCTCGGTCACTGAACCAAAGCGGTACGAAGGAACATCCGAGGAGACACCTAAGCGTCCCTTGGAAAGTCCACGATGAACAAAAAAGAGATATCAATGTGGCATCGGAAAAAGAGTAAACCCTGATGGATCCGCGCGACTCCGATATCCATCAATGCGCCTAGAGGGACCACAACGGACCCCGAGTCCCATAATCTTGCGAGAACACTTCCTTGCTGAACACTCCTCAACATAAATTGCCCACGGAACATCACTCCGAAGACCATATCTAAGAACAAAGCCATGTCTAAATACAAGAGCCACTGGAAGACACTCTACGAGGACTGAGACCAGAAAGTACCACTTCACGAAGGCCAAGTCAAGCCCTATGTGACCAAGTCAAGTCTTCGGAGACCAAGTCAAAACCCTCGGAGACCAAGTCAAGCCCTCGGAGACCATGCCAAACCCTCGGAGCCCAAGTCAAAGGCGAAAACACCCCTCGGAGGACATATACAGAAATCCCTACACCAGGATGAACCCTTACCAAAGCAACAACGCCACCCGAAGAATGTCATAACTGGTCCATCAAGTCACTACCAAATATAGGCCCCCTCGGAAAATAGCATCCCGAGAAAACAGCCCCTCGGAGATCCCCGAAGCTATCGGAAGAGACAAAGATCAGCCTAGTCAGCATCTAGTAGATTAAAGATATACCTTATCTTATATGCTTACACTTTTACACATATTACGACATATGTACCTTACTAAAGCACATGCATAACAACGCCTGTCCCTAACAAACTCTATATAAATGGAGGTGATCAATTGAAAAAATGAGGACTTCGGACACACACACAACCATATACAGAAAAAACTGAGGAGTGAAGTTCAGTGAATAAAGAAAAGAATATTCTCGTATCTTTGTTCTCCTTTATACAATCATCGTTTTTTGAATCACGGGCAGGACGTTTCAACCCCAAAATAAATCCATTAAATAGGGAATAATATCAAACATGTTAACACTCTTCATGTGGCATTTCCTCGATCCTTAGGATATTTTCCATACAGACGAATTTGTCCGAGAAGACGAGCCTCGAAATTTTCTTTCGGCCGTTCGTGGAATCCGACCCCCTGGGCCTCCTGATATCATGTTTATCATGGCTTTCCTGATATTGCCATTTCCAATTTGAGGATAATCAAACAACCGCGGCTGTTCAATCATCTTTTGTTTGTCCTTCCTGGGAGAGGGTGTCCTTCCTGGGAGAGGGTGTCCTTTCTCTATCCGTGCTATCGTCCCGTTCTTTCATCTTTTTTACAAACTCCACTAGTTTGCCATCCGTCAACAATCGTTCAAACTCATCTTTGAGATCCTTGCAATGCTCGGTGTCGTGCCCTTTTTAATTGTGGTATTTGCAGTAGTGGGCAGAGTACCTCGTTGCCTTGGAGTCCTTCATTTGTCTGGGCTCTTTCAGCCAACCCTTCCTTTGTGCCGTCCCGAATACTGTCATGATATTTGCATTCAAGGTCGTGTACCTCTTGGGAGACGTGTCCCAGTATCTATTGTTCTTGTTCCTGTTGTTGTTGCGGTTTTGGTCTCCCCTTCCTCGTTCCTTCTTTTTTTAGGGCAGAACACTGGGCGCTTTAGTCGCCATTATTTCTTCAAAGTGAATCACTTCGTGCGCCATCTTGTTAATTGCTTCGATGGTGGTGGGTTTGCGCCTGATCAGATCCCCGTCAAACATGGTATTATTAGTTGCTTGGAAGAGAATGCTCATCACCATTTCTCCATTCGGGCTATCTACCCTTAACAGTTCCGCGTTGAAATGTCTCATGAAGTCCTTCAAGCTTACGTTGGTCCCCTGTTTCATGGCGTAAAGGTGGGAGTGATCCAAAACCAATCTCGCTTGGCTTGAGAATTGATCCTTGAACATTGCCCTCAGCTGCTTGTAGGCTTTGATCAATCCTGGCGGGATTCGAGTAAACCAATCCATCGCCACCCCAGTGAGGGTGGTTGCGAATATCCTCGCCTACATATTTTCTTTGAAACCATATAAGGACAGTTTCCTGCCCAGGTGAAACAGATGATCGTGGGGATCCGTTTTCCCATCGTAGGTTTTTAATTCAGGGATCTTATCTTCCTGTCCCAAGATCTCAGCTTCGATCTCTTCAAAAAATGGGCTGCTCCTCAGAGCGCTTCCCTTTGGCTCCATTTGGCCTTCAATCGCGGCTTTTTCTCTCTCAAGCCTTTCTAGTTTCCTCGTCATCTCATCATATTCTTTTCTAGAGTCGTGACTCTCCTCACGTCTCTTGTCTTCCTTATCTTCTCTCCTTCTTGGTTCCTGGTGAATTCCTCTCTTTTCTTTCGTCCTTGTCTCACGGTGCCTTCCCGATTGCAACTCTATTGACTTTGGCTTTCCTCTTTGATCCTCGCAGACCGACTTTTCTCTGCTCTGCTCTCCTCCGGAGGCAGGTTTGCTCCTTCTGTTGCCTTGGCGCGACTTCTCCTTCCCAGCTTCTTTCGAAGCTCTGGTTGCGGATCCTTGATCATTTGCAGCCTCCGCATGCACTGCCGATGGCGGCACGGCACACGTGCCATAAATTCAGCCATGGAGGTTTTCACCACGTCCATGATCTTCTCTCTTGTCATGTTCTGGACTGACGCAGTAGTTATGGTTGCCCTTGTTGCACCTGCATCTTCTCTTGGTGCTTCTTCCATTGGTGTCTCTCTTCTTGTAGGTATTGGCGTTGTTGTGGGCATTGTCGGTGGTTGCTCAATGCCCGGGACTGTCTGGCTTGCAGTAGCCCCATCAACTTCCCCGTTCATCCCTTCAACAAGTCTGCTTCCCGATCGGCTTGTAACCCTAAACGTCATACCTAGTAAACTGGAAAAAATGTGGTGTTCCCACAGACAGCGCCAATATTTTGGTCTTATTTCGTCCAGATAACAAAACACCGTAAAGGATACAATTAAGATACAAATAGCCAAAATAATTTTAATCAATAGATAATCGGACTGGCTTGGCCCGAAACACCTAATACAAGCTTACTAGATATTACAAATAGATTTCTAGTCTAAGTTGCGTGTCGAACAGGTGGCGTTCGATGCTGACGTATCGAACCTAGGTTGTTCGATAGTAATGTAACTGTAGTGGTCACGTGTCGAATTGAAGTAAGTTGAACATGTGGCGTTCGATGTAGTGTAGAGTATCGAATGAGGTGTCTTCGATATGCTTCTGTATCGAACGCTCTGAATTCGGTCTAAGGATGTATCGAATGCTCAGAGTTCGATATTGGTTAGGTTCGAGTGAGTCTTGAATGCGTGCTCAGAATGTAGAGGGACGGGGTATTTATAACACCCGTCCCACGGGCCCCATTGGCAGTTGGGGAAACTGCATCGAACGAAGGCGGTTCGATGCTCATTCCGCATCGAACATGCCATGTTCGATGTACTATTTAACGGGCTAGTTTTGTTGGGCCGACCCAATATATGGTATTTGGCTAATCCTAATATCCCCATCAGATAGAACAATTATCAGTTTGAGTCAGGGGCGGATCTATGTGTAAGTTCGGCCCCCAGTAGCCCCCCATTTTTTTAAAAAATATATTCCTATATATTTATATGGAATTAAATCCCAAAAAATTACGAGTTTGTTATGTTTAATTTACAAAATTCCCTTGTTAATTTCTTAACAAAAAAAAACTCCTATTGAGATATAAAATTAACAAAAAAATCTTACTATAACGAATTAATTCGTATATATGTACTAAAAATGATAACTAAACTTGATCTTTATTAGATTAATAAAATCTTTACTCGGGTATCATTGCGATTCTTTTTCTTTTTTATCTTTTTTTTTGTCTATAGTCCTTTCGCAGAGAAAAATTTAGCCTCCCCAAAATTCAATTCCTGGATACGTCATTGGATTATCTATAGTATTTTTTCTAATGGCAGAATTTCTAAAAATGGCCGTTATCTTTGAATCGCTTTAGTTTTTGCCATTTTTTTTGTTGTTAAAATGTCTGTTATATTTGCCTGAAATGCTCGATCCAATAATTAAGGACTTTTGACTGCCAAGTTAACAAAGTGTGGTTACGTGGCAAAAATGTGGCTACCATGTCATCAAATTTATAATTTTATATTTTTTTATAATTGATAATATTATAACAAACTTATATTATAATTCTAACTTTTAAAATATTAACTTTTAATAACTAACAAAATTTATAAAAAAAAAGAAAGAAAATATCCCCCCCCCTTTATATTTTTTGTTATAAAATAATTCTAAATTAAGAAAACTTAATTTTGAATAACTAATAAATTAAAAAACATATATATTAAAAAATAGAAAATTTTAAAACTTTATAAAAATGGAAAAATGAAAAGAATAGAAAAAAAACAAAAAAGAGAACCATGTCGTCACTTTCCCACCCCAGCACCCCCCCCCCCCACCCCACCCCACCCCACCCCAAAACGCACCACCATCATCACCTCGTCACTTCTCCCACCCAGCCCACCACCACCATCACGACTCACGACTCATAGTTCATCACGATTCATCACAATTCACAGCTCACAATTCATCACCTCCATCACGATTCACGATTCACGGCCAATTCGTGGTGATGTGGTGCAGCGGATGTGCAGGTTTGGTGGTGGTGTGATTCGGCGACGATGCAGTGGAGGTGGTGGTGGGCTGGGGGAAAGGGGTAGGGTGCCGCGAGATTGGGTGCGGGTGGGGAAGTGATGACTTTATTTTTTTTATTTTTTTCATTTTTCTATTTTTTTTAAGTTTTTTAATTGGTAAAAAATTAATTAAAATTCAAAAAAAAAATTAAAAAAGATTTATGACATGGCACCCACGTAACCACACTTTGTCGACTTGACAGCCAAAAATCTTTAATTATTGGATCGGACATTTTAAACAAAGATAAAGGACATTTTAACAGAAAAAAAAGATAATAAAATTAAAGTGGGGTAAAGATTAGTGACATTTTAGAAATCCTTTTCTAATTATTCCCCCACCTCTCTGTTTCCTTCTATATAAACACACCAAGCCTAAAATCTTAAACCACAACCCCTTCATAGTAAGTTTATACTAGTTGACAACAAATCAGGAAAATGGCCAAAGCCTATGATCACCTTTCTCTTATATCTTGTCTTTTCATCCTCTTCTTCACGTTCGCCAACGCCAATACCGCCGGCCTCTTCTTCACCGTAGTCAACAACTGTCCCTTCACCGTTTGGCCCGCCATCCAACCCAACGCCGGCCACCCCGTCCTCGAGGGCGGTGGTTTCCCCCTCCACACCTTCACCCACCGCTCCTTCAATGCCCCCTCTTCCCACTGGTCCGGCCGCATATGGGGCCGCACCCAATGCACCCCCCATCCCGACGGCCGCCTTTCCTGCGCCACCGGTGACTGTGGCAACCGCCTCCAGTGCGGAGGCCTCGGCGGCGCCGCCCCCGCCACCATCGCTCAGTTCTCCGTCCACCACGGCCACGCCGACTTTTCAAGCTACGGGGTCAGCCTCGTCGACGGGTACAACCTGCCGATGACCATTACACCACACGAAGGGAAGGGGCAGTGCCCTGTGGTGGGGTGCCGGGCGGATTTGATTCCCACGTGCCCGCGCGAGCTGCAGTTGAGGAGTGCACAGCATGGGGGCGTGGTGGGGTGTAAGAGCGGGTGCGAGGCGTTCAGGACGGACGAGTTGTGCTGTAGGAACCACTACAACAGCCCGCAGACCTGCCGGGCATCGAGGTACTCGCAGTTCTTCAAGCATGCGTGCCCCTCGACTATCACGTATGCGCATGATAACCCTTCGCTCATGCACGAGTGCTCTGCCCCGCGTGAGCTCAAAGTCATTTTCTGTCACTAGAATGATCGATCGGTGGATTAATTAATGTAATGTGCTAGTCCTACTAGTTACTTTCGAGAGTCCTTCATGTTTTAGATTCGATAATAAAATGAGAAATAGATTAGTGTGTTTGGCATGTCTCGAATGTTCGATTACTAAGCAAGTATGAAGCATATCAGTTTCCTATAGTTATGTTTTATATAATATGATCTGTCCTGCCCTATGGTTCTTAGAGTTGTTTTGTTTAATAAATATTGCTTGGCAGTTTTAGTTTTATTTCCACATTATTTTGTGCCGTAACGCAATGAGTAATTTGCCTCGAGAATTAAAAGTCCTAAAAAACCTGTCTATAATAATATTGGGACTTGAAGTGCAAATTATAAGAATGCCGGGCTTCGTGAAACTCTATTATGGACCCCCTTTAAAAATTTAACCTAAAATTCTCATTTAATGTGAAACTTAGAAGAAGAGTTCTGTACAAAATATCGTCGCAATATATTTATGTCGAAATAATGTATCTTAAGAAAATTATCCTCTTATATTTATCTTTTTAAAATGAGACTATTATAGAACATTCGTAATTTATGTTTAACGCTATGAGTACTTTAATTTCTTATCAGACTTTCACCTGACATCTTGACATGTTCCAAATTTATTTTAAATGTTTATTTGATTAAGAAACAACGCCTTTAATTAACAGAGTAGTGTTAGATACTTGGGGTTAGTTCATCTTATCGAAATTTCGGCCGTCTGAGATAATATTAAACAAATATAGTTGATCAATTTAATTCAAATTATGTATATATGTACTTAAGTGCGAGCCTTTTGGATATGCTATTCATGAAACTCTGTAAAGAATAACAAAATTCTTTAATTCTAAATTTTCACTAAAGTTATTTGTAGATCTAGATTCAAAAAGGTTTTAAATAAGAATTTTTAATTTATCCAAGTTAGAAGCTAGGTACTTGCAAGCGCGTTCGGGAAATTTATGAAAGAGAAAGGACATGCTGTGTTCAATATATCTTGGCAAGAAAAAGAAAAAGGCTAGGCTTAAGTTAGTTTTGCCCACGCTATTTGAGGGATAAATAAGTAAATATGTAGCGGAAGTCGGCAATGGCAGGAAGGGTACTCGAGTGCAGAGCTGCATTGGATTCCTGACGCGCACAAGTTTTTTTACTGTGCAAAGGAGCAGCAGTGCATGCTGTGGTGTCTACCATTTTAAGCTTCGGGTTACGTGATATATTGGCTTCTTTCGGTAACTTTGAGATATACTTGACGAGAATCACGCTTTTTCAGAAATGTCGACCTGTCTGGTTTGTTCTGCGGTCCGGGATATTTTTCTCCAATAACCAAACCAAATCATTTTACTTTTCAGATAAACTAAATCAAATCAGACCAAATAACAAAATCATAACCAAACCATACATTACAATTTAATTTAAACAGTTTAGTGGTTCAATTTGGATAAACCAAAAAAAAACCAATTAAAAGCAAATACAAGTAATAGTGTCATTTAAAAAAAATCATTTTTTAAGAAAAATTATATTACCCACTTTTTTTATTAAAGTTGAACTAAATTTACATTGTAGCTAGTAATTTATCAACATGCTGCTGTGCTGGCTTATAATTAATTTACACCGGACACCATGCAGCATTATTAATTATGAATTAAATCAAGGCTAGTGATATCGACAGTAATAATATTTTAATTTTAAGTTCTCTAATTTGCTCTTAACGGTCAAAAACTTTGAAAGGTAACATTTTAATTAGAATCATTCTTTATCTTACCTAACTATCCTTAACTGAAGTAATTCTTAAATCGTTTGAATTTGAATAAAAATATCATTCAAATCGTTTTCCATCCACGTGATTTATTCAGTAGTGTCATCCAATTAATTATGTGAATGACTAGGTAATAAGTCTGTTTAACTGTTGTTGCTAAGAAAAATATTAATTATTATGTCCGATTGTGATAAAATTTGTTCAGCTATAACTAAAATTATTTATGATATTTAAGGAAATTTCTGACTTTATAATTATGGTTATTAATTATGAAACGAGAAAAGATTGAAAACAAGTAAACAACAATAATTTCAATTATGAAAACACTTTATGAAAATTAGGGATCCTGACTTTAATTTGTGGTATATTGGCTTTCTTTTTAATTTATTAATATTTTGTTTTTGTTATTTTTAATAAAAGTTTGGTTTAATTTGGTTTTTTGGTTTAATTTGGTTTACTTCGATTTCTATGCTACAAAATCGAAATAATTTTGGTTTGAACCAAACCAAACTATTTAGTAAAAAAGCTAGTTTGGTTTGAACCAAATGTTAAACCAAACCGAAAAAACCATTGAACAGCCCTAGTGCTCTAGTGCTACCGACCTCAATTTCAAATATAATATATATATATATACACTTTATTAATAAGTTGGGTTTTAGTGCCTAACCACTTGCGTTATCGTTTGGTTTATTTGCTTCACATGAGTACTAAGTAAGACATTCATGTTTTGATCATTCTGTTCATACTTTTACCTAAATTCAAATGATAATTAGTACTAGTAAGACATTCATGTTTTCCTCGCAATTTGTTGTTCGTACTTCGTAGGTGACAACCAAATTAGGTTTTTGTTTTTCCGACGTATTGAGGTACAATTTGACAATTTGTTTTTTCACGTAAGGTATATGGACACTACTATTTTTTTAACATGAGCAAACTCTTTATTTAACTAAAACTGAGGCCAACAACTATACAACGAGCTTTAGAGTAGGGGCCGGCGAGACAACCGCATAGTAGTACAATGCATATCAGACTAAGCATAATTAGCGAGTTCGGGAGGGCAACCTAACCAGGCTGCACAAAATGGTGGCTGTAGTGAGTAGTCCACTCTAGCCCGATTGGATCCCTAGCGTGCCAGCACGTCTGCTAACAAGTTCGCCTCACGGTATGTACAAGAGATGAACAGGGTGAGTATCCTCCTTTCCAGACTCTGTATATCACAGAGCAGGGCTTGCAACTCAAACGAGGCCATATTGCCTCGCATCCTGGCCAAATAATCGTATACAACTTCCGAGAGTTTTGATAATGAGAGTTGAAATCAAAAGTTGTAAGGCATGTAGCACTCCCTGGCGGATAGCCCGACGCTCAGTGACGTTGTTGGTGCTACATCCTATTGCTTCGAAAAAAAACTCCAATTATAGTACCCCGCAAAATCACGTATCACGCCATCAAAACGTATGGGGCCGGGACTGGCCAAAGTCGAACCGTCTTTGTTGAGTTTAAACACCTCCGATGGGTGTGGGATCCAACGGACTGATAACTTGTTAGACTTGGGTGGTTTTGGGGAAGGTCATGTCGGACTTTTTGAGAGGGTTCGCATAATATGATTCAAAATGAATATTGTGGAGATTGGATTGCCCCAGAATAGGAATTCATTGCTTGCCTTCTAAATAGCCCAATAAGGGTAACGACTGGGTTAGAAAGGTGTTGCAGGTGGGGAATGATGTGGTTCCTGTTTTGGGGAAGGGGTTGAAGAGGGGAAAAGATCGGCGGACGTCGGAGAGGGGGGAATTCGGTAAAACGATGTTTCGCCGTTTCGATAGCCGAGTGACAGAACGGGTAGGAGGGCAAGACAGGAACATGTTGGCGCATAAGGCACTCGCGCGTGGCTAGTCCATCTTGTCCACAGAGCCAGCCAAAGAATTTGATTCGAGGCAGAACATGTGATCGCCACAATGCCTTCCAAGGTAGACTCAGCGTTGGTATGACGTATTCCATTCATGCCAACCATTCATAGGCAAATTTGATCGTGAATGTGCCACCTGGGTTCCACGCTCAGCAGGTGGAGTCAGGAACCTCCTCCGCGCAGATCGAAATACCTAGAATGCGAGTCGCAATGTGGCAATGGAGAAGGTGGCCAATAACCGTGAGATCCCACATGCCCGGTGGGCGAAGGACATCCCGAACCGTGAGGGTGAGAAGGTTGGGCAGAATGGTCGGGACATAGTCCGCAATAGTGAAAGGGCCTAACCATCGGGAGTGTCAAAAGTTAATGGAGGCACCGTTCCCAACCGCCATCGCATTGAGCTGAGCAAGTTGGGTAAGAGGCGAACTATAGATTTCCAGGCTCGGCTAGAGTTGTCAGGGATGGGCTTCGTGACTGGATTTTGATTAGGGAAGTATTTTGCGCGTATGACACAGGCCCGAAGGGTGTCCAGTGCGTGGAGCAGTCGCCAGCCTAATTTGAGCATAAATGCGTCGTTGAGTTGCTTTAGGTGGCAGAATCAAAGGTCTCCCAAGCGATTAGAGGCACATGCGATCCGCCAAGGCACCGTGCTCTTTCGTCGTCCATCCCTTTCCGCACTCCAAGGAGCCATGTGGCACCCTATTGGTGGTGGGGGCTTGGTGGTGGATAACTCCACCACTGGGCTCCTCGCATGTCGTGCGTCATCGAGGCATGACGCGTGGTAACACGTGTTGCCTAGTGGTGACACATGGAGCCACGTGGCGGTATCACCTACTACTTGGCTAGCCATCATCGTTGTGGTGCCAAATGGTGCCATGTTGGTAGGCGTTGCTGACATGGCGGTATTATCCGCCACATCACCATGCAACCTCTCACCCCTCGCGTGACACATGGCATGTTGGGGGTTACATTGGAGCCCACCGGCAAATACGTGGTGCCGCATGGCACCACGTCCTTCGTCGTTGTTGACATGGCAGGTGAGGCTCATGAACTGTCGAGCGACGCTTTTGTGGTGCAACAGATTATGAATGGCCGTCTAAAAGCATTGGTGTGGGCTTGGTTTCAAGGAAAATTTGTTGGGCTGGAAGGGGAATTTTAATCGGGGTTTTGGAAGCTAAACTTGGGATTTAGAGGGAATAGGTTGGGCCTAGGAGGAGATATTAGGGCCTGGTGCTTAACGAACTAGGAGGGGGTTAAGAGGCAAAGTTGAATCGGGGTGAGGAGCGGGTCTAGAAGAGGGGGATGATGTCCCAGTGGTACGATGAGATGAGGGGTGTTTGGTTACAAAGTGCCTATCTGTGTTCGGATGGCCCGCATTTTTCCGAGGTGGGGACAGGATCATGGGGGTAGATGAAGCACCACATTTGGCGCGTGTGTGGCCCAGTCGACCACTGTAAATGAAAAATTCCACCTTAACCTCGTAGGTCACTTCTTTATGGTGGCCATTAACTCGAATTTTGGCAGGGAGTGAGGTTGTCGTATCGATTCCGATGCATAATTGAGCATAACGGGCCTGCGCTCATGAAGCGGTATGAGTATCAATTTTAATTGAACGACCAAATAAGATAGAAAATCTGAAGAGGGCCTCAAAGTCATAAAATTCAAGTGGCAAACCTGGTAGGCAGACCCAAATAAGTTTGGTTGCCACTGACGGACGACCAAATAGTGATTGAAAAGAAACCACAAGCCACCCGCCAGGGCGATAGTGTAGTTCTCTGGATTAGGGGTGTACGCGGGTGGTAGTGGGCGGGTTTACCCAAAACAAAATCACCTACGCACATTGCAGCTGGTGACAATTTACAAACTATACGGTTATTTTTTTTATCAAACCGTGCGGGTGCGGGCGGTTTGCAGGTGATGGCGGGTTATCCAACGAGAAAAAAATCATACATCTTAGTCCTAAAATAACAAATATACAACTTTTTAGCGCCCCCAAATATTTACAAATTCTAAAACATCAATCTAAGTTTCAAACAGTAAAAGTAAAACATGGTTTCAATAGCATCAAGTCATCAAGTTTTATTAGGGTTTATAAAGCATTAAAATACCATATGTAACATCATAATTCAGCCTCTAAAGCTAAAATTACAGACAATTGGTTTTATTAGGGTTTCTTTTCTCTTTTTCTTAAGCCTTAACAATATAAAATTATGATTTATAAGTAACTGGTGAGGCAATATCGTCCGGGCCCTGGATGATCGGGATTTTGTGGGATATTGTTACTCAATTATTTTTGTTCGGAACGCCAATCCCAAATTTGAGGAAATGAGGCACTATATTTTTATTAAGGATTTTAGTGAAGTACAAGGGGGGTCGTATGAAAGACACGAGTGAGAGCTAGAAGAATGCGATAAATTCTAAGTACAATAAAATGCTAGAGGTGGAGAGTGTTCTTTTTTGCTACTATTGTGGTGTATTTTCGTGTGGAATGGAATTTATGCTTGAACTTGAGCTTGGGATTTTCTTAGTGAAAATGTGGAACTATTTATAGTGCAAGTCCCATGGGTCTTTACCCAATGGGGGCCCGTCTTGCTGTCTTTAATCCATAGAGTGATGGTGTCCAATGGCCTGAGGGTCTTCTGCACCAATAGGGTCGTCTGTCAGGGGGTGACCAATGGATGATAGTCCGTTTGAGCGAGTAATGATGATATCTACTCCAATGGCCTTCGGTGGCGGTATTAGCCAATGCATGTGGATTAGTCTTCCCCAATCGATAGTCTGCACCACTAACTTTTGTTGCTTTCTACCCAATTAATGAGTTGGACCAATGGGGTGCGGCCTTTCCTCATAATTAGGGTGGTTGGGACGTAGGGAGAGTTGATGATGAGTAGTGCGTCTTTCGAGTTGGGTCGAGGGTCATGGTCGATCCTGAGTGACCGGAATGCTCTTGTGGATCATCTATCTTGGATGAGACCCCAGAGGGGTCGTTTTCTGATGTGGCTGCTTTCTTAGGATTATGGTGTGTTTTGACTTTGCGTTGCATTTACTCGTGTCTTGAAAGTTTGTTATGTGCTTCTATTTCCTCAATTTTGGCTAAGTGTTGATGATAATTCCTCGTGCATTTGAATGCTCCGGGGAGTAGTATTTTCTCGGACCGAGGGGTCTGAGGTTGTTCCTCATGGGTACCCAGATTTAGGTGGGTGTCAGGTTGTTGGGAGAAACGTGTTCAAGCCTTTTGAGGTCTCACCGTAACCCCTTGAGAGGCATTGGTCGGGTCTGAGGGTACCTTCTCCGATCGTTTGGACCAAGTACCCTTGGTGGGTGTTTCTGGTCGTGACTCGGGGGTACCTCTTTCAAGACCTGTACTATCGGCCCCTGCTCAGGCGATGGCAGTTGTGGCTTTGACGTATCTTCCCGCAAGACGGTAGATAATTTTTGTAGGGTACCCATTTTTTTGCCCTTCTCCGAGGGTGGGGCAGATTATACATCATCAGGAGTCCCCCAGTTCCGAGTGTATTTTGTAGATATCACTTGGAACTCATTATATGAGTTTATGCGTTATCGAGCTTTTTCTATAATTGTGGTCCTGCATGTTCCACATGACTCTGAGTTGGCCACGTGTCAAAGGTGTTATTTAGGCTACTCCGTCTATAAATTGAGGGAACTCTTAGTGATTTGTCTTCATTCACCCGAGTCTTTCTTATTTCCCTCTGTTTTCTCTCTCTTCTTCGTTTTGAAATTTTTCCTGCGATCTAATGGCTTCTGCGAGCAGTTTCGGCGAAGAGGCGTCTGGTGCAGTGAGACGCCGGACGGTGTCGGATGTGCCGGCGACCGGAACGGCGGCATCATTTTTGGCTGAAGAGGTGATGCGGCATCGTCGTGTTGTTTCTGGTTCGGCAGAAGCATCCACCAAGAAGGCAAAAAGGCAGTGGTGGCGGCGGTGCCACCTAAGGTTTCAGTTGGAGGTGTGCGAAGTACGGTGAGCTCTCTGGATGAGATCAAAGCCAAATTTGCCAAACACGGGGTGAGTACTGATGGTATGGAGCTCGTGGTGCCTCGAGGTTACAAGAGGGCCACTTCTCCTTGCTCCGGCTACTATACCCCCTACTTTGTGCAGATCAAGGTGGGGCTGCGATCCTTCCTCCTAGTTTTCTATCGGGAGGTCTTCAAGGCTTGTATGCTCTATCCGAGTCAACTTTCTCCTAATGGATGGTCGGCTCTGGGGGCGTTTGCTTTTATTTGCGCATCCTACGCACACACCTGCACGATGTATAGGTTTTTTTGGGGCCTTTGATTTGGTGAGCTCGTCGTCGGACAAGCTCTTTTACATTTTCACCATGAGGAAGTCGACGAAGATGATTCTTCACGACCTCCCGGGTTCCCACAACAGTTGGAAGGATAAATTTTTCTTCATCCGACCTTCCACCGAGGGTCTTTTGGCTGATGTTTCGATGGAGGGGAACGTAGACCCCCGGATTCCAGCAGGCATGGATCATGCAAAGGCCAAGGATGAATTGGTGGATGAGGGATTCTTTGACCAAGGCTTTAGCTAGAGCAAGATGTCCCAGGTTAGCGTGTTCTTGGCCCTCTACGAGAAATGCGGTCTGTATGACATACTGGCTATGGAGCCTTTTGTGGGGGACAGTCATCCCGAGATTAGTAAGTACTTTCGGACTTTCCTTGGTAGTTATTTCCTCGTCGGGTTTTTCTTCTTTGTTGCTAAATTGGATTTTCTGTTTTTGCAGAGACCATCATGAAGACGTTAAAGTGTGATGCTCCCCCTCCCCGTCCTTCTAAGAAGAAGAAGAAGAAGGCCATTGCTCCTAAATCTCGGAGGAAAGAGGGGTCGGCTGTGTTGGTGAATGATCATTCTAAGGAAAAGAGCACTTCGGCTGAGGCCCTATCCCATTCGAGTTAATCGAGTGAGAAAGAGGAAGGCTTAGTGGGAAAAAGCGACATCAGAAGCAAGCCGAGGTTTCTTCCAAGAATAAGGTGATTTTGCTGCATGATTCGGAGGATGAGTGTCATGTTGCACAAACGGGGTCAAACGCCGGTGGAGACTACTTTTCGCAACGATACCAGGCGACCATGCAAGCTGATACTGGGGGTACTCCGCCGGGTGAGCCTTCTACTCCTCAGCCTCTAACTGCAGGGACAGAGTCGGTAGCTAAATGGTCTTCTTCTCCTCTTTCCAGGCATCATGGAGTTGGGCCTTCGGATTTCCAAGTCACTCAAGCTCGGAAGGTCGGGACTTGGGGTCAGTTCACTCTTTCCCATGTGCACTCACTTTCGAAGAGCGTCGCGGGTTTGGGAGCTCAAACACTAGGTCTTTCCCACAAGTTGGCTCTTCTTGGCTCTTCTCCAACTCCTCATCTACTAGAGGCCCAAGAGTTGGGCTTGGTTTCACAACTGTGTGCGGCCTTGGTAAGTATCGTTGTTATAAACATGTTTACTTTTCTTTCCCGAGGTTCTTTTAACTGACACTTGTTTTTCTTGACAAACCCCCATTGTAATGAGAGGTTTATCTCAATTCTACGAGGAGGCGGCCCGAGAGAAGGACGCCCTGAAGGGGTTGGAGCAGCAACTGACGGATCGCCTGGCTGCTTCTAAGAAGGCAAGGGAAGTCTTGGTTGGGAAAGAAGCAGAGCTGACCGAGGAGCTCGAGGCCTCGGAGAAGCTGGTGAGGTCACTTTAAGGAGTCGTGGAGAAAACTGTAATGGAGCAGGACGAGCTAATGGTGGCTCATGAGAAAGAGGTGAGGGAGGGACTCGCCCTTACTTTGAATGTCATCTTCTGTGGGGGGCTTCCGGTCTTGTCGACAGCTGGGCTCCGCGAAGGGTTTTTCTTGTTCTGACGTTAATGTTCAGAAGCTATATGCGGCCTTGATAAGTCGCCTCGATACTCTAGATGAGACTCTAAACTTGCTCCTTGGTCGTGCTCCGGGGGTCCGAAGCCCACCCCCACCTTCAACCATGGCAGGGCATGGCTGCACCTCTCAAGCGTAGATTACCGTAAGGACTTTTGTGGCCGTGTTGGCCTTCATTCTAGGGTTGTACCAGGTCGACCCCCCCCTCCCCTCCGGGAGTTTTTTGATTATGAATGGAATTTTTTGAACTACCATGCAATATTTTAAAAAATGCGCCCCAAGGATCGCCCTGGGTGCGCCTCGGAGCTAAATACACTAAAATCGCCCAAAGGCTTAGCTTTGGGGCATAAACTTCGTGGGGCTTACGCCCCAATGATTAGGTCTTACGCTCCGAGCACTAAAGGCATGTTTTTTACGCCCCGAAAAAAAAAATATACGCCTTGAGAACTCGATGCGAAAAAGAAGAATCTTGTTAATGCCAAAACATCACTTCAATGAAGATGATATTGAAATGATGCCCTTCATGATGTTTTAGTTGGAGATGACACAGACTATGAAGAAGATAGATTAGATGTCGTCAATGATAATGAGCTTGATGATCTAAACTAGTGGACTTTTAGAAATAATTAAAAATTGACATTGAACTTAATTTATTCATATTAAAGTAAGTTTTGGAAACTCTAGCTAGTCGTAATTTTTGAGAGGCTAGTTTGAATAAGCAATAGTTTTTTAGCAAATAAAAACATGCATTTGTTTTTTCTTGTTGGATGCTCTTTACTCAAGCATAGAAATTCATATATCAATGGATTAATGAATTATTTGATGAGTGACATAATATTTTCTTAATTAGTTATTATCATTAGATATATGATTTTAAGTATTAAATTTTAAAATTCATGGGGCTTACGCCCCGCGCCCCAGGGCTTACGCTCTCGCCTTTGGGAACATAAATGCCTCGCCTTACGCCTCTGCCTTTTAAAACATTGCTGCCATGTTTGTTGCGTACTTGTTGCCGTCGTACTTAACGCTTGTTGTTGGTTTTCCTGTACATGTTTCCCTTTTCTTTTCGCAGGAGGGATTTCTCTCGTCATTGTTCAACTTTTTTGATTACCATGATCATGGAGTTCTTGAGAATTTTTATCAGCGGTCACGATCATCGTGATCAGTGGTAGCCATGGCCCTGTTGGCGTGAGCTGTCCGAGGGCAACCCATTTTGTGGGGGGTCGATCAAGCCTTCCCTTTTATGGGCCTCGGGGTATCACAAGAGGTACCAGGCGTTAATTTCGACAATTGATCCATACTTAGAAAAAATTCAAATTTCCTTGTCGTCAAATTTCCTTTGAGGAAAGGAGGCACTATATTTTTATTAAGGACTTTAAGTGAAGTACAAGGGGGGTCGTGTGAAAGACACGAGTGAGAGCTAGAAGAATGCGATAAATTCTAAGTACAATAAAATGCTAGAGGTGGAAGTGTTCTTTTTTGCTACTATTGTGGTGTATTTTCGTGTGGAATGGAATTTGTGCTTGAACTTGAGCTTGGAATCTTCTTGTTGAAAATGGAGAACTATTTATAGTGCATGTCCTATGGGTCTTTGGCCAATGGGGGCCGGTCTTGCCGTCTTTACTCCATAGAGTGTTGGTGTCCAATGGCGTGAGGGTCTTCTGCGCCAATAAGGTCATCTGTCAGGGGGTAACCAATGGCTGATAGCCTGTCTGAGCGAGTAATGATGATATATGCTACAATAATCTTTGGTGGCACTATTAGCCAATGCATGTGGATTGGTCTGCCCCAATCGATAGTCTGCGCCAGTAAATTTTGTTGCTTTCTGCCCCCAATGAATGAGTTGGACCAATGGGGCGCAATGTTTCCTCATTGTTATGGTGGTTGGGATGTAGGGAGAGTTGATGATGAGTAGTGCGTCTTTCGAGTTAGGTCGAGGGTCATGGTCAATCCTGAGTGACCGGAATGCTCTTGTGGATCGTCTATCTTGGATGAGACCTCGGAAGGGTCATTTTCTGATGTGGGCTGCTTAATTAAGATTATGGTGGGTCTTGACTTTGCCTTGCATTCACTAGTGTCCTGAAAGTTTGTTATGTGCTCCTGTTTCTTCAATTTTGGCTAAGCGTTGATGATAGTTCCTAGGGCATTTGAATGCTCCGGGGAGTAGTATTTTCTCGGATCGGGGGGTCTCAGGTTGTTCCTTGTGGGTACCCGGATTTAGGTGGGTGTCAGGTCATTGGGGAAAACGTGTTCAAGCCTTTTTAGGTCTCACTGTAACCTTTTGAGAGGCGTTAGTCGGGTTTGGGGGTACCTTCTCCGATTGTTTGGACCGAGTACCCTTGGTGGGTGTTTTCTGGTCGTGACTCGGGGGTACCTCTTCCAAGACCTGGACCTTCAGCCCCTGCTCAGGCGATGGCGATCGTGGCTTTAACGTATCTTCCCGCAAGACGGTAGATAATTTTTGTAGGGTACCCATGTTTTCGCCCTTCTCCGAGGGTGGGGCAGATTATGTATCGTCAGTAACATAAATACTAAATTATTATTTCTTTAATAGCTATGTAGGCGGGTGGTAAATGCTGGCGAAACAATGTATATACCTGCCACATACATGTGTTCCTTGCGGGTTACAAAAGGACCAAGCACGTGTAAGTTTAAAAAAAAAACATGCGGGTGCGTGCGGGTTTGCATGGGTCTCAATTTTATTGTTCACCCCTACTCTGTATTGTTCATTTGAACCACATAAGTGCCTTGGCCAATATTCATAGTGACAACCGGTTGAGTAAGCTTCTAGAGGTGCTATAGTTTGGCTGCCATGTCGGGGATGGTTCGCGAGATGCCTACCGTCTGCGCAATGAGTGATTTTTTCCATGTTAGCTGAGGCAGTTCATTTTGGTCGGGGGAGAAGGTGATATGGGGCCCGATACCTATCATCTTGTTGTCGTAGGGGTCAGCCATCCGTTCCTCCATTGTTTCCTCCAACGCCTAGAGCTAAGTCGGGAAAAAAATGTGGTTAGTGGAGGAGAGAAGTCGGGACTGGTAGGTAGGTCTTGGTTGTGGTGGTTTCATTAGAGGAGGTAAGTCGGATGGGATTTTGGTGGTGGTGGGGGGAGGAAGAGGTTGTTAGGTGTTCGGACTGCGAGTCTAAATTGGTGGGGCGCTGGATGGGGGCGGTGGTGGAGGGTGGTGGAGGGGCGGTGGTGGAGGGTGGAGGGTGGAGGGTGCGGGGCAGGGGTGGTTGCGAGGTTGGGGAACATGGAGAAGGATCCGGTGGGAGAGGTGGTGAAGGAGGGGGAGGGTGGTGGTGGTTGGGCAGGGGTGGAGGAGGGTAAGGGGGCGGTGGGATGGGGTTGGGACGGTGGTGGGATAGGTTTGGAAGAGAGAAATTTTGGTTTGGTCTTATCCATTCGCATATTATTTTATTTTTTACTTTTGCTTTTTTTTTTCTTTGTAGTTGCTTGTCTAAGATAATGCTTCAATTACTTTTACATTTATATATATATATATATATATATATATATATATTGTAATGGTAGTTGTACTTATTGCTTTTGCTTGGACGGTTACGGTTGCAAAGACCGTATTTGTAAGGTTGTAGATTTAGTAGTTTTGGAAATGATTTTGGTTGTGTTTGTGAGTGAAGCATACCATTACATGTTTAAAAATTTATCTAATGAATATTATTATTTAAACAAGATTAATTAAAAGACTAAACAACAAAACCTTAATAATTTTAAGTTATTACCACTGATTTTGGTTATTGTATTAGGCCATTTAATTGTGTGGTTGCTAGCGAATAAAGGTCAGTGTTTGGGCAACTTTTAGACGATTGATAAACATGTTGGAGAAATTCCTACTTTTGTATTCAGATAAAAATGGAATTAAAAATTGGATTTGAATCCAAATAATTAAGTGTGTGAACGATATTGGCTTATTGGGAAGCTAGTAGGACTTGTCCTATTTCTTGAAAAATTATTTATTTAATAAATAAATTTGAGATAAATATTTAAATTTTACTTAAATATTTGAAATTCAAAGCACACTTAATGGCTGATTAATTTGGGTGATTTAATTCACGTAATTAATCAGGTTGAATGAATTAAATTCTCCCATTAGTGGTGTAGTGGTTGATACATGATATCTCACATATAAAAGGATGTCTTCTGTAGAAGGGAAAAATTATCCTAAGAAGAAAAAAAAAGTTCAGCATACAAATCATAGCATACACATTTTTTCTGAGTTCTGCAAATACCGTTCATGTTCGACTGATGAAGCAGTATTGCCCTTCACTTGTTGCTTCACGTGATGGACGTTGTACCTTAGGAGATCGTTACCATCTGAGGGCTTGAAGTGGTAGTCGGCAAATTAATCTTAAGGGGGGAGGTTAACATCCAACTCGTCTAATCCACTCCACTAAATTCTTCTGACTCATCTAATCCACTCCAAGGATTTTGTTACAGTTGCTAAGAGGTCGAATTTATTTTATTGTCGTATTTCACTTTCAGTTTTGCAATACATGTTATATGCAATTTTTTTTATTTAATCTTCTCCCATGTTTCTTGAAATAGAATCATATGTTGGTGTTTATATATACATGTTTGTGCACACACAAAATACCAACAAAACATATACATGGACTTGAATAAACCAAAGCAATTTATGCTTGTGTTTGTGAGTGAAGCACATCGATCATTAATTACATGTTTAATAGTTTATCTAACAAATTAGTATTTAACAATTTAATTATGGATTTAAATGACAACATCATAATATACTCAAGTTAATTTCCACTGATTCTCGTTGTTATGTGAGAACATTGAATTGTGTAGTTGTTAGCGAATGAAGGTAAGTGTTGAGGCTATGAGTTTTTATCAAACGTAGCTACTAAATTGGTATCTTTTTATTTTATACCCACTATGTTGGCACACTCCGAACTTAGCCCACTAAGTTGGCATCTTTTCATTTTACACCCACTATCTTGGCATACTCCGAACTTAATCCACTATGTTGGCACGAACGTTGATATTCACTCATATGTTGGCATAGTACTCCGAACTTAACCCACTATATTGGCACACTCCACATGACAACGTTGGGTGAATATCAACGTGGATGCCAACATAATGGTTTGAGTTTGGAAGTGCGCCAACATAGTGGGTGTAAAATAAAATGGTGTTAACTTAGTGGGTTACGTTTGGAATGTGCCAACATAATGGGTGAATATCGACGCCGATTCCAACATAGTGGGGTAAGGTAAGTTCAGAGTGTGTCAATATAGTGGGTGTAAAATGAAAAGATGCCAACTTAGTGGGTGAAGTTATACGAACTCTTGAGGGTACTATTGGAGCATAAATTATCATATTTAGCCAACTTTCTATATTTAGTATTTATTTATTTTAGGTATTTTAGATATTTCCTTTTATGGAAATAATTAGTTGTTGTAATTAGTTTAGTTTGTAAGTTAATTTGAGTACCGTTAATCTTGAATAGCAGTTAAAATTAGTTGGTGCTAACACTATTTAAAGCACCCCGCTCCTCTTAGCTCAAGAATTCATTCATTCTGTAATTTTTCCCAAACAAGTCATCAATACAATATTAGGTTTTCTTTTACTCTATGTTCTTCAATTCACATATTATGAATTTGTTATGGTATCACTCGCTTAGATTTAGATTCGCTTCCGCTCCTCTCTTTCACGTTTAATTTTGCCCAAATCTATCGCGATCAACGATTTTTTTGACGCTGCTTCTTTTTCTTTCTGTTTTTCTATGTTCTTGTGTTGTTTTTCACTAAAATTCGAAAATATCGGCTCCTTTTTCTAGTTCTACTCCCTCTTTGAGCACTACTTCTGTTACTAAAAAAATCTGAGTTAAGATTCGTCCTTGGTGTACTGTTTGGATTCTAATGAATTCAGAGCCGCTGCAATTGTCAGTCAACACTTCAATGGCACAAATTATGTGTCCTAGTGCCGTAGAATCCTAATGGCCTTGACTGTAAAGAACAAGACCAGTTTCGTTGGCGGAGCTCTGTCGATTTCCTTGAATCAGATCCAATCAACAAGTTGTGTTGGAAAGTTGGATTGCATAGGGCAACACATCAATGACTGATTATTATAGTTGATTCAGAGTGTTAAGGGATGAATATTGCAGTCAGAGACCTATAATTGCATGTTCTTGTGGTAATTGTATATGTGATGTGAATGTGAGAATAACAAACTTGCAACAATAATACTGTGTCCTTACTCTTTTTTTTTTGTTTGAATGATACATATGTTTCCTTGCGCAGTCAACTCTTGTTGAGTGATCCTATCCCAAGTCTATTTAAAATGTACTCTATGTTGCTTCAAGAAGAGAACCAAAGAAACTTGTATTCTGCTTATGACTCTCATGATACTCTTGCGATGTTTACTAGAAACAAGTATCCCCGAGATCAGCAAAATAAACCTTTTTATAATCCTCAAAATCCTGGTTTTAATCCCTCTGGTACTGGTTAAAACACTCAGCCTTCTAACTATGTAACTGGTAAACCACCTTATAACAAGGAGAAGAAAAGAATGAAATGCAACCACTATGGGTACAATGATCATACATTAAGTGTTACCAGATTTATGGGTATCCTCTAGGTTGGGAAGATCCAAATGGAAAGAAAGATAACCCTGCACATGATGCAAACATGACAGTTTCTGAGAATGCACCTATTTCTGCTACATCTCATATTGATGTTGGTTCACACAATACCTTATTTGTGCAATTCCTTTCCTTCCAACAGTCACAGAATCAGAATCCATCATCCCATGCACCATTTGAACCAGAATTCCATTATGTTGCTATTGCAGCTATTGGTACATTTTATTCTTGTTATGCTGTTATTTTTAATGCTAAGACTAGTTCTATAAACTTGCAAGGTTCTTCTTAGATGTTAGATACAAGAGCCATTGATCACATGATTTGTGATTTCAGCTAGTTTCACAGTCCTCTTACTTTGATTAACATTGTTCCATACTTACCAAATAACAGTTTTACTACTGCTACATACATTGATAATGTATAGTTATACCCTGGCCTTATACTTTCTAGTGTTCTTTATGTGCCTGCCTTTACTCATAACTTGCTATCTATTACTAAACTAACTAACAACAATAATATATTTGTGTTGTTTATGTTCTCTATGTGTGTATTACAGGACATAGTCAAGAACGGGATAATTAGTTTTGCTAGAGTCATCAACAATCTATATGTTTTGACTACTAATACCAATAAGCTTGTCACTTGCAATCACACTCACACTATACCTTTTGCTCTTTCGCATTTAAGATTAGGACACATTTCTTCAAATAAATTGTCTATGATTTCTCATATTTCTGTCTGTAGTTGTAATAAGCTACATCCTTGTGATGTATGTCACTTTTTCAAGAAAAAACGTTTGTCATTTCCTGTAAGCAAAACCACTACTTCTTGTATTTTGGAACTATTACATTGTGATGTATGGGGCCCCTTTGGAGTTCCCTCTCATGATGGATTAAAGTTTTTTTGTCACAGTGGTTGATGATTACAGCACATGTACTTGGGTTTTTATGCTTAAACAAAAGTCTGATGTTCTTACTCATTTGATCAACTTTTACAATCTAGTTTTTACTCATACTCTGTCAAAATCAAGTGCATTGGAACTGACAGTGACACTGAATTTTTTCTCTAGAACTTTTATGCAAAACATGGGATTGAACATCAGACTAGATGTGTTGAAACCCCTCATTATTGGGAGGAAACCCCATCATCTATTGTAAGTGGCAAGGGCTTTAGGATTTCAATCTAATGCTTCTTTGTCTTACTAGAGTAATTGTGTTGCAACAACAACTTTTTTAATCAATAGGTGGCCATGTAAAGTCTTAAATAACAAGTCAACTTATGAACTATTAATGAGTATACCTCCTAATTAATCTTTATTAAAGGCTTTTGGTTGTCTTGCTTTTGCTTCTACTTTATCTGCTCACATAAAGAAGTTTGATTCGAGAGTTATTAAGTGTGTAGTCCTAGGCTACCCCAAAGATACCAAAGGATACCTATTCTTGGACCTCAGCACCAGGAAAGCTTTCACTTCAAGGAATGTTGTGTTCTATGAGAATCACTTTCATTTCAAGTAGTCTGATGACAGTACTTCTACACATAGTCCACCTATGGGTAATGATAATTTAATTTCTCCTGGTTCTTCAACACTTTACATACAGATATACTGCATGTTTCTTCTCTTGTAGACATTCCCATTGTAGGTGACATTCCTCATGATGATCCACCATCTCTAGCACAATCACCTTACAATGAAGAGGTCATTACATCCATTGTACTAGTCACTCCTGTTGTACAAAACTTCTTACCCGCTGCTGATTCACTTTCACAGAACTCTGCTCCAGAATCTCAACTTGAACAGTTATGTAATGATACAGGTACCTTTGTCACTACTACTAGAAGTCAATCAGAAACAAGCAAGCTCCATCATAGTTGTCTGTTTATAACTACGCTCTTCCCATGTCTCTCCAAAAAGCTAATAGCACCAATGTCAGACAAGGAAAACAATATCCCATATCAAAACATATCTCCACTGATCAGTTAAGCACTTCACAAAAAGGCTTCACACCTTTCATTTCTCATATTACTGAACCAAAAACATATACCCAAGCCAGTAAACACTCTGGATAGAGAGTTGCTATGCAGAAATAACTCCAAGCTCTTGAGAAAACAAATCCTTGGCAACTCACTACCCTGCCTCCTAAAAAGAATCTCATTGGCTGCAAATGGGTTTATAAAGTCAAATATAGGTAATATGGATCAGTGGAGAGGTACAAAGGTAGACTTGTAGACAAAGGCTACACTCAGGAGGAAGGGTTAGATTACTTTGATACATTCTCTCATGTAGCCAAGTTTACAACTGTAAGAACCATCTTAGCATTGGATGCTTCTTAGAATTGGCATTTACACCAATTAGATGTTAATAACACTTCTTTGCCTGGAGAATTAAATGAAAAACATTACATGAAGCCTCCTTCAGGCTATATCACTACTGCTGATGATAGGTTATGTTTATTAAAGAAAAGCCTTTTGACTTAAAACAAGCATCTAGATAGTGGTTTCACAAACTCATTGATTGCCTCCTAACATATGGCTTCAAGCAAACATTATCTTATTCATCCATTATTTATACTCAAATCAGGTTCTAGTTTCATAGTTTTTTGTGTTCATGTAGATGATGTTATTTTAGTAGGGATTGACATCCAAGCCATTAAATCAATCAAAATTCACCTTGATGAAGTTTACAATCAAAAACTTGGGGAAGCTCAAGTACATTCTGCGTATAGAGACTGATAGAAATAAAGCTGGAATCACATTATGTTAGAGAAAATATGCATTGAATATCCTCACCAGGATACCTAGGATGCAAACCAAGAATGTTCTTATGGACTCCTCAACCAGACTCAAAGCCAATGACTCAGAACTATTACGTGGTCTCACAGTATACAGAAGGTTGGTTGGCAAGTTGCTATACTTGACTATAACAAGGCTAGACCTTAACTACAGTATACAATGTCTCACTCATTTCATATTAGCTCCCACACCTCTCACCTGGCAGCTGCACATAAAGTGTTGATATTTATCAAGTCATCACTTGGTAAGGGTCTATTTTATCCATCTAATAGTCACACTCATCTTAAAGATTTTTGTGACAGTGACTGGACCTCTGATCCTGATACTAGAATATCTATAATTGGTTATGATGTTTATACTAGAGAGTTCTTGATTTCTTGGAAAGCTAAGAAGCAGCACATAGTAAGAATGTCTTCAACCGAGGCTGAATACAGAGAATTTGTTTCAATTACTTATGAACTTATTTGGCTCCATCAACTACTGACAGGTCTGCAAATGCAACATACCAAAACTCTATTTTGTTCACAGATAATAAAAGTGTTTATTGCATTGCCAACAACCTTATCCATCATGAAAGAACAAAACATGTGCAGATAGACTATCAATTTGTAGACTATCAATTTGTAAGAGAAAAAGTGCTTAGTGGATTCCTCGAAATCTGTCACATCTCCAACACATTTCAAGTGGTTGTTATCCTTACAAAACCCTTCTCATTGGGACCTTTCACTCACATGTCTTCCAAGATGGGTGTTTTGGATATTTTGGATATACACACCCCTCTTGAAGGGGGGGGGGGGGGGGGCACTAGAGCATAAATTATCATATTTAGCAAACTTTATATTTTTAGTATTTATTTATATTTTTGTTATTTTTTGGTATTTCCATTTTTTGGAAATAATTAGCCGTTGTAATTAGTGTAGTTTCTAAGTAAATTTGCATATCGTTGATCTTGATTAACAGTTAGGATTAGTTGGTGCTAACACGATATAAAGCACCCCGCTCCTCTTAGCTCAACAATTCATTCATTCTGTAATTTTCAGTAAATTCATTTCATCAGTACAATATTAGGGTTTCTTTTGCTCCATGTTCTTCAATTCGCAGATTATGAATTTGTCAACTACTTTCAAGTGTATTTGGGTCAATAGACATGTAGGGAGGGGCGGGGGTTCTAGAGCATAAATTATAATATTTAGCAAACTTTATATTTTTAGTATTTATTTATATTTTTGTTATTTTCGGTATTTCCATTTTGGAAATAATTAGCCGTTGTAATTAGTTTAGTTTGTAAGTGAATTTGCATATCGTTGATCTTGATTAACAGTTAGGATTAGTTGGTGCTAACACGATATAAAGCACCCCGCTCCTCTTAGCTCAACAATTCATTCATTTTGTAATTTTCACAAATTCAACTTATCAATACAATATTAGGGTTTTTTTTGCTCCATGTTCTTCAATTCGCAGATTATGAATTTGCCAGCTACTTTTAAGTGTATTTGGGTCAATAGACATGTATAGGGATGAATACACCAAAAAATTAAACACAGTATAACGATTTTCGTTGAACTGTAACTTAATTATAATATATATATATATATATATATATATATATATATATTGATACGACCCAAGATGACGGTCGTAGAGTTTACTTATTAGGAAATTAGTTTATTAAGTTATGTTATTCTTATATTAGGAGTCTTATGTTAGTCTTAGATTAGGAAACTTTATTTAATTAGAGTAGTATTAGAATTCTATTTCCTTTAGTAGTCTATGTTTATTTTGTTTAGTTTTATTAGTATAAATAGTCCAAGTCTTGTAACTTTTTATGGATTCAGAAAATAAGTAAAAGTTTAGTTCTCTTAAATTTAGTCTCTCTTCTCCCCAAATAATTCTTGGAGCTCGTTCTAGCTCGAATAGAACCATATCCCTAACAATTGGTGCTTTCATCTTTTGAACTCACTATATAAAAAATAAAAATAAAAATAAAAAATCATGGATGTTTTGCTCTCCAAGACACCCAATTTCATGGAATCGTTCTCTAAAATATCAAAAATGGCGGAAGAAATACGAATTGACTACAAAGATATGTCTCGCCGAGCAGAAGCAATAAGAATTGACTACAAAGAGATGTCTCGCCGGGTCGATCGTGTGTCTGGCTTATTGTCAAAGATTGAAAGAGATTTGAGTGCACGTTCACAAAATCCTCCACCACTACAACTGCCGCCTCCACCGCCACCAACATCGCCGCCGTCGTCAACAATCTGCAACACTCAAGATCTTGATTTTGAAGTTTTGTTCGAAAAACCAAAGGAGTCCACAAAACTTAAGACCAACGTGGAAATTCTGAGATTCAACGTCAACAGGGCAATCTTACCACAACCTCATATTACAACTAAAAAAGCCTTGTTTTTTCTTGCACAAAATACAAGCAATTCAAAGATGGTGAGCCATAGCAACAATCTGATGGTTTTTCATGCTGGTTGTAAAGGCATAGTGACTATGAATTGGAGAAAACGGAAAAAAGGTCTTGAGGACAAGACCCTGTTAAGGGGGAAGGATTGATACGGCCCAAGATGACGGTCGTAGGGTTTACTTATTAGGAAATTAGTTTATTAAGTTATGTTATTCTTATATTAGGAGTCTTATGTTAGTCTTAGATTATGAAACTTTATTTAATTAGAGTAGTATTAGAATTCTATTTCCTTTAGTAGTCTATGTTTATTTTGTTTAGTTTTATTAGTATAAATAGTCCAAGTCTTGTAACTTTTTATGGATTCAGAAAATAAGTAAAAGTTTAGTTCTCTTAAATTTAGTCTCTCTTCTCCCCAAATAATTCTTGGAGCTCGTTCTAGCTCGAATAGAACTCTATCCCTAACATATATATATATATATATATATATATATATATATATATATATGTATATATAAACAAACACTATGTTAGATAGTTATGTTAGATAGTTATTAGGAGTTTTAATATTGACAAAACAATGGGGCTATTATTGAGTATCACCCAAAGCAAACACTTCCTGGAGTTTTAGTGTGTAAAAAATTGTAAAACATAAATACCTAAGTAATGAAAAAAATACCATCGTTTTTCAAGTAAATATTTTAAGTTTTAATTAATTAGATGTCTAGCAATATAATCAAGACAATCAATTGTTCTCTAGCAATAAAATTCTAAACTGAATGGGTTCTTGTTTGAATATGTCTAGCAAAATTATAAGTATACTCCTCACTATTAAAAAAAGAGCCACTAGCAAGAAACCCCCCTGTGTTATGGAAAAGAGGCAAGAAACCCCCCTATGAAAATAAAATAGGCAAAAACACCCCATGTGTTAAACAAATTGTAGCTCACAGCCCCCTTCTCTTTCTTTATACGTATTTTCACCAGAAATGACTCATTTACCCCCAAATTAAAAATAGTCATTTCTTCTCCCATCATTTTTCCCATTTTATATTTATGCTTAATTATTTTTAAAAAAAAATATTGGATTCTTGAACCCATCTAATTATGTTACTGTAAATTTTAAAATTAACTTATTCTAATATTTAAATGAACATATATTTTCGTAATATTTATTAAAATATATAAATACTTTAATAAATTAAATATAATTAAATGAAGATTTTTTTTAATTAGTGAAATCCAAAAAAAAAAGTGAAAAAGGTCATCTTCCCCACGCATAAATAATTATTATTGGGCAGAAATAATAATTCTCCCATTTTTTTTATACCGAAAATAATTGTATGTAAAATTTTGTTATTTCATGTGATGAGCTTCTTTGAGTTTTCTAAATTTGTACTACTTTAATTGTACGTAAAAGTCCAAAAGAAATTTTACATTTTAAAATATGTTAGAAGAGATACATTTCTAAATAAGAGTTTTACCGATAAATTTTTAACAATACTAAAAAATTACAGCCAAAAATGTAGGCAAAAGTGTTTTTTTTTTTTTCAGAGGGGGGTTTTTTGCCCGTTTTAAATAACATAGGGGGGTTTTCTGCCAAAAATTCTACTAAGAATAAGGGTAGAAAAGTCATTTTATAAGAGAATATTAATTCCCACTCTCACTTCTTGGCAAGTGTATCACAATCTCGTACAAAGGAGGGTTATTTGCTACGTATTTCAATACACAGGGGGGTTTTCTGCTTCTTTTCATTTCACATGGGGGTTTCTTGCCTGTTTCGAACAACACAGGGAGGCTTTTTGCCAAAAACCCTTAAAAAAAAGGGCAATACATACATCCTCGCTATTAAAAAAAAAGGGCCCATATTAATGTACTTTTTTCTAACATATTATGCACATGGGTAGCACAATACATAATTAGGCCCAAACAAAGTTTTGTATGGTGATTGTTGTAGATAAAAACTGCCTTCAAGTTTAATCCTCCAACTACTAAAATGCCAGCATTGTTACCATTCGCTTAAAATGGCTAATTTTTTTAATGAATTATTTTTTGTCTCATTTTCGTGGATCCGAAGAAAAAGCAGATCCGAAATTACAGAAAATCAGTGTGCAAATTAAAAAATGTAATGAATATTAATTTGTTAATACAAAAAGTATTGGCTCGTTGTGTTCAAAAAAAAAAAAAGTATTGGCACGTTGGCCTTCAAATTCATAATTCTTACGCATTAATCAACAGTCAAGACTTGGGCTTAACTAAATTATGTATATGCATTATATATTAACATAGAAACAGAAAAAATGTATTAACATTAATTGGATTACCCCCAAGCAACACACACACCATCAACAAAAAAATAAATTATAATACGAATTATACTTGATTTACAAAATTTTAGATATAGAAATATATAATGTATAAATTAAAATATCATAATTTTCAACTAATAAGCATAATTTATAGTTTTCATTTACATTGCTTCCGTACTCTGATTTTTTTATTATTTTTAATTAATGTGCATTACTTATCTACTTCAAATCACGTCCAGGCTATATTCGGAAGGAAGTTTTCTTAAAATGTCCTTGTAAATAAAAATTGCAAAGCTAATAGTTTTAGTTTATTGTTTTAGTTAATGTGCATTAACTTATCTACTTAAATCACGTCCAAGCTATATATTAGGACGGAATTCTTCTTAAAATGTACATGCAAATAAAAATTGCAAATCTAGTAATCTATCGGTCATTTATATGGATAAGTTGGTAATTTCATATTACAACTAATGTGGAGCTTAATAATTGGAGGGGGAGTGGTCCTTTTAACAATGGGGGGATTAGGCATGTCACACAGACTTCATCAAGGGCAAGGGGTATTATTAAACTGCTAAACAAGCACTCCTCACTGTTAATTAATTGGGTTACACCCCAAAGAAAACGTGTCCTAAGTATCTTTATGGAATCGAAAGAAAATATTTTGCAGGCTTCCTTTATAATCAAATGTATAAAAGTTGTCTTATTAGGACTCGTCTGCTTTAGATAATATATGAATATCATTACTATTAAATACTTATTACTGATATATTTTTATAAGCTTTATTCATTGCATGGTTTAGTAAATATATACCCCAAATAAGGCCCAATAACACCAAATAATTATTTGTTTGCTTACAAGAATTCTTGTCTTTTCTTTGGAAAAAGCGGCATGTTAAATTCAATCTATTCCCGTTTTTTGCGATGTTGTACTAATTTTTTTTTTTCCAATAATACACCCCCATCTTTAACTTTAAAAAAATGTTGCACACACACCTATTTTTCGTCCAAAAAACGTCATAAAGCCGGCGATGATGTATGTAAATATTTTATAAATTTGGAAATACCCCCAAAAGTTCAAGAAATACCCCTACACACCAATATAAATTCTCATAATTCGTAAACATCCTCAAATATACCCAATTGTTTTATAAATACCATCAAACAATACAATACCTTCTCCTAATTTGTAAACACACCCAAGTACCTTCAAATTTTTAAAAAATACCCTCAAATAATTTTAAAATTTAATAAATCACCCACAGACACTCTTGTATTTTTTGGAAAACACCCCCAAACATCTTCTAAGTTTTAAAAAACACCTTAAATAAAAAAATATTAAATGACCAAATTGTACTCAAGTCTAGCTAGCAATAGCTCCGTTTTTTTTGTTTTTTTTCACTTATAGTTTTTCTTCCTTGGCATTTGATAACGAATCCTTGCTATGATTATCACTTTTTTCCTTAGTTTTTCGTGGCGTGCGTCATCTTTTTCCTTTTCTTTTTTCAATGGGCGGATTTACTTTGTGGAATGACGGTTTTATGCTAATACATATAGTTTTGCGGTAAAAGAATAGATATTGAGAACAATTACATTATGTGACGTATTAGTATTTTTGGCACTATCTTTTTCTTGAATTCCATTCATTAGGATTTGAGTAATTGAGTTTGTTATCAGAACGGTGGAACCCCATTTGATTATATTTTGTTAAATTTGATTCTATTCGAACCAACGTAATAATATTTAATTTCATAAAAAGAATCTTTGTGTAGATACCAATTAATCCAAGACCTTTTAATTAAGTACTAGCTGATGATGACAAGTAAAATCATTGGAATCCCGATAAGAAAGGTGATTATAATGATAAGCATTTCTGATCTCAATTTGTTATTTTATAGAAATGCTTATTATTATAAACACCCTTATTTCATTACAAGATATATAATTGGATAATGATCCCGATACGAAGGAAGAAAAACGAAGGGAAAAGTGATAATCATTGCAAGGATTTATTATCAAATGCCAATGAAGAAAAACTAAGGAAAAGAACAAAAAAAAAAAAAAAAAAAAAAGAAAAACTAAAAAAAGAGCTATTGTTAGCTGGACTAGAGTCAATTTGGTTATTTAATAAATTTTTTATTCGATGTAGTTTTTGAAACTTAGAAGATGTTTGGGGGTGTTTTCCAAAAATTTGAGGGTGTTTGTGGCTATTTTATAAAATTTTAAAATTATTTGGGGTATTTTTAAAAAAATTAAGGTATTTGGGTGTGTTTACAAATTAGGAGAAGCTATTGTATTGTATTGTTTGGTGGTATTATAAAAAAAAAATAGATATATTTGGGGGTATTTAAGAATTATGAGAATTTATTTTGGTGTTTAGGGGTATTTTTTGAACTTTTAGGGGTGTTTTCGAATTTATCATACATTTGCATACGCCATCCCCACGCTTTATGACGTTTTTTGGACGAAAAATAGGTGTGGGTGCAACATTTTTTGAACGTCAAAGATGGGGTGCAGCATTGCAAAAAAAAAAGTTGGGTATAACATCGCAAAAACGCGAATAGATTGGGTAGAGCATGCCGTTTTTCCCTCTTTTCTTTCAATAACCACAATAAACTCTAGGTAATTACTCTTTTACCTTGACTGTCACCTCTTACCCATCCAAACCCACAAAACTCACAAACACAAAGAAGAGGACATTCCAAATTAAAGCTCAATATTTACATATAGTTATTTTTATTAAAGTTAATAGTATTTGTAAACTTGAGATCAAAATTGGCATTACGCAAACATAACGTCGTATAATTATGTCCACGTTCAGTAAAAATGACCAAAGTTACCAGCATTAGTGGTATTAATTGATCATTTCATGTCCACCATATTGATACCCGGATCCCACCCCCCTAATAACCAACCCCTCAAAAGATCTATATAAACATGTGAGACGATGCATCTTGGCAAGACGCCCATTTACAACACGTAAACAAGGACTCCTACCAAAGTAGAGTCGTTGATGACATGATTATCAATATTTTATCAAACATAAGCTCACTACGGAGTTCTTCAAAAGGTGACAAGCTTGCTATATTGTTGTTAGTATCCAAGATAATAAATGAGTTGCATCCAACTCCAGAAATAACGCGATTGTCAAATGAGTACCTAAAATTAAGTTGCCTCGCAAGGAATTTCATCAAACATATGTAGCTCACTAAATACTTTAGCGTTCATAGGCCTTTCATCAAACACTTTTAGCTTGAGTGCATTTTGTTTTTCCTAACATTGTCTAGAACACTTTGAGAACATGTTCTTCCACTCTATCAGCTGCAGATTCTAATATTGTGCAGTTAGACTCCGAGACGACGAAACTAATAGATCGCTCCAGAAAGTCTCCCATGCAAAATTTATTCACATAAATTTCGTCGAACACTTGGCGTGCACCGAGTAAATGTGCTTTTATGACAAACATAGTCGGCTTAATGTTTCATGTGGACTGTATGGAAAAAACTCGTGGTTCATGATTGCTTTAGAGAATTGAGAGAAGTGAGAATCAATCACAGTCATATGCCGCTCCAAAAGTGAGGATAATCTACACTCCATTGTCGTCAATAGCTCGATAATCTCAACATTTCGCATGGTGAAATGGGAGGGAATGAAAGCACCAATGCACCATGGTGCTTTCATTCCATCTCTTTTCATCATGTGGAATGCCAATTTGGCGGAGCTTCTAAGGGTGATGTAGAAGAGTTTAACCTCACTTTCAAAGAAACAGTTAAAGTCTATTAATTCTCGCGTATCTCAATTAGCCATGTCCATCCCAAACCACTGACGGGATGTTGATACCTATGTATGTATCTTAGCACACTTCTGATGATCAAGAGGCAGTTCAAGCATGTGTCACTTTCGTCATTTTGGGGCCTAACCATACCACTAGTTGTCCCCTCAACAAGATTGAAGCCTCGTTCTCAGTCCACAATGATTCCCAAGTTTCAATTTGGAAAACAACTATAATTGGTGAGCTAAAGGTGTTTGATAAAATGTCTATTAAAGAATGAAGCAACAATTCCTCATGTCCAATCACCTTTCAAAGACAAATGGTTGATGGTGTTTGATAAAATGCCTGTGAGAATGCACCACCAATTCCTCAACTCCAATCTTTGATTTCTTTTAGTGAAGAAAGTTTATGTTTTTTTCTTGGCCATGATTATTTCAACAGCAAACTACGTGGAGATTTCAGGTCTTGTCATATGAATGTGCAGTTGATCAAGTGAATTTACAGAGGAATGCAAACCATTATTTAGAAAATGCACCTGCCCTGAATGTGTTTGTTGAATTGCTTGTTAAGGCAAATGAATTATGTGAATTGTTGATGTTTGACAAAATGTATGTGAAGGCAAATATATTAAATGGACTGCAAGTGTTTATAAAACGCCAATGGGGAAAATTAGTTTAGGAAGTCACTTTGTTATTTCACTAAGTTTGGAGGAGCCCGCAATGAACGAGTTGGTTATTTTAGTAAAATAACTCGATCACACCTACCCTTTCTCAACATAATCTTCTTCTCCTTGCAATGGTAGAAATATTGTGAACTATATCTTGAACATTGTTGCTTTGGATGGTGTACTTGATGCAGTTATGTACAAGAACATTGTACACACAAAAATTCATCTTGCGGTTGTCCAACCACTACCAGGGGATCTAGTCATTTTGGGGGTTGGATCATGGTATCATTAGTTTGACACCTAGCATAATGTATAAGCAAGCACACGAGAGTCTTTATTCTTATTCATTTACTGCTCCTCTTGACTTGATAAATTTATGTCCATCTATTTGATTTAATGTGCTACTCATTTGTTTAGTAAGAGAGGCATGCATACTACATTTTATATATTGGTGTTTGAGATGTGAACTTTGTTTGTTTTAGCAAACAAATAGGCCACATTCGTTGTCTCCTTGTTCTTGGATTCACTTGTGCTTTTACTATTTGTATCATGTTGAAAGTCCATCACACTATGCTTTGACACAAATATTTAGTGATTTATGTCCATGTTTTATTCCTGAACGGATTGAAAGGATCCAATGTTTTTGGAAAAGTGTTGTTGTGGGTGAAGTTAACATGCTTCGACAAGTATTGAACACTAATCAGTTACTCTCGTACATGATATGCATGAATCTTGAAATACTTTACAATTATATTCTCGTTGTTAAATTATTGCTCCATATACTTTTTCGGGTTATCATACTACAAACCCATACCACTCAGAAGATACTTTGTTACCTCTAACCATAGATAGGATCTCATTGATCAGTTCACTAAAGGTTGCATCCGACATATTGCACCTCTTGGCAGATCAACTTGATTCAGAACTGTGGTAGGAAAGGTGGTTGGTTGCCAGAATTTTTGGATAACGGTTACTTTGGCAAGCACTTTATTCCTGGTCATGTTTGCTTTATCTTGTGGTTTCACGACAAGTTTTCAGAAGTGCGTGCAATGCGCTAGTTTGAGAATCTTCGTCTAGTATATTGGCTCTCGCCAATCGCCACCTTACTGCCGGAGATTTGTTTTACGTCCATGATTAGTCGTCTATACATTGTTAATGACCTTGAAGACAAGGACGTTTTATAAAGAAAGAGAAGTGATACGTGAGAAGGCTGAGAATTGAGCTAGAGTTTTGCCTTTTAATTATAGTCTTTTATATTTGCCTTTTAATTATAGTCTATTATATTTGCAGTTTTACTCCCTTTTCAGATTATAAATAATATTGAGTCATTTTCTATACTTTGGGGAATATGCATTTTGTTGAGAAAAACTAGTAGGGAGTGTGTGCACTAACTTGAAGATTGCTATATCGTTTGTGTAATCCGTATCATTTTGTATCGATTTATAAGCATTTGTGATAATGATCATCTCACTTGATTATCATTTAGGACATTCTATCTCGCTTGACAGTTATGATAACTTCATCTATTCATGTCAAGTTGTTTTATAAACTTTACTAAACATGACATGGTGTGAATCCATAACATCATAAGTGTTCTTAATGCTCCCAAATGTAGGAAAATTTAAGAACTAGTCCCCTAATGTTGTTTCATTACAATTTGGTCCCATATTTTAATATTTTTTTTCCCAATTTTAGTTCAATTATGTTGAAAACGTGTGATTTTGATCCTCCATTACCGGAAACGTGACCACGTGCTACGTTATTTTCAAATCTTGCACGTGTGTTATGTAGGCTGAGATTGAAAACGTTATTTCTACAAAATATTATTTCCGTGTTTTAGTATAAATGACTTATAAGGCTATTTAATGCCTTGAAAATTTTGTGTTTTAGTATAAATGACTTATAAGGCTATTTAATGCCTTAAAATTTTTGATTCAAAATCGAGTGTCATATGCACTACTGTGTTCTTTTTTCTTCATGTTTAACTAACTCATTTGATTTTTGTGTAGGACAATGCCACTAGATATATTCCAACACAAACGAAACAATCAATCTAAACTATCTTTGATTAATTAATTATTTAACACTCTCTTTCTAGTGCTAATACAAGTTAAATGTCAAACTCTATGTTAACTATGTGATCTTTTATATATCATGAGAATTAATTAATTAATTAGGTTGGACTTTAGAGTTGGAGTTTTTATCATTTTCCCATTTCATTCAGAGGCTTCCCAAGCACGAAGCCTTGAGTGTGGGTCCCAAACATCGCAGTACTCCCACCGCCACGTACTCAAAACCCGCCATTTACCTCTTCTCTTCTCCCATTCAAAAACCTTTTTCTCTCTCTCTTTTTCTCTCAAACCCTACCCCCATTTCAAAATACATACATACATACACACACAGTCACTGTATCTATCGATCCCCACACGAGAAATGTATGCGACGGACATGCAGACCAAGTCCTCCGAGCTGGCGGCCACCATCGCCGCGGCGGTGTTACCGGCGCAGATTATCTCCGCTTGCGCCGCCGTGGAGAGCTTTCTCCGGAAGCATACACCCGACCAACAGCGGTGGTTCTTTTCCATCACTTTCCCCACCCTGATTTCAAGAGTTTTTGGCTTCGATGATTCATCGCCGCCTGTCTCTTCACCTGCGAGGCGCCCCTCCTCGAATGGATGGATCGATGTTGCTGCATCGGAAAACGATACGGAGCTTTCCGGTAAGGCTTGATTTCTGGATATATATATTCGTGTGATTATTTCATTAATTTTTCTTCGTTTCCGAATTTTGACCTAATCTGTATGAAGTAGCTTGTATACATTGTCTTTCATAAGATTTTCGGAATTTAATCTCGACTGGATTCTATTTGCTAGAAATGTCTCAGCAGCTTTTTTAGTCGTTTAATTTTTTTTTTTTTTTATCTAGGTTTATACACTTAGCAGACACTGTTGAGAAAGCTATATTTGTTGTGATAGCTGTATTTAGGCAACTGGAGTAATAATACGTTTGACATATATACGTGACACGTCTTTTGTGCCTGGCTGTTACAGGTAGGATTTTCGGCCTACTGGCACCAAATGCTCTTCTGCTGTCTTCAATCTCGGCGATTGATCGTCTGTCACTTGTTAAATATGTTTTTCCTTCTGAACGACTACCAGAATGGGTTCGTTACATGCTTCTGAAAGACCGAGATTGCCGGGTTCTGGCGGATGTATGTCCTTTATTTAAGAACAGGGTTAAAGGAGATTCAGCTAAGGGGTCTTCGTACCAGGTCCAATTGAATGTTTTTGAATATTACATGTTTTGGTTTGCTTATTACCCTGTTTGTAGAGGTAATTCTGAGGGTTCGGAGACCGTGAAGGTTCAGAGAGCAAAAAAGTTTAGATTGGAGAACTGGTCCTATTCAATTCCTGGTCTTTCAAGTGTGAAAAGGGGACAAGAAAAGAAAACTGAGGTTAATTTGTATATACGGCTGTTATATGTTTACCTTCATCACTTTGTGCCTACACACAACTTGGGTGTTCACCAGCCATATCGTAGTTCCCTACTTCATTATACCTCTGAATATGATGGTTCTGCTATTGAGCGAGCAGCATTTATGGTCAACACATTGATCCATTTTTGGCTGGTTGACAATGATTTTTCACCTTTACCCGTGGATGTTTGCAAGTCATTTGGTGTAACTTTCCCTTTTAAGTCTGTCTTGGGTGAGTCTCCTCCTACTTCGGGCTTGGGTGATGCGATAAATGTTTTCTCCAAGTACTTGAACCTGGGTTCACAGCAAGCTGTGGAAGGATCCAATCAGATTGAGTATTCAGTGAGTCCTGATGTTAATTCGAGGAATACTCTGTTAAGCATACATTCAGTTGGTTCCTGGAACTTGTTGCTACAGAGACCATTATACAGATTTATTTTGAGAGCATTTCTGTTTTGTCCAGTGGATACTTCCATAAAAAATGCATCACAAGCATTTTCCGTCTGGGTGAATTACATGGAACCTTGGTCTATTAACTTTGAAGAGTTTTCTGATCTTCATGAACTTCCTGGAATGCCCGTCAAAAGTTCGGCAAATTGTGTCAATAACTCATTGGCTCCTGGATATTCATCCTCTTGGAAAGGATTTTTCTTGTCCAATTACCTGTTCTACAGCTCTTTGGTCATGCATTTTATTGGATTTGCACACAAGTTCCTTCATGCAGATACAGAAGTGATAGTTCAGATGGTTGCAAAGGTAAAGGTTCATCCGTTTCATTCCTGAAAGTCTTTGCCTTTTCAGTAATCTGATATCTTTTGGTGTTATTCTGTATGATAGCATGAGTTGATTACCTTACTTCGTGTTCTCTATAGTCAGGCGTAGTCTTTAAATGATATCTTCAATCTTGACCATAAATTTGTACCAACTGTACTCTTAATAACAGTTGTGTTCTTTAGCTCATCAATTTGTCACATTTAGTCTATGTTTGTTGAAAGAGGTGAAAAGTACCTACTTTGGTCTCACGGTTCTCTAACCTCTTAATAGTTGATATGTCGCTTACAGCACCCATTGTCCCCCATCTCTGCGTATTGTGCTCGGTACTTTTGTTTATTTTACTATTAGTCAATCAAATTCCTGTATCATGCTACATTAGTAATTCAATCTAAATGAATTTAGGCTTGCATGTGAAATTGCTCATAGTTATTCTTTAAGTGATTTATAAAGTATACTATTCAATGCACATATGAAGTATACAAGAGTTCCAAATGTCTGATAAAGAGATTGAGAGTTCATTTTTTGAGTAAATGCGTTGCCCGGAAGTCAAGACACAATAACCTAGTAAACTGGAAAGCTTGTGTTGCAGGTTTTGAGTTGTAAGCCATGTAAAAAAACTGTGTTGTATAATTTGCTAAAATGTTCTTTGCCAATTCATAAGGTTTGTTATCCATTGAAGAAAATACGGAAGGCTGGAATTTTGGTTATATAATAAGGATAAAATTTTATGTGTGGCAGAGCAATGCGTCTATGTGGGAGACCATTGGTGAGTAAAAGGATATGGTGTGATCTTATTAATGTGGTGCAACTAATGGATATTAGTAGAGGTTGTCCTTAGGTTTGTCATGAATATTTGTCTTGCTTATTGCCCCGCAAATTGTTCGATAGCTTCTCCAAAAGAAAGCTCTAGTTCCTTGCAAATACAGGTTAATGCACCTTCTTTTTTTCAAAATCAAACAGCATTTATTGAACTAAGGCAAGCGATGCCCGTGAAAACAGATCCAAGAGCACAGTGAGTTGTATGGCTGAATGCCTTAGTAAAGTGGTTGCTTCATCCTGTGACTCTGAACCTTTCATTCGTAAAGTCAATGTTCTGGACTCAGACGAGGTTCTGGATTTTATACGATGGCAACTCTTGTTTATGCTTCAGTATTTTATGATTAGGCTAGTGGAGATGTAATGAAATAAGTAACTGAGCTGGACCTTGATTTCAGGAAGAAAAAAAAGTACTTAGCTTGTATTTTCTGTTTATGTTTCTGATCGCCAGTTCTTTCTCTGCCATCAAAATTACATATCATTAGTATTTTCTCCTGAGCTTGTCCATATCTCTGAAACCTGTTCTTTCACCTACTGGGATGTACACATTGCGAATCTAAGCCAAGTATTCTCATTGGGAACGAGGTCATAAGTATTTGAACATCCAATGCTGCCAACGTTTTACTGGTTGGACTTTTCTTGCCTTTAACTGCCTAGCACTTCATCATTGGGATTGAGAACCCAAAACTGTAACGAACTGATAATCAAAGCTCTGTTTGGATATGGAGGAGGTAGTTACCCCTTAGATGGAAACTTTCCGACTTCAGAGTAGTACTGGCCTATAGGCAACCTCACAATAACCTGTTAAAAGGTAGGCATACATTTTCACTTGAATTGAGGAGGAGGTAGCAGCTCCTCTGGCTACCATTTGAGTGATTGCATTTGAATGTGTCAGGGAAAAGGCATGGATGGGTGTGATGCAGAAAACCAACTGTTGAAATCAGGTATATTTCAAGTGAGAAATGAGTTGTGTGGAGAACAAGGCAGCTAACAGATGGGCCGGTCCTTTTTACCTTAGTTCATAATTTGCTATTCCACCTTCCAAGTTTGAACAGCAGGAATCTTAGCCCAGCAAATCCACCAACCCAAATATAACCTTTTATTATTTTTTTTTCTGTGGAGCAAATGTCTGGATAGGTCAGTGGTTTTGCTCAATTTGCTACGTGTCATCTCTTCATGCTCCCTTCCCTATTTCTATGGACGTTGTGTTACTGGCTGTTTCAACCATTTACCTATATGTTTGAACTACCCATGTACATTGTTTTTTGTGGCTGAGAGAATAGGAGATCAAGTGTATCAACTGACCAGCTCATTTCTTGCTTGACTGATCTTGAGCCATGCTTGCTTTGTTTTTTGGTGCATTTTGTGCCCATGACTAGAGTTTTTGTTTTGTTCATAATCTTCTTTCTACCCCTTGATATAAAGTACAAACCAATTTTTTATGTCATGGTATCATGGAATGCAAGTAGACAATCATGTAAAGCACAAGCAAGCATAATAACATGGTTTGCAAGACTGGTATTGGAAGCACTAGTCATAGTTGTTGAGAGTGAACCACCTAGAAAGAAGAAATAAAATTATGAACCTTTACTTTTCAAACATTGCTGTAGCTCTAGATCTTCTATTTACTTTTGATCAAATATATCATCGTAGTTATGAATTAGACAACACCTAGTCTTTTTGGGGGAAAAGAGTGACTCTTTCCCGTCTCTTTTCTGACTCTAGAATCTCTCTGTGTATTCTATACTTAGTTGTTGCCTATTTGCATGACAAGCGCCAACTTGCTACTCATGTTGACGCAGATAACATTGTGTCTTGGCAACCTCTTAGTTACATGAGGCTGCTCCGGAACACATGTCAAGGTGGATAATTCTTGTTGAATAGGTGGCATTTTCACAAATTTCTAGGGGTATTGGAGAGCTTTACTGTTTACCTCTACCTACAACTCCTCATGGCCTTTATTACATGAAATCTACATTTTTTTTCGTGATGCTTACCTCATTCCTCACTGCTTTATTTTTCCTTAATGAGATGTTACTGATGTTACTTAATGAGTTAATGTACTAAAAATTTCTGAGGTATTATGATTTGAGTTACCTATCACAGAAATTTGCTGCTTGAAATGTTGCACTTTGTGTAGAGTGCAGGAATTATCTTGAAATATGTTTGATACTTGCTTAATTTTTGGTAGAAGCAATATAAAACTGTAAATGGGTCTTACATGGATAGCTTTTACCATCACCAGCTTAGTTAGACCCTTAGTCAACGAGTTTAGGTTGACTTAAGTCTAGATAATACCCATTTAGCCCATCGAGATGACCAATTCTCACATAATGTGTACTTAAACTCCTGTAACTCTTAGGTATAAGTTTAGGTTTTGAAGTTGAGCTTGGTCCTAAATATTGCTGACAACATCATCAGTTTGCTTAACTGGTTCTCACTAGTCATAGGTAACATAGTCTGCCAATTTTGCTTGACAAGTGGTACATGTTAGATGAACAGGCGTTGGACTTGTTTGGGGAAGTGCCATTGGAATGTTTACATATTTTCCAACTTAATGCAGGTTATAAACATATTAACTTCTTCTGTTGAGCTGATGGATGTCTTAAAGGAAGTTGACACAGTTTACCATTCAAAAGCCACCGAATTCTCTAAATCAGCTCTGAGAGTATATATTCCCACAATTCGCCAACAGTTGCAGGTATCTGTCTTTGCTACTCATTGTTTTTTTTTTTTCTAACAATTTTTTTCCTTCACGAGAACTTCCCGGGTATGTAGATCTACGCAATTGTGTTCCCTTTATTTCATTTTTTTTGCTGAAACTGCCATAAGGAACACACTGGAGGTAATCTATCTATTAAATGCTGGGTGTTTTGAAGTCTTGAAGCCTTGGTCTTTAACTGTTGGATTGGGTTTCACCTAGCTGGAACGCTCCAAAATAGCCACAATCATGAACGTGTTTTTAAGCAATTATTGTCCAAGTATCTTATTTCTTGTGTTGAACTAGTGTGTCAAATATACCTGTTCATGCATTGTAGCTGGGTTACCTTTTTTTTTTGGCAAATTTTATTTCTGAAGAATGTTTATTTGTAAGTTAATTTTTGGGCATTCTAGTCTTCGTCTCCAGCTGAGGACGAGAGTCAGTTCTGTTTACTTTTAATTCTTACTTTTCTGTTGCTGGGACACTTTGTATTATATTTGCTTTTGGTGCATCGCGCCAGCTCTTACTTTCTCCTTCATTTGTTTAAATTTTTCGTCAGGATTGGGAGGATGGGCTATGCGAGAGTGATGCCGATGGATCCTTTCTGCATGAGAACTGGAACAAAGACTTGCGGCTTTTTGCTGATGGAGAAGAGGGTGGGCAGCATTTACTTCAGGTTAGAACTTTAAGCTGTAATACTCTTTTTTCTTAGCATCCATTCACACCATAACTACTACTGACTGTTCCCTATCTGCAGCTCTTTTTGTTGCGTGCAGATTCCGAGCTGCAATCAATTTCTGGAAACAATCTTGCTCAGAATCTCAAGTTACTTGATTCCATGAAATCCCAGTTGGGGCGTCTCTTTGGCAGTCCTATAGAGAAGCCCTTGTCTGGAACGCCAGAGCCAAGACGTCAGCAATCACGGGATGAAATGTTTAAGCCAAGAAGTTTTGGCAACCACATAGGGGCTGAGATAAAATATCGGGGGGATTGGATGAAGCGGCCCGTTTCTGATGACGAGGTTGCATGGCTAGCTAAGTTGCTTGTTAGTATATCCGGGTGGATAAACGAGAGTGTTGGGTTGAACCAGGTCGAGGGAACCCAACAGAGCCCTGGTTTGACCTACGTTGAAGTTGAGGGCGGGGATAGGAGTGTGTATGGATCCATGGAGACTGCGAAATTGGTTTTGGGGTTTGTTATTTCTTGGATTATGTGGTTAGGAAATGGTGGAGTGCGGTTTATGAGAATGCATGGTATAAGAGTGAATCTGAGGATGCTAGCTTCAAAAAAGGTAGTTGCAATGGTGTTTATATTTGCTGCGTTTAATCTCATGAAGAGGGCTCTGACAGTGTAGAAATCTTTGTATATAAATCTGAACCAGAAACAATGAAGAAGTGAACAGTGTCATTGTATAATACAAAAAGAGGTCATTACAGTGTGTTTTTGTTTATATTTCACATCGAGAGTTCTTTGTACGCACAAATGAAGCTCTGATTTTGCATTTCGAGCCTAGACGTCCCAAACTGTACTGCACTTAGTTAGCTGCATTATACGCTAATTATAAACTGTCATTGTGTCATTGTGCGGGAGCTGTGTTCCTTTTTGGCCGATGATTTCCTTCTTCGAGAACTTGCCCAGATACGCATTTTACTTAATAATATGGTTCAACATGTCTTGATAAGTGGTCGTATGTAATTTGGGTGGACATTGCGGGGTATCATATTTTGGGTCACATGTGATAATAAGGTGCCAGTAATATATCCTCAGTACTTGATGTTTATTAATTACGGGCGATGTGTAATGAAACACTTCTTTTTCTTTCTTGTAAACGAGTGTCGTCTATTAAACAATTACGTGTAGGATCTGGATTCAAGTGTTTACTGAAATTAAGAGTCTCAATATAAGAGTCGAGACTCTTTCATGCAGATCACTAGTTGACAATTCCAAAAGATTTGAGCCTTCTTTATGCCAATCCAAAACAGTGCAATGAGGATTATATTCGTCAGTTCGCGAATAAAAAAACTCTGGGTTGAGAAAATGTATAATTTTCGTAGAGGGATAAAATTATAATGAACCGTATAACATAGAGAGTTTGTTAATAATAGCCCAATTTATTTTTTTAATATATCATGACTTAAATTTAACGATACTTAACAAGCATTACATATACGTATGGGTGGTAGATATAAAACGTTTTTGTAATTTTGCAAACACGATCGATCAACTATAGACACACGTGTCAATAAGATATCCAATCCTATGGTGGAAGTAGAACAACATGTGATTGAACAATCCGGTAAGTAGGCGTACGTACTATACAGGATCTATCTGTCATTGGGGTTGTCAAATTCAGTTAATAATTTGAAGATGCATGATGATGAGTCATGGGTAGGTGGGGTTGGTTGTCGTGTTGCGCGTGTAGCTACATGGACCACTGGACCAGTACTTACCGGACAGCGGCTCATGCATGCATGCTAAATTCTTCTTCACTACTTGTAATTGTTATTATATTATATTGTCCTATTGTACGTGTTAGGTTGGCCATCAACTCACACTACAATATAATATTTAACTATTTTCCCACAAATTTTTCATGCACCAAATTAAACAATATAATAATGACGTCTTCAAAGACTAGTAGTAGCGCTGCATCCAACAATAGATGTTTTAACAGAGGGGCATGGACGACTGAAGAAGACACGAAATTAGCTCAATACGTACATCATTACGGCCCTAGAAGATGGAAATCCGTTGCCCTAAACTCCGGTATGTACATATACTTATGCATTTTTAATCTGCCTAGCTAGCTAGCTAGTTGTCGATCGACATTTCTTTCTTCGATCTTCTTAATTAATCAATTGTACGTACGTAAACTTTTTGATGCAGGTTTAAATAGGTGTGGAAAGAGTTGTAGGTTGAGATGGTTAAATTATCTTAGACCCGAAATTAAGAGAGGCAACATTTCTGATGCAGAAGACGACTTGATACTAAGGCTTCATCGCCTCCTAGGCAATAGGTATATATGTAATTCAATATTTCTCTCCAAATGAACTATTATATAATAACATTATAAGTTGTATATCTTTAGAACTAATTAATTATGACTGATATTATTTATATACGTATTATATGTAGGTGGTCACTAATTGCACAAAGACTTCCAGGAAGAACCGATAACGAAATAAAGAATTACTGGAATTCTCATTTGAGCAAGAAAGCTAAACTTATGGAGAAATTACCAGCTGCACCCACATCATTAATAATAATAAAAGATGATCAAGATGAAGAGGAAACTCATGTCGAAAGCATGGATTTTGATGATGAACAACTTGATCATGAAGATGGTGCTGATGATGATGAACTGAGCAGCTCCCACGACGCATTCGGTGAATTGTTTGATTTTTCAACCAAAGGAACCTATGGACTGGAATGGGTCAAAAGTTTTCTTGAACTTGAGGAAGATTCATCAAAACTATAACTTTTATTAATGTTTTTAGGATGAATTGATAAAGAGTGATATATCTTGTAATTTATAATTAATTAACTAAAAATAACGGAGTATCATGAAAAATATTAGATTTAATCCGTTCACATTGGAGTTGGTTTTATTGCAATCATTCTTTTTTTGTATTTTCGGGGAATTTATATGTGTTGGTGTGTGCGTGTGTGAATATTATTAGTTGGATTTTGTTGTTAATCAGCGTAAACCAGTGTACTGTTATTAAGAGGACAACTTGCTGGAGCGGCTAGGGTTTTGAGAGAGGAATAGAAAGAAAGGAGAGACGAACGAGCTATTCTCACTATCAGAAAATTACATAATAAATAAAATAATACAGAAAAGAACTATTTATACTAAGTCTATAATGGCCACTTTTGAGTCGGCCCATATATACAAATGTTCTATTAAAAACATGATTTTGGGTGTAACTTAAGGCCCCCCCTCAAGAGGGGCATGAATGTCGATGATGTCCATCTTGGACACTATTCTCTCGAAAGGCTGTGGAGATAGCGGTTTGGTTAGGATGTCTGCTATTTGATGGTCGTTCGATATGTGTGCGATTTTAAGTAAGCCTTCTTACACTTTCTCGCGGACGAAGTGGCAATCTATTTGTATATGCTTCGTTCTCTCGTGATGAACCGAGTTGATGGTGATGCAGTAAGCACTCCGACTGTCTGTTAAAAGGAGCAGATTCGTGACTGTTGAATGTGTAGGTCTGTAAGGAGTTAATTAAGCCAAAGAATTTCGCATGTGGTCGTCGCAACAGCCCGGTATTCGGCTTCTGTTGAAGATCGGATCACCGTGGGTTGCTTCTTAGCTTTCCATGACACAAGGGAGCTACCGATGTAAATTGCATAGCCCGTTATGTTGCGTCGTGTATCTGGACATGCGGCCCAATCGTTGTCACAAAAAGATTTTAAATAGGCCTCAGATTTACAGGGATAAAATAAACCTTTTCCTGGTGCAGATTTTATTAAAACACGATGGGCTGCTGCTAAATGATAAGTAGTGGGTTGGGCCATGTGCCGAGTTAAACATAGAATACTAAAGGCCAAATCGGGCCGAGTGATAGTTAAATAAAGTAAACGGCCCACTAAGCATATGTATGCAGTAGGATCAGTCAATAAAGGATGGTCATTTTTCTTTAAATGGGTTGAAAAATCCATGGGAGTAGAGGTGAGTTTGCACCCTATGTACCCTGACTCTGTTAAGATGTCCATGACGTATTTTCTATGGCATAACGAGATGCCTTTTTGACTCCTAGCGACTTCTATTTCCAAAATATATTTTAAGTTACCCAAATATTTGATAGTGAAACGGTCGTTAAGATGAGCTTTAAGGCTATTTATCTCAAGAATGTCGTTACCTGTAAGAATGATATCGTCAACATAAACACATAAAGTGGTAAAAGAATGAGCATGCTTCTTTACAAATAATGAACAATCAGACACGGTTTGGACATAACCAAAATCTTTGAGGCAAGTGGTCAATTTATAGTACCACTGTCTCGACGCTTGTTTAAGACCGTAAAGACTCTTTTTAAAAAGACATACCCGATTATCCGACGGAGAACAATAACTGGGTGGGGGTTTCATATAAATGGTTTCATCTAAATCACCATGCAAAAATGTGTTATTCACATCGAGTTGTTGTAAATGCCAATTTTGCGAAGTAGCTAAAGAAAGTAAAACATGCACAGTAGTTAATTTAGCTACAAGAGAAAACGTATCGAAGTAATCAAGTCCCTCCTCTTGGGTATACCCCTTTGCTACTAATCGAGCCTTAAATCTTTCTATTGACCCATCATCTTTATATTTAACTTCGTAAACCCACTTACAACCTATACAGTGTTGATTTTCTGGTAAGTCAGTCAAGACCCAGGTATTTGTTTTCTCAAGAGCTTCTATTTCATTTTTCATAGCAATCTGCCATTCTTTAGATTTATTTGCCTCAGTAAAAGTCTTAGGCTCAGTTATTTGAGACATAGCTACAGTGAATGCTTTATGTTGATTTCCAAGTTGAGAAACAGATAAAACATATTCAATAGGATATTTGACTTTAAAATCAGAGAAGCTAGCATTAGCCTTATGAAGAGAATGGGGAATATCATAGTCATAAGATTTTAGATAAGCAGGTGTAGTGATTGCTCTACCATATTTTCTCAAAGGAACAACATGACTAACATAATCAAAATTATTTGCAGGCATAACATCAGTGATAGGTAGCAAGTTAGGAGATGGCAAATTATCGGCAGGCATATCATTGGCATTAGACATATTAAGAGCAGGTAATGAGTTAGAGCAAGGAGTGTTGCAAACAGAGGTGTGCTCCTGATCCTGGTCACTGGAAATGAAGGTGTTGTCCAGCTCCAGTTCTACATCCAAATGTGGTGTGGGCATTTGAGAGTAGCCATCACTAACATCACTTGTTTCAGGCAAGACTGGGAGTTGATGATGAATATTGTGGACAGGAATTGCGGCAGATGAATCCTACAAAACAACGAAAGGATTTGTGCATAGAGGTGTTTCTCTTTTGGAGAATCACTAAGGGTTAGTGGCACATGAGTTTTAAAAGGAAATTCATGTTCATAAAAAATGACATTCCTGGAGATAATGATCTTTATAGTATCAATGTTTAATAAGATGTATCCTTTTGTGCCCTGAGGGTATCCCAGAAAGACACATTTTTGGGCCCTAGGGTCAAACTTTTGCCTATGAGATGTAATAGTGGAAGCATAACACAGTGAACCAAAGACCCTTAGGGAATTATAATCATGTTTCTTATGAAAAAGCTTTTCATATGGGGTCTGATATCCTAAAACAGATGATGACAGTCTATTTATTATGAATGCAGCAGTTGAGACACAATGAGCCCAATATTCGGTGGGTACATTAGATTGAAATTTAAGGGGCCTAGCTACTTGAAGCAAGTGTTGATGCTTCTTTTCAACTAATCCATTTTGGTGATGGGTCTCAACACAACTTCTTTGGTGAATAATACCAAGATCAGTGTAGAAATTCTTTAAAATAAATTCAGTGCCATTATCTGATCTGTGTATCTTGATTTTCATAGAAAACTGTCTTTCAACCATTTTGTAAAAATGAAGTAAGTGAGTTTGAACATCAGTTTTATGTTTCATGAAAAAAAAAACCCATGTGCACCTAGTAAAATCATCTACTATGGTTAAAAAAAATCTATGACCATGAATAGAAGGCACTGAATATGGCCCCCACACATCTCAGTGGATTAATTCAAAAGCAGTAGATGTAGAAGATGTACTTAAAGGAAAGGGAAGCTTCTTTTGTTTAGCTAAATGACAAGTTTCACAAGAATCATGAGAATTACAATCAGAGAATGATAAATTTGAAAGAGATGACAATTTTTGGGCAGAAGGACGTCCAAGTCTTTGATGCCAGAAAGAAACTGTAGATCTATTTTTAGAAAAAAAACAACATTACAAGAGGACTTATTGAAAAGAGTTTTAATGTCCAAAACATAGAGACCATTGCAAGGCCTAGCAAAATCAATCATCATCCTCATGGCTGTGTCCTGCAGTACACAGACAAAGGAGAAGAAATGTAGGGAAATATTTGTTGTTTTTGTTAACTTTGAAACTGAAATCAGGTTGTAACTTAAATCTGGCACAAGGAAGGCATCTTTGAGCACAAAATTATCATGTAAAGTAACATCACAAATAGCAGTGGCAGTGGAAACATACTTATTTGGCAAATAGATAAGGGTAGTAACAGGTAATGAATTTTGAAAAAAATTGTTTGTCACACAGCATGTGATCAGTGGCCCCTGTATCTAAGATCCAAGTTTCCTTAGGTTTAAACAAGTCATTATAGGAAGAGCAACAAAGAGGGAAAGAGGGAGTTATACCAACTATTGAGGTAACAGTAGCAGCAAAAGGCTTGGCAGATGGTTGTGAGGCAGAGGATGAATCCTCTTAGCTTTGGTGAAGGCCAAGAATTGCTCAAAAAGAGCTCTGTTAGAGACCTCAGCAGGTGCAGATTGTGTGAATGTGTCGGGCAGAACCACCTCTTCTGACTGGGTGACAGAGTTGGCTGATGGAGCTGTGTTGTTGGGAGCCTGTCTCTTCCCAGTACGACCCTCCCAGCCGGGGGGTATCCTATAATCTGAAAGCACCGATCAAAAGTGTAATCGCTAAAACCACAAAAGGTGCACTTCAGCCTATTTTTATCACGAGCAGGCGACTTGTTGAACCTAGGGTTTCCTGGATTAGGCCTAGGGTTCACCACAGAAGGCTGAGAGCGGCTAAGCTTGGTGTAAAACTTATGGGAGAAACTTATTTGTAGGGTAGGTTCATTCACCAAGATGGACCATCTTATAAAGTTCAAATAAAAATTAGGCCTTGCTCGATTACTACTCTCCATTAACTTGCCAAATTGGATCAATATGGTATTTAGCATTCACCTTGATGACATGCCCTATATTGTTGGAATAACATATGAGACTTGCAGTAATGATGGCACTTTCAATCCCATATGTTGTAAATCAGAGTTCTTGATTGATTCTCCAAGTTGTTGAAGTGACGACAGTGATGGTATCCTTAGAACCATATTTTCCCTGCGAAGATGGGAGTACATGGCGAATTTCTTAGGGAGCACGACTCCATCAGCCATTTGAAAAAAAAAAACTCTGATAAGAACCTAATTTAATTATTGATGATACTCAATAGACTCTTATGAGAATAATCTCAAAATCCATAATGAGTCTACGCCTATTTTGAGTAAGTCAAATTATTAAGTAGTTTGAAAGTCCTGTCCATTAGCTTCTAAATAATAATAAGTTTGCTTCACATATTTCAGCCTACAAAACACTTTGTCACTGATAGAAACTGAAACCCATATTTCTCTACTTAAAAGGTCTTGTTAAATGGAGGGGGAACTCTTCTTTATTAACACTAATCAAAGAACAAACCCAAGCGATGTAGAATAATATATTCTCAACCCGCCCCCTCACGTGTAGCCCGATAATTATCTTCGGTGTCATCACGTGGGTAGGTCGTGGAGCCCAACATACGTCTTGGTTTGGCTCTGATAATATATAAATATTAAATGTCTGTTAGAGAGGGTAGACATTTAATATTTATATATTATCTCCAATACGTCCCCTCGCGTGCAGGCTGTAAATCTTTTGTTATGCATGTCATGTGTCACTTTTGATAATCGGGTAGCGGTGGAATTCGAACCCAGGACCTCCTACTTGGCTTGAGCTCTGATACCATGTTAAATTGCCCTTTAAATCATCAAAAGCCATTCGATCCGTTCTTATTTAAACTAGAATGACACTCATTTGATGCCCAACTCATTAACTATTGAGAAAAGTTTATACCAACATGTACGCAATAGCATGACACAACAAGGCCCACCCCGTATTAGTTCTTTTCCAAAACACGACTTCCTGTTCCAATGAAATCCAACTTAGCAAAGCTCACTTCTCTCTCTCTAATTTGAAATCTCCAACTTTTTCCTTCCTCTTGTTTTCCTTCATTTTTTGTTTGAAACTTAGGCCAATGATAATTTGAAATTATATCTCATTTCATATTGTTGTTTGTTCCATCATGACATATTGTTGTTCGATCCCCATCTATCACCATGCTTTATTTTGAAATTCAAAATATTATTAAAGTCGCACAAGTATTTATTTTGTGCCACTTTATCATTTTGATCACAACTTCTTCTTCAGATGTCGAAATTACGAACCGTGTTTTGCATTGAAAACTAGTCATTATGATTTCGAAGCATTATATGAATCACTTCATAAAAATGTACAAAAACATCTAATTTATGCCACTTTTGAGGACAAGCTCTTCTGATATCCTTCGCTAGTTTATCTTTGAGGAGCACCTTCACGGACATCTTTTATAAAATATATCTTTGAATAACACCTTAGTATGCATCATAATATTCCTTTGAGGAGTAGTCCTTTCTGGAGTTTACCTTCAAGGGGCACCTCAGTTCTTGCCTTTTATATTGCATCAATGGTTGTTTGCTACTAACTATATAATTCAATATTACATGTTGCTTTAGAGATTCTTCAAAGTCGATGATTAATGTATTTGGAGACGTTCAATGCCTTAAAAGGCATTTAATGCCTTAATAGGTGTTTAACGCGTTAAGTGGCGTTCAATGCTCAGTGCACTAATGTATTTAGTGACTTCAAAGGCGTCTTTAGTGCATTTAAAAGCCTTTATGTGCCTTAAGTATGTCATTTAGTCGCTTCAAAGGCGTTTAATGCCTTGAGAGGTCTTCAATGCCTTGAGGGGTGTTTTGTGCCTTACGAGGCATTAGAGATAGTTCAAATATATATATATATATATATATATATATATATATATATTGGATACATTAGAGGGGGTGACCCCAAAAGGCAGGCGAGGAAAAAGTATTTAGTGAAAGTGTGAGAGCTAATGCCGCTAGTTGTATCAAACATCAAACAATGACAAATGGGACCAGGTGGTGTACTGTAGTTTTCAGTACCTTAGTAAAGCATTCTTTAATGTTATGATGTATAGATTGTTTTTAATATTCTTAGAGGATTCCCTTTAATGTCATTTGTCATTTGTCATTTGTTGCAGATTGATACCTTTGTTGAAAAGTGAATTTTTCAGTCATTTGATGCTACTTTGAGAAATGGGCTCGATACCTTCAGTTTCCTTCTCAATGAGCTCTCTATTTGGAGGGATAAATTTCATGTAGAATATGATCACGATGTTGTCTCTATCGTATTCAACACCGTGTTTATGATGTTAATAAACATCACATTGAGTCATTCGTTGAATTTATTTACAATATTTTCTCAAATTCTAGCACACAATAATCTTTTTTGGTAGCGCTTCTAATGTTGAGAAGATAGTTGTTGGTGTTGTTGCTAAAGATAAGACAATGTTGCTGACAACAACATGAGGACTTTATCTGCCAAGCTCCAGCTCACCACCACCAGTTGTTGTTGTTGTCATTGTTCCTCATCATGCTGATTGTTTTTTTTTTTTTTTTTGCTTTTTGGCTATTTCTCGTTTGTTGTTGTCTATTGTTTTATTGATTGTTGACTTGAGTTTTTTTTTTATACTATTTATTTTTTGGCCATTTATCTTCTCGTAACTAGCATGACTTGTTCCTTCAATGACGTTAACTTGTAGTTTTGCTCCAGTTAATATACAACATATCACATTGTCTAGTCTTTTATGTGTATTTTCTTTAATATCTTCGTTGCGAGTTTGATACTTGTTAGTCATGTTGGTATGTTAAGAATTACCTTCTCTTTAATAATTTTGAAGTTTGTCTAGGTAGATAAATGATGCTATTGTGGCAACTTCTCTAAGAGTTTCCTCGATAATATTGCTAACAAATGCTAGCTATCTCATTTTAAATTATCAGTTGTAGGAATAACTCAGATTCAAGATCCTTCTCCTCCCTTAATATATTGCAAATAGTGGTGCCTTTCGCTGCAACTTTGGCGATCTCATGATTCTGCACCTTATTCACTTTCTTTTAATGAGGCAAGTGTTATTTGCTCAATTCTCCAATTCTTTTACCCCGCTTTCACCTTAGTGAGAGTCAAATTCGTCTTCTTGGATTCTCCATTACGATGGAGCTATCGACTGCCTCTTGTGCCTTTTATGAGATATCGCACTAATGAACCTATTTTCAATTTAAATTTGGATCTATGTGAAATATGAGCCCTAGTCTAGGGTGGAGGTACTTCAACAATTACATCTCACATGGATAGTTGTTCTAGGTTACTTACTACAATTGTTGGAACAACCATCAAATTTGTGCTTACAATTCCAGTAATACAATAGGTCATTTTGTTGCAAGGTGTGGCTGAAGTGTTAAGAGCCATGTTGGAGGAGCCATAACTTAGTTTCATGTGGTACTTTCAATGGAGCCTCTCATTTTTTGTTATCATTTCTATATGTACAAATGCAATAATTTGTACTAAATCGTCTAATAACACAAGGAGCCCCTGTGGGCGAGCATCGCCGATGCTGGAGGTGTTGTGACCTTTGTTGCTAGTGATACTTTTATCGAAGACCTCTCATCAACTATCATCATGTTGCTTGTACAACTTCAATAATTTGTACTCACCGGATCCCCCCAGTTTTAGAATGTTGTTGAGGTGTCACTAACCATGCTATAAGTATCGAGACCTTAGTTACTGGTGGTGCTCCACTAGAACCATCTGATTAGTTGTCATAATTGTTGCTTGTAAAACTGCAATAATTTATAATTATGAATGTGGGCCTTTTTCAAGAAAAAACGATATTCTTGTGTAGAAGCAGAAATGATGTGAATTATTCAAGAATGGAAATCGACTGCTTTACAAAAAGAACATGGTAAGTCCCCCAATTCCAAGTTGCAGTTGAGGTGCCATTAATGATGTTATAGGTGTCGAGACCTCAGTTACTGCAATGCTTTCACTGTATCCCTCTCATCATGATTACCCATATTTGATCCCTTTATAGTCATAATACTTGATTAATAGCGTTTGTGATCAGTCCGTTTGGCGAGTTGCTCATTCGAACCGTAGCTCTCTTTTTGTCTTGTTCAAGCGTGTATCACCCCTAGCTCTGTTTCCCATTATTTTTTACTATCTTCCCTTTCTTTTGTTATGACTCGACTACTAACCTACAAGTACGAAAAAAACGATAAAACAGTAAAAATGCAACAAAGATAAGCAAAAGGACTAACAAAGTATATGGTAGAAGTTGATATTTTTGACTATTTCGCCTTAATTAAACTCAAACTTGGCATTTTTGATAATAACATGCCGCCTAATAATATTTTGCTACATGTCATACTAAACTATGAAAGCATGAGTAATTTTTGAATTTAGAATTGATTCTTATTCTTTGACAAACATTATATTATACCCAATTTAATATTAATTCGCTTCACGAATATCACGACTTCAAAAACATAAAACCTATGTTGCACGGATATGGATACGACGATACGGATACGGTACTGTACGGGTGTGGCGTTACGGATTTTTAAAAAGTAGACGATCCGGATACGACAACGATACATCTATACTATTAACTAAGAAAAGAGCCCCTACACTCACAAACGGGTGGTTATGATACCAAAATTTGAGTTTTCCAAAATGCCCACAATTTACTCACTTATCAAATCAAAATAACAAGGACAATAAAGTCATTTGAGGAAATTTAAAAATCGTAACCTCTAAACTTCTTCCCACGACTCCACATTTTTCTCAACTTCTTTCTTATCATTTTATTTTTCTCACATTCCCACAACTTTAATTTTTATTTGTTTTCTCTCACTGGCTTGATTCTCTCCATGATTTTCTCTCTCTAATATGGTATGACATTTTAATTTCTTTATGTTCGTTTTTCAGGAATTTAACTTTTTACATTCAAATTTCACATATTGAGTTATTGTTTTTTTTTTGTTTTTTGCCGTATGTTATTTATGATCTACAAATCTTTTAACTAATTCTTGAATAGATTTTTGGTTGTTGTTAATTGTTATGTGCAGTGAGATCTTGGAAGAAGTCTTACATTCACAGTTCTATATTAAGTTAAGGTACTTTATTGTTCAATTTTTCCTTTGTGTGCTTATATTTTATTTCTTAAATATCATCTGTTCATAATTCATAACTTTGTTAGGACTTTCAGTTTGTAGTTGATTGCGTTTTTCTCTTTGAACTTATGTTGAATTCAAATTGACAACTGTCTCTGTTGAGGAATCTTTTCACGACTCTTATTACCTTTACAGTTTGTTTTCGTTGTTTATTTTTTTTTTGAGTAAAATGCAAAAAACTACCCTGTGTTATTTCTAATTGGCAAAAAAACCCCTGTGTTATTTTTATTAGCAAAAACCCCCCTGTGTTATCCATAAATTAGCAAAAACCCCCTTCATGACATATTTTACAATGACAGTACCAATAATTAAGGATTTATAAGTATTACAATTTTATAATAAACATATACTTGTTACAATAAATATTATGCATCGTGTTATAAATTTTTTAGATTTTTTTAAAATTGTATAAAAACATAATAATATTAGTCGGTACCGTAATTATATTTTTACAGATCTAAAAACTAAGGTTTTCTTCAAAATTAATAAACAAAAATATTTTCTTCAATTTAATTTGAACATTATTAGTTCCATATGTATCAAAGACATACAATAAAAATCATATTTTGAGATCAATCTCAGTATGTGCGAATTAATTCAGTGTAGTAGGGGTTTTTTTGCTAATTTTGAAATAACACAGGGTTTTTTGCCAATTAAAATAATACAGGGGTTTTTTTGCCAATTAGAAATAACACAGGGTAGTTTTTTGCATTTTACTCTTTTTTTTTTCTCAATTAAGTATTGTTGACGCACTAAATAGTAATTACTGCAAAATACTTAATTATTCTTATCTCTTGAATTTGTTTTTATTGCACAAGTTTTCTATCATTTAACTATTCCTATTACTATTTTATAGGGGAGCACTCATCCATTCACGTATTGGTTGGTAGACCAATTATTTGTTATAGTACAGTTTACTACATTAAAAGATGACTTTTAAGTTGATTTCATATAAACGTGTTTCTTTTTTTAACCTTATGCAATTTGATATACGTTCAGATATTGATTGGATTTGAGAATCTTTTTTAATCTTTTCATCACTTTGTTTTCATTGCAAAGTATTTTTCGTTAATTAGCGTTCTCTCTTAATAACTGTTTTCCATGGATTACAACGTAACTTTTATTGGGTATTTTTTACGCAAAATCATAATTAATTTTTGCTTGCAAACATGTGCCAATAAGGTGAGTTTTCAATTTGCCAAATTTTGATCAAATCATAATAAGTACAATTAAAATTCGAAATAACGGCATGCCCACTAATTTTACTCCTCAATTATATTCTAGATTTGTAGTTATCGGATACAGATAAAATCGTAAAATATTAGCAACATATATTTATCAATTTAGCGTGTTTGAAACATGGTTTTTGCGTGAGCTTATAACAAGTTAGATATGTAGTTTTTCTTCAACCTTTTCTTTCTAGAGTTGCTTGGATTATATGATTTTTTTCCGATAAGTACCATGATTTTTGTCATCACTTTTTTTTTCGAATAATGTCATCACTTAATTATTGCGACATAAGTAATCTCATACTTTCTTTCAGTTAGTTACAGTCTCACTTTTTTTAGTACGTAAACTAATTATATTTTTCTCTTATCTTCTCAGGGTAAATTTGTAGATGAGAACCACAAATTTATGATTATATCCTAACACTTTTGGATTATAACCTTTGTTTTGTTTTCCAATTATTTGCCGGTAACGATTTGTGTTATTCTAAATGCACAACAAGCACTTTACAGATCATATATTTCATCATTTTTATTTTGTATGTTCAATAGTTACTAACTCAAATTATACCTTACGTTTTTATCGATTGTATACGATATATATATATATATATATATATATATATATTAATATATGTAAATTATCTGTAGCACTATAAGAATTTACACGCGGTCTCCGCGTGTGTCAAAGTTGCTAGTCTATATATATATTAATATTGATATTATAAATTTTAAATGGCACGTTCATAGTAAGTAAACTAATTTGTAAGTAAAAATTGATACCAAAAACATAAAAGCGATATTAACAATATAGTGAATTACGACGGTGGTGGTGGGCGAGTAGAAGGTGGCAACAACCATAGATTTGGTGTCTTGGTGGAGGTGGTTGAGAAAGAAAAAATTTTAATTAAAAGTGAGAAAAGTGAAATTTTGATCGTGAGCTAGTTAATTAATAATTACTAATTAGATTAAAAAAAATTATTTTTAGTTTTTAATTGTAGGTGTTATTTATTGAAGTTCGCCATCAATTTAAAAATATATAAAAAATACCCAAAATATTTTTGATACGCCCCAAATATGTATCGAATGCGTATTGGAAATTTTTTATTTTATTTTAATTAACAGATACGCCACATCGCGTATCAGATTCGTATCGGTAGTGTATCGGTATCGAATACGTATCCGATACAACACCATTACTTTTTTAGGTGTATCCGTGCATCATAGCATAAAACACTTCAAAAATATATCTTCTACTATTCTATAAGCGGGAATAGTGCTAGCATTGTTATTTGCATTAAAGTCCTTGTGGTTTTTAACTGTTTATTATTGGTCCTAAAATTTCTTATTATTTACTTTTGAGTCCCATGTTAAATTGTGAAAAGGCCCTTTAAATCTAATATTTTCTTATTTTTGTCTTCATAGGTTTTTGTTGTTTGACTTGTAAATTGTAGAACAATCTTTGTGGCTTTCGACTCTTTCACTTTAGCCCCTATAATTTCCTATTACTTGCTTTTAGGCTCTATAGTTAATTGAAACACGACCCTTCAAATTTTAAATTTTCTTCTTTTTGCCCCCAAAAACTTCCTATTACTAACTTTGGGCCCATGTTAAATTGTAAAACGGCCCTTCAAATTTGAGATTTTCTTATTTTTGTCCGCCCCATAGTTAATTGAAACACGACCCTTTAAATTTTAAATTTTCTTTTTTTTGCCCCCAAAAAGTTCATATTATTAACTTTGGGCCCACGTTAAATTGTAAAACGACCCTTCAGATTTGAGATTTTCTTATTTTTGTCCCCATAGGTTTTTGTTGTTTGACTTATGAATTGCAGAACAATCATGTACATTCCTCAAAACTAATGGATCGGCCCTACATTTTTTTATTAATCTATGTAAACCGTGAACGGTCCTCTCAGTTTTTAATTGTTTTGTTCTTGCCCCAAAAATTTTACGTTTTTTTATCTATGGACCCTGTGTAAATTGTTGAAACACCTTTTATTTTTAAATTATTTTAGTTTTGCCCTAAAAGTTTTACATTATTTAGGATCTCCATCATTCACTTTTTTTCGTATTTTGCCCCTTAATTTTGTATTGTTTATTTTGTTTACCAGAGTCCTCTTATTTTTGAACTTGTTGATTCCTGCCCCAAAGTTTATGTTATTTAACATAGTATCCCATCATCAACTGCATAATGGTCCTTTCACTTATAAATTTATTTACTTTTCGCCCTAAATTTATGATATTTAACTTAGTGGCCTGCTGTAAATTGCAGAACAATCCTTTTAGTTGAAAATTCTTTGATTTATGTCAAAGAAGTTTATGTTATTCAACTTATTGGTATATCTATACTATATAATTAAGGGGAAGGATTTTAGTCATGCAATTCTTTGTTTTCTATTTTGCCCTATAATTTCATCGAATTACTCTTCAATATGATGCAGCTCGAAAAAAAGAAAAAAAAAGCAACCGAAATTTTGAACTTTGTTGCGTGGGATATGATGGTGCAGACACACGTTGCTTACAACTTTGAAAGGTGGTGGTGTTGCACGTCGCCGAAGGCGTAGGGTGTTGTGGCTGTGATGCGCGTTCTTACTATACCATTTTTGATATCATTGAGTCACTTGAGATGTCGATGATATATTATCTAAAGAAGTATTATATATATTATCAAGTATTTAGTTCACAAAAATAAAATGAATTTTATCAATCTTTTTCTTATTTCGTTAAAAATTGTTACACAGATTTAATTACCATACAAAATAAAAAAAAATTAATTACACCCCAAACTTTATAGAATGCTTTCACATTTTTTCCAACATGGATCTCGTACGAATTAACATACTTATTGTTGTCATATTTAATTGCATGTCAGTCCTTGGAGTTTTTAACTTTTTCACTATTCCTATTAATTAATTTTAGGCCGAATGTTGAATTGTCAAATGGCCCTTCAAATTTGAGATTTTCTTATTTTTATCCCCAAAAGTTTGTGTTGTTTGACTTGTAAATTGCAGAACAATTCTTGCGGCTTTTGACTCTTTCACTTTTGCTCCTATAATTTTCTATGACTTACTTTAAGGCCTCATAGTTAATTGAAACACGACCGTTCAAATTTTATATCTTCTTATTTTTGACCCAAAAAGTTCATATTATTTACTTTTGGGCCCATATTAAATTGTAGAACGACCCTTCAAATTTGAGATTTTCTTATTTATGTCCCTAAATTTTTTGGTTATTTGACTTGTAAATTGCAGAACAATTCTTATACCTTCCTCAGAACTAATAGAACAACCACGTGCCTTTTAAAACTATATATATATTGGTGAAAGACATAAAACATTTAAAAGAAGGGAAAAAGGCGATACTAGACCCAACCTATTCGCACTTTTGCGATGTTGTACCCAACCTTTGATTTTTGACCCCGCTGTACCCAACCTTTCATTTTTAAAACATGTTGTACCCAAACTAACTTTTCGGCCAAAAAACGTCATTAGTCGTCGAATTCACGTCATTTGTCAACAGTCCTTGAGGGCAATTTAGTCTTTTACCACTTGGCTGATTTATGAGGGAACAACAACCCTTTCTTCAGTGATTTTCCGCGGCAAAATTGATGACGAACAACAAACCCTAAAATCGCGATTTCACAAAATTGCAAAATTCGCCCAAATCACTGCCCGATTCTTCACGATTTCGACCATTGTTACTGTCCTAAGCACGCACAACGCAAATGGGGTGGAAAATTAGAGGCAATAATGACCCGATTCCGGACCTAACCCTCGTACCCGAATACGGTGAGTAATTGCTTTTGAATATCATCATTTTCCCACTTTTTGGTACGAGGTAGATGTTTTCCTAGGGTTTATGGTTTGATTTTGGACATTATATGTCAAAAGTAGCCAGTTGTATAATTTTTTATTCTTTGGTCCCCTTCTTTATATGTTTTTGCATGGGAAGTGGTCCTAAGTGTTCCCCACTACCTAAAGGTTTGTATATTTTAAGAATTCGGTATTGCATGAGCATTATTATTGTGTTTAATATTGTTGCAGTTTAGGGTTTATGATATGTTAATAAACTTAAGGTTTGTTGTAATTGTTGTGTTTTTCCAGGTAATGACATGGAGTACTTTTCAATCATGATCCATCATTCTGAGAGTTTACTCAATTTTGGCAGAATGTGCTACATGGAGGGTCAAGTTAATTATGTGGATTATTGCACTGAGGATGAGATGTCCAGATTGGAGTTGATCAACATGGCAAAGGAGATAGGTCTCAGTCATGATTTGATGGTCTTCTGGAGAGATGAACCTGAGGTTGAATCCCTACAACTGCAGCCTATCACTGATGACTTTGATGCCCTTGAGATGGCAAGGTATGCTACACAACACAGATTGGTAGAAGTTTACCTAATGAAACCAGAACAACCTGCTGCTGGCACACAAGAGAGTCATGATGAGGTTGAGGTGAATACTGATGAACATATTGATCCTCTACCTCATATCACTGAGCCCTTAAATTATGTTGGTGATGATGAGGGGGGTTCTGAGTTTGGGGGTGAAGAAGCTCCTATTGGTTTTGAAGATGAACTTCAGAAGATAACTAATCAAGTTGAACAAGGGGTAGAAGATGTTGATAGAGTGTTAGGTCCAGTGGATGATAGTGAAGAAGAGGATCCACCTGGGTTTCAAGATGAGGTGGAAAGATTGGTTAGTCAAGTTGAACAAGATGTTGGTTCATCCAGGGGGGTGGATAGTGATGGTGTTGTTGGAAAAAAAAAAGAGAAGGAGAAGAGCAACTATCAATGCATTTGGTGAGAGGATTGAGGAAACATTCAATGATACACCTGAAGCAAACAATGTGAATGGTGACACTGGAATTGGTGGGGAGGGTGTTGCAAATGAAGAAGGAAATACAGATGGGCAGAATAGGGTAAGGGATTTACCAGCCTTTATCATGGAGCACCGTGGACCCTTAGTGGCCTCAATCATTGACCTTGTGAACAATGATGATAGTGAGGGAGAGGTTTCTCTGGGATCTGACTCTGAATACTCAGATGGGTACATTGATCCTGATAATGAAGTTGTAGATGATGATGTGCTTGACACTGAAAATGTGGATCTTGACAGGGCAACCACAAATGCAAGTGACCAGGCTACAACTGCAGCAAGTGGGATTGGGAATATGGAAACATGAGCTGGTACTAGTGCTAATGCAGCAAATGCAGATGACCCTACTACTGCTACCACAGCCAATGATGATGGCCCTACTTCTGCTGGTACAACCAATATTGATGGCCCATTTGAGTCTACAATGACAAGAGACCACATTGTCAGAAGGAAGAAGAAAGTTGTGGTGGCACCAGCTGCAAGGGAGCTCTACAGAAACCATGTTAGGTCATGTGAGTTTAGGAGAGCTAATCCACTTGCTGGACCATGGAAAAAGAAGACCTCAAAGAAAGGAAATTCTACATCATCAACACAGAATCACCAAGTATTTTAGTAATGTTTTGATCCTACACTTATGGTTCCTTAACTGTTTACTTCATTATATAATGCATTTTTACACTTCTCTGTTGAAAAGGCTGAACCTGCTGTTGGAACAAAAACATCCACTGTCCACAATGAGCCAATTCCACATTCACACCAAGGCCAATCTTCTCAGGCAGCATCTATCAACCCTGAGTTGCCAGTAAAAAAGAAAAGAGTGTTTAAGAAATACTATAAGAAGGCTAGGGTAAGTGAAGTAAGAATCTGGAATTGTTGTGCCTTTTGAAAAAAACCAATTGCATTTTATTGACTATATTGTTGTGATAGGAACCAACTGCTGCCAATGATGTACCTCCCCCAGAATTCACTGCTCCAACAACTGATTTTGATCCAGCCACTCAGACAACTCAAAGGAGTAGGTTTGAACAATGGAGTAGTTCTGTTCAAACAGAGAATGCAGCTGGTACAAGCTCTACAAAGACTAAGCTACCAGTGAGTGTTTAATCTAGATACTCCATTTAACTTCATGTACCAATACTACTTGATCTAAAACTGGTGTAATCTTTAGGTGAGAAAAACAACTGGTACAAGTGCTGTTGACAAAAGTGGAGTATGGTCTTCTAGACCTGTTACTAGAAGTCAGAAGACACTAACTAAAGACAAGGAAGATGCTGTGGTTCCCACTTCTAGACCAAACACCAGAGGCAACACTCCTGATAAAAACAAGAAGAGGTTGTTTCCTGAACCACCAAGGCCAGCAAAATCAAACAAGGCCTCAACAAGTGCAACAGGAGAGTTAACACCTCATGGGAGAAAGAAATTTAAAGCCCCAAATCCAAGGCCTCAAGTTGGTGTTTCTAAGAGAGTTCAAACAAGGTATTTTGTTAGAACATTGGAAGACAATTTCCAATAGTGGTTCTGTTAATGTATTTTCTATTTTGTTGGTACACTTGGTGATTGTATTTTCTATTTTGTAGACACCCTCTCCACAGTCATGAACTTTAGCATTTAGACTAGTTTAGGAGGGTGTCATAAATTTGATGCAATTTAGTTTCAACAAATTCTGAACAATTTAGTTTGAACTTTAGAAATTGTGAACAATTTAGTTTGATGCAATTGTTCTTTGGCTTATGTTAGTTTGCATCTAACTTGTTGTGTTGGCCAATTTAAGACACCATTCAAAATCCATAAACATCAAAAGATAACCAAAATACAAATGGCATATAAAACGACTGAGAATCAAATGGACCATCATCAGTAAACCAAACATCACACAATCATAAAAACAACATCAGTAAACACAATCTTCAGGGCCCCTGCCACTACGATGTCTTCTTCACCGCCCTAGTCGTCCAGATACTCCGGTAGCCTTGCCAAGCAGTGCACCGCAAACAAGTTGGTGAGGAGAGGAAGGTTCTCGCAGCCATAGAGCCGGAAGTATTTTTCCTGATCGGTTTCCTACAAAAAATAATAAAGGTTAATAATGAAACACACTTATTTTGGTCATTTTCCTACAAAAACTAATAAACGCTTTCTTCCACTTACTTCACGGTGGGGCGGAGATGGTGACAGTCTTGACGTCCCGGTTTAGGCGAACACCAGGGAGGGTAAGAAAGGCAGTGAAGGAGATCCACTTCTCCCGCAGTTCTTCTATCTTTGAATATACCTTGGACATCTTGTGATGCCCTCCTCCCCAACGTAAGGCGTCAAGTTGCGGCTTGATCAGGCGCAACGCTCGCTCCAGAGACGGGAGATAGTCAAGCTCGTGAGTCCTTGCGTAAGTCGACAGGCGGCGAAGCAGTTCAACCTCAAAATATTGGTTGAATTCGAAATCGGTGTACAACAGATGCATGTCGTTTTCATTGCGAATCATCATGATGCTTATGTTAAAACAGAGAAGTGAATAGGCTTAAAGAAGGTGAATGAACAATGAACATAAGACTAGAGTATTTATAGGCATAATTGGTGACTCTTCACATGCTTTGTGTCTCTTCGGTCAAAGCAACACAATTATCAAAGACTTTACAGAAAAACAAGACAAAAATTTGAACAACGTTCCATTAATTGAGTGGTGAAATCAGCCAATCCTACACAAACCACCAACATGAAATGACTACTCAAAATAACCAACACTTCCCAATGAAACCTTACAAACTTACAAAATGCGTTCGTTAGTGAAATCTGCCAAACCTCCACAAACAACCAACATCAAAAGACTACTCCAAAATAACCTCCACAAACCTTACAAACTTAAACAAACTTACAACCTTAACACAACATTACAACCTTAAACTAACACAAATTACAACCCTAACATTAATAGGCTAGAACAGTGACCAAATAACATACAAAAGCGAAATAAACAATGCAACCCGAAGCACCTTCTCCCTTTTCTTCACCCGAGCAAGTTCATCTTCAATGGCTCCTACCTTACGAAGCAAACCGTGTATAATTTGCCTCGAACGTTCGCACATCGGTGGATCAATCCAAACCCAATAGTTGCACCTTCCCCTACCCTGCCAATTTTAACAAATATGGACAATTTAATCAAATAAAAAGCAGAAATTTCAAAATTTGCTCAATACTTTTAAAAATCGAGACTCACCCGCGGTTTGGTGCATTGGGAGAATCTTCGACCAGGATTTAAGTTCGTCCAGGATGTTTCAATCGAAGCCTTAATACCACAATGGCACAATTCCGCGTATTCCATGCTTAATCGAACGAATTTGATGAATTTCGGAGTATTGAATTTAGGGTTTCAGAAATTTCAAATTTAGGGAAAAAATTCGTCATTTAAATAAGGGAAAAACCGTTAACTATCCGTTGGCAACAGTGATTTCGCGATTTTACCCCTCGATTTTTAAAATTTTGGCCGAAAAGTTAGTTTGGATACAATATGTTTTAAAAATGAAAGGTTGGGTACAGCGAGGTCAAAAATTAAAAGTTGGGTATAACATTGCAAAAGCGCGAATAGGTTGGGTCTAGTATCGCCTTCTTCCCTTAAAAGAAACTGAACTCGAGTTGGTACTTGAATTTCACGTGCCTTCTTCAATCCCTAATTCCAGGCAGCCTTAAACCCAACCGGAAACCCTAAATACACATAAAATTCCTTATCAAATCCCAATAATCATATTATATATCGAAGGAAAATGTCATCTTTGGTGCTTAAGAGATCATTGAATAGCAGCAGATCACTGAAGAAAAACATTTATTTGCTTACCCGTAATCTATTTTCTTCTTTATCTAACAACGATCGACAGCCTGTATCAGCTCTTTCAGACATTATTGTTAAATCTAATAAAAGATGGGTATTTTCTTATGGGGCTCGCCATTTGAGCTCTTCACAGGCTCAGGCTGCTGCTGCTGCTGTGGATGCATCCAGTTCTGTGGAAGCCATTATTGCTAATAATTGGATTATTTATGATGAAAATGAGAGTGATTGGATGAGCCATGCTTCTGCTATTGCTCAATCCATTCATCTTGTCAAAAAACGCCTTCGCGTAAGTCACATGAATTTGATTTCCTTTTTGTTTGTTTTCATCAATTGAAAATGCTGGAATTCTTGTGTCTTACTTACATTGTTGATTAGTTAAATAGGTTGTTCGCAAAACATCGATGTTTCATTTCTTTTTTATCTGTGTGATGATGATGCAGGGTAGAGTTTCATCTTGGCTCTTGTTGTTATATTCTTATTGCAGTATTTCACTTGCATATCTTTATTTTTTATTTTGGAATTATCTGCATGTGTGGGTGCATTGTAACAAAAAGGGTTGATGATGATTTCATGGATTTTGTTATTTTAGAGAATTACGTTTTATTGTACCGCGCGCTTGTGAGTTTGGATTCAAAATCTTCTGCGGTTATGATGTTTTAGGATAATATGATACGGGACGTGATTTGGTTTATATGGTTTCCTTTGTACTCTTTTAAGGTATTGTTTTCAGTTTATTTTGGAGCTCTTCACAATGAAATGTTTCTTCTGTTATTTGGTAACAGTGGAAAAGGTTAAAGTCTAGGCTGGATGTTTTATCAGGGCAGCTCAACCAGCCTGACCTGTGGGATGATCCTGTGCATGCAAGCAAGATAAATCGTGAGCATGGCTCGCTTATAGGCAAAATGAAAGAGGTTAATGCATTTGAGCAAGAGTTATTTGAACATATTGGTATGATAAAGCTTGCGCGCGAAGAGAACGACTCGGAAATGGAATCGGTGGGCCCTCAATATTTCTCTTCGTAGGCATGTATTCCTTTCTTTAAGTGCCTTGTGCCCCTTCTCCTTTACTGTTCCATTAAGTATGACTGTGATTACCCAGTTCTTTTGCTTGCCTGAGATGTCCTTATGTCGAATTTATGGACTGAATTATGTAATGAAAATAATAGAAACTCTAAGTGAATTGTGATTTACCTTCTGCTATTTTTCATCGAGACTGGCCCGCCTCCGTCGGTACTGCTCTTGGCGCTATTAACCTACAAAATTAATTTTAACCTTTGATAGTATGTGTAATTGCTGATCAGTATACTGCAAACTGTAAGCTATGTACAAGTGACATAGATATTGTACTCTTTGTATTTGCAGTGCTTCATAACGACTTGTCTCCTTAAATGTTAAATTCTACAGTAAGGAGAATAGTTGTATTCGACTTTTGTGAAGCATACACTAAAGCGCATGATTGTATCATATGATGTATTCTTTACGAGTCTGCAGTTTGGGTCTATCAAGTTTTCTAGGCTTCTAGTTCTCAGGATTTCAATATCTGCGTGGTTCTGATCCATAATTCTTTTAAAACATCCTTTTCAGTCTGTGTATTACACTGCAGGTACATTGTCTAAGACAATAGTGATCTTAAATAATACCACCTCTTTCAGTTTCAAAACAAAGTGTGGCTATTGGACTCCGAAAACACTGTAGTTCTTTGCTCAATTCTTACATAGTGTTTCTTACACATCTGAACCGTTTATCTTGGAAAAAAAAATCGAGCTGTTCCTACTTTCATTACTGACATGTTCTTTTTTATTCTCCCGGAAGCTGAGAGTACTCATTTTAGCATCACACCTGTACTGCAGTTGTTTGAAGACAGTAACACACAATAGAGTGCACATGTCCGAAGGGCATAATGGGGTCTGAATGAGATTTTATATTTGTAGCTAATTGTTTTTGTACTGCCCTGGAAAAACAATCTTTGGTTCTCCCGGCAGCTAACCTGTTCCGTATGTAGTTGCTTTAATTCTGAAGTGTCTATAAAGCTTAAAACATTCTTAATGAATACTCAATTATATACATCCTTGGATGGGAAGCTGCTTTCATTCTGAGCATTTGGATGTTACATGGTTCGGATTTACTGGACTTATTGAGCCATATTATACAGATAAAATCTTTGTTAACAGTTTACAATGGTGGTGTTTCATATGGGTCTGATTATCTGATATGAATATTTAAAGGAGATTTAGCTTTACATCCGCTGACTTGCATATGATATTAACCTAATCCATTCATTGTGTTATTTAGGAGTCGTTGGAAGCTCTACTTACTTTGAGAAGACAATTAAAAGAAAAAGAGCTTGAAGCTTTATTAGCAGGGGAACAAGATAGTTGCTCTTGCTTTATAGAGGTGAATTTATACTGAGTATTTCTTGGTCCATTGGAAGTATTGATACATAATAATTTGTGATAATTCTTTCTTTTATGACAATAAATTAAGCACATTGGTTTTGTTTTATTGCATAAAGCTGTTACATTTTCAATTATGTCAAAGACTTTACTGGATTCAAATTGGTTTTTGCATCTAATTATAGGTTCAAGCAGGAGCTGGCGGTACTGAGAGCATGGACTGGGCTTCAATGGTCATGCAGATGTACAGAAAATGGGCCGAGCATCGAGGCTTTCGCATTACTGTTGTGGATGAAATGCCTGGTGAGATAGCTGGAATCAAGGTTCACTTTCTTGGCCTTATTTATCTTTCTTTTGTTTTGGTGTTTAGTATGAAAGTAATTTTATTAAGTGCTCAACGTGATAATTTTGGCATAGAGTGCTCATTTTGATGGTAGATGTTTACTCTTACCCTCCAAAAGCTTAATGAGTGGCATTGACATGAACTGTGAACTTGAATTATCAGTAATTGCACATACATATCAGTACTTATTTTAGTGTAATGAGTGGTATTGACATGATGTCTAGAAAAAAAAATGTTTTTGTTTTCTTCTGAAGCTGCTATTTGTTTATCTCACTGAATTCAACTCATATCAGCGAGCTACAATTAGAGTTGATGGGGAGTACGCATTTGGATATGCCAAAGCAGAAGTCGGGGCGCACCGTTTAGTACGTATCTCTCCATTTGATAGCAATAAGCGCAGGCACACGTCATTTGCTTCTGTAGCTGTAATTCCAATCCTAGGGGATGCATCTTCTCGTGTTCAAATTAACGAGTCTGACCTAAAGATAGAGCGGTTTCGCTCCGGGGGAGCTGGAGGTCAGCACGCCAACACCACCGATAGTGCTGTCCGGATAACTCACGTTCCTACTGGTGTTACTGCGTGTTGTCAAAATGAAAGGTACGCAACCTTGTCTGACTCCATGCATGTATTTGCAAATTGCCAACACTTTTAATTTAATTTGGGCGTTGCTACATGTCTTGATTGGTGTAATTACAGAATATTCTCTTGAGGTTTGAATAACAATTAAGGCACCTTCTCAAACTTCTGAAATAGGGAGACTACATGAATTTTGTCTGTTCGTTTTTACGAGGGCGCCTTGGATCCAAATATTAGAGAAAGGTTATATAATTAGACCATTCCTTAACATTCATTTTTGCTTAACATAATCTACTCTTCCAACCTCCGTTTCTCCAAATTGGTTTACATGTGCTGAAAACGATTACAAAAGATGATGTTCAATCCTGCCATTTTATAGATATAATATTTTGAATAAAATAAATCGTACAATTTTCTTGAAAATAACAACTTTTTAATTTTAGGTCAATAGGTACTTTTTGTTTTTATTATATCAGTATTCCTAAAAACTCCCTACAAGTTTTACCATTGCGTAAGTGGAAACATACATTGAGTAAATTTTAGTCCATAAATCAAAACAAAATCAACAAAAGGTACTATTCAAGCGTGCTATCTGTAATGATAACAATCAATTGTTTTGAAATTTCACAAAAGATACAAATCACTAGAAAATAAGATTTTCCCTGAATGGAAACAAAATTACTAGTTTTGCACTTTGCATAACTGGCAAACTATCATTGAGTTTTGAAGTTGAGAAATTTCATCCACAACAGGTCACAGCATCAGAACAAGGCTTCTGCCATGGCCGTGCTTCAGTCTCGTTTGGACCAACTTGAGATGGAACGTCAAGCTCAGATAAATTCAGAACACACACAGTCTCTCACCGATATAAACTTTGGCAGCCAAATACGGTCTTATGTGTTACATGTAAGCAGCAACTACTCATATCAAACAATATGCTTTATGAACAATATAAATTGCACAACTATAATGACTTTTGTTTCTCCATTTCAGCCTTATCGAATGGTGAAGGATCATCGGACTGATTATGAGGTATCTGATCCTGATTCGGTCCTGGAAGGTGATCTTGATGGGTTTATCCTGAGTTTTCTTTCGGCCTCTCTGGACAAAAATGAAGAAGATGAGCCCTAAACTTCAGCAAGCTCTTTGTAAACGCATCTACTGATGTTAGAAACATAAGTTCTCGTATTACTATATTTATCTGGGCAGGTCTATGGTATAGGGAAAGTTGCAGTGGGGAGTCATTCTAACAGGTTAGCTAACTTTCCGCTTCAAAATATAGTCTCGCAGAGAATTATTTACGCTGCAACATATGTTGCAAAATATGGAAACACCGTACGTGTTTGTGGTTTTGTGCTCCGTTAGGCATTCTTTGAAATAAGGATAAGGACCAAATATGGTGTAATATATGTACTGGGAAATCGTTATAAAGCTTCATTTATGAAATTATAAAAACAAATATACCTATGTCCTTTTATTTTGTGTATTTTGCATCATTTTGTTGAATGCCAGTCAGAGCATCTTATAGACTGGATTTTCGCTTTCAATAGTTTTCTCGGTGGATTATACTTAGTCAGTAATCACACTCATCAAAGTTGGCAACAAGACTTGGGTCTTGATCATGAACCCAGTATTCATCAGCTACAGTTTTTTGTATTCGTTGAAAGGAATAGCTGAACTGAATAGTGAAATCGATACGTGTAATCATGGATCAAAGTTTTTTTTCTTTTCCACAAAAAGTACCGGAACGTTTCTACTTTTGGCTCTTTCGAAACGAAACGGAGGAGTATTTTCTGAGTATTTGTAATTTCAATTTTTACGAGTTTTCCGAAACTTATCGAAAAGATCTTGAAACATTGCGAAAAGTTCCAAATATTGAAACATGCTTCCGAAAAGAAACTTCGATTTATGCGTGTAAATATTTTGTTTGCTTTTCGAGTGATCACTTTGTTAATCGGAGGGGATATTTATGTCGTAAATACTGAAAGAGAACTTTCTAAATCAATTTGATTTATGAAAAAACAAGGAGTTTCAAATTCTCCATCAAAAGTTTGGTTTGGGAGACCTATAATTTCGAAATGAACGTTGAAAAATGGTTGTTTCTTTTTTGAATACAAAGAACTTATATTTCATGCCAAGATGCAAAGTGCGCCATAAAATAGTCAAGACCAATCAATCAAAGCTAAAATACAAAACCAAAACTAACAATAGTGCTCTGCGAAAACTAAATTAGTAGGATAACAAAAATCTCCAAACGCCGTGCGGGTTAAATTGTGCGCCATCGTATTAGCATCCCGCCCAATCCATCTAATGGAGAAATCACCACGTGGCTCAAAAAACAGAAGGAAGTCCTTGATAATATTCGCGTCGCTCGCATCTTCTTGAGCCCGAAAAAGAATATCCTGAAAGATATTAAGGCAATCCTCTTCCAATATCACTTGCTTTCACTCCATACCAACCGCTAATTTAATAGCCAAAGTGCCGCCAAAGCATCGATACCTAATGGCGCAAGTGTAGCTAATAAACGTTTTTGAAACCTTGCGACGATGCTACCTGTATGATCTCGACCTACGATCCCAATACCCACGGTCCCATCCTCCTCAAATCGCGCACCATCGAAGTTAATCTTAACCCAACCTTCTCGCGGTGCCTCCCACCCTGTTCCTTCAGTTCGCGCCACACCATGTGATTCTCTTCCCAGTTCACGCCACGATGCTGCCTATTGTAGAGTAAAATCAGCAATCTCAGCTGCATTGTTACGTCCTTCCCCCGTAAGGAACATATTTCTATTATGCCAAATAGACCAACAAAGAGTGACTGCCACACTCACGTTCTCCTTCCCCTTATCACGCCAAATCCTATGAAACCATTCGAGCAATCCCTCGTTCACGTGACGATTGAATTTCGTAGAGAAATTAGCCAACGCCCAAGCTTGTCGCGCCACATGACATTCAAATAATAGATGCTGAGGAGTTTCATGCTTTTCGTTGCACACCACACACTTTATACAATCGCCTAATTTTCGCCGTGCAAGGGTGATGCCAGTCGGGAGAATATCCAAGCACGTACGCCACCAAAATAATTTAATTTTATTTGCGCATCCCAACCTCCAAATCTTCTTTCAACAGTAATGATCGCTCGAACTCTCTACCTCCCAACTCCCGCGAGCCTTCAAACCTTGCGACCTTATCATATGGTACACACTTTTAACTGTGAACCGACCATGCTTTTCATAGTGCCAAATTTGAGTATCCTCGTGTTCCAAGCTATCCAACGGAATTGGCAATACAACGTTTGCGTCCACTTTCCACAGTGTATTCCGAACCAAGTTCGCATCCCACCACCCTATTGCAACATCGATGAGGTCGCTAACTCGATGCACCCACGCATGCGGGTTGCGCGTGGTAATAGGACGAAAAGTGATTGGTCGGGGCAGCCACAGATCGTCCCATACCAAAATCGAAGTATCGTTTCCCAATTGCCATCGAACACCTCGTTTAACAACCACAATGGTTTTCCAAATACACCTCCATGAGAACGAAGGATTACTCTCAAGTCGAGCCTCCAAGAAAGACGCACCCGGAAAGTATTTTGCTTTAAATAATCGGCTCACCAAGCTCTCCGGGTTATGAAAAATGCGCCATGCTTGTTTCGCAAGCAACGCCATATTGAACGCTTTAAAGTTCCGAAATCGAAGCCCTCCATCTTCTTTTTTTTTGCACAATTTCTCCCACGCGACCCAATGAATTTTGTTCCTCGTACCACTTCTCCACCAATAATTACCAATAATAGAGCTTATCTCACCTATCAAGGAGTCCGGTAAGCGAAAACAACTCATCACAAAGGTAGGAACTGATTGCATCACGAATTTAATCAACACTTCCTTTTCCGCCTGTGACAAAGTCTTGCCCTTATATCCTTGCGCGTGCTTCCAAACTCGTTCCTGAATAAGATCGAAGAGCTCTTTCTTCAATTTTCCAACCACAGAAGGGAGACCTAAATATTTTTCTTACATTTCTGCCACCTCAACCCCAAGGGTCGTGCCCAATTCAGTCGCCCAATCTTCGCTCGTGTTTCTACTAAACACAACAACCGACTTTTGGAGATTAATTTGCTGCCCTCACGCCACTTCAAAACAGCCCAAGAGCGCGCGAATCTCACGAGCCGCCTCTCTCGTTGCCTCACAAAACAAGAGTGTATCATCTGCGAATAAAAGATGTGAAATACGATGGGTCGTTCGGCTAATAGCTAAACCTTGCAACGTTCCCCGCGCCTCCGCCTTGGAGATAATCGCTGAAAAAGCCTCAGAAACAAATAAGAAGAGGTAGGGGATAACGGATCCCCCTGCCTAATGCCCCTCTCGGGGTAAAAAAATAGGTGACTCTCTCCCATTAATAAGAGTAGAATAAGAGACAGTACGAACACCAAGCATAATTAACAACACAAAACTAGAAACAAAACCATGCTTAAGCATTACCTTTTTCAAGAAAGATCACTCGACCCGATTGTATGTTTTGCTCATGTCCAATTTTAGTGTCATATAACGACGATTTCCCGTCCTCTTATTCTTCAGGAAGTGGTTGAGCTCAAAGGCGACCACAATATTATCAGTAATGAGGCGCCCTGGAACAAAAGTGGATTGTGTAGGAGAAGTCACCTTGTTGAGGAACGGTTTAAGCCTGTTCGCCACAACTTTTGAGGCAATTTTAAAGCTCACGCTACTAAGACTAATAGGGCGAAACTGTGTCATCACATCAAGGTTAGGACATTTAGGAATAAGCACTATATGAGTAAAATTAAGCACGGGGTCAAGGTTCTTTCAAAAGTAGAAACAATTTTTTTTTATCTTCTTTCCTTTTGAATTTTTAGACTTTAAAGATAATATCTTCTGCAAATCATTATTTTCCTAAAAAAGCATGAACTTATCGTAATAAAAAGTCATGAAGAGTAAAAGCTATTGGATTCAAAAAACTTCAAGCAAAATTTTATTCAAGAAGTCACCTAATGCACCAACTGATCTTTGACAGTCAAATAAAATAATCATAATTAATATAATTAAGAATGAAACGGTATGATAATGTCAAGGGCCTAATGACCAACATATATATGCATGTATATGTACTTAGTACTTACACACGACACGGTATGAAAATATAATCATAAATCTAAACAGATTATACATTTTTGTTCGAGTTTTTCCTACTATTTTACATGTTATTTTGATTTATAATATCGAATATTCTTTTATTCTTAATTATGATTTTGTGAGTTTGAATCCATATATAGTTTCATGCTTTTAAAGAAGGCTATGTTTCGCTTTTGAAAAAAGAAAATATTCTTTTATTTTTAATAGTCACTGTTGTGATTATTATTTATAACACACAATAATTAATAAGCTTAATATCTTGATTTTTTTTATTTTTTTTGGTGAACAAACGAAAGAAACGCCCTTAGGCTACATCATGCTCTAAAATAGAAATACAAGAAGGAGGTGGAGAAGTCCAAAGACTTTGCTCTCCATCAATGCTCCTGGGTTGTTTCGCCATTGCATCCGCGAGTATGTTCTTGGATCTCGGTATCCAATGGAATTCAATTGTCCATGGCTTATGAAGAAAAGCGCGGCATTCCTCTAATTTCTCATGTAGACAGTGATCCCTTAAAGAATAATCCTTAATGATATTATATGCCTCTCGACAGTCCGTCTCTACCTCAATGTTCCGAATCCTTTTTCTCCCAAGCAATGCTCAATCCCACTCTAATCGCTTCCACCTCCGTTTCAAGCACAGTAGGACACGGTACACTTGCCGAAAATCCCCATAGCCATTGTCCATTCTCATCTCGATTCACTCCTCCTATAGCTCCGCTATTTTGTGAGCATATAACTCTCCCGTCAACGTTTAGCTTACACCAGTTTGCTCTCGGCTTCTCCCATCCGTTACTCTCCTTTTTGTCTAGCTTTTTGAAGATATGTGCAAGATCTGTGGATAGTTGCTTGATACGGCTTTATTATTTAATATCTTGAATTTTAAATAATAAACGTTTAGTCAACATTTTTATAACACTTTCGGTTACTTAATGAAGTTTATATATACATCCATTAGGTCAAGGTGTTACTTTTTATAATCTTGAGTTTCCTATTTGCGATGATACGTACTGCGCTCCTATCAATGTGCAAATCTCTTTTGGTTTGGATACATCGATTACTACGGTACCAATCATTATTTTCAAAGATAATGCATCTTCTTTGCAGTCGATGCCAAGAAAAATAAATTATATACAATTAGTAAGTTAACTTATATCATACATGAAAGATTGGCACGCGGTCTCCGCGTAATTAAAATTTATTTTAATTTGTATGGTGAAAAAAATAACTTAAATAAGTGAAGATCATATATAAGAATAGGAATTTATATAGAAAGTTCTAAATTTTGGGAAACAAAATCCCCAATCACAATAATGATTTTAGTAATTGTTCTACTTAAATTAAGGCTAGATTAGGAACTTAATAATAAACTATTGCTCCAATACTAAAATTCTAAGGCTAAAATCGAAAATCAAAAATTTGGTGTTTTATGTAAGCCATGCTAGAATCTCTCATTCCGAATATGTAAAACTAAATGCATCATTGTACTCTTCGGTTCGTCATTTAATGGACCATTTAGTTGTTTTGAGCTTGTTGTATGCATCTTAAAGATTTTTATCAACATCGCTACGGGGCAAAAAAATCCGTTCACCCACACCAACCTGTACTCAATCACACCCACCATGATTTTATATTTGTACTCATGTAGGCAGGTTGGGTTGTTTCTCACCCGTCTGCCACCCTCTCTACCCGCATATTTTTTTATGAAAAATATTTTAAGCTATATATCAAATTCGTTCTAACAAATGAAGAAGATTTATTTAGGGTAAATTGTTATTTCTTTGTGACTTTTGAGATGAATTACTATTTACTAGATACATAATGATATAAATTAATAAAGTTTGAATTTAAGAGATAAAAATTACTGTGAATACATTTAACTAATGTGTAAATGAAAGTGTACTGTTTTATTCGTCTACGCGTAGTATACTATGCAAAAACTTTTATACTCGATTGCAAATGAATGTCTTCAAATTTTAAGATTTGTCCTTGCATCAGTAAATATACTCATGTACATATATATATATATATATATATATATTGTAAGCTGTATATTTAAAACACTACATTGTCTTTTTCTTGTATTTGTTTTTGTGCTCATGATCATTTTTCACAAATATCAAGTATATAAATTTTTTAACTTTTTGTATTACCTTGAAACCCGCCACCCGCCCGCCACAATTTCTCACTCGCCCAACTCAAACCCGCATGGTTTGAAAACTGAGGATCAATTTGTACAACAAATCGACGATTTTGCGACAGATCAAAAGATTGCAAAGTTTGTCCATAATATTATTCAAATTAAATTGTGGCTGATCATAAAATATAAATAATTACAACAACTCCCAATAAAAGTATGCCCATTAAATCCTTCAACAAAACACAAAAGGTTGATTTTTCTGTCTCAACCTCATCTCCACCTCCACTTTCGTCCGGCCCACCTTGCCCCTCAACACCATCAATTTGTACAACAAAAAAGGCCTTGGGGTTCTCTTTAACCGTCAGGGCATTGACTTTGCAGATAGGGCAAAGGGTCTTCTTTCGTAGCCGCTTTTTGATGCAGTCCACATGGTATTTATGTCCACATTCAAGTGCCGCAATCGCCTCTTTTCTCTCGTAAAGATGTTTAAGACACACAACGCAACATTCAGCTCTGTCGTCGCCGGTGGCTCTAATTTCCCGACCATCGCACTTTCTTGCTTTCAGATATTTGGAGATCGTTCCGGTTGCAAACCATCGCCTCTTTTGGTGGCCACGGTTGGAATACTGATGACCATTCGCCATGATAAGATTCTATAGATTTTTGAAGAATTAAGAAATAATACGTAATATAGTACATATCTTTCGGTATTAATAGGGATATGATAATTAAGGAATTAATAGGAATATGATGATTAACTTCCTCAATTAATTTAACAACAAATAGTATACGTGTAGCTCAAGTAAGTATATATATTAGGAAACTAGATATAGAAAGTGATTTCTTTCCTTTGATCTATGACGATCTTGTAAGTGCTACATAGTATATATTATATATACGTACAGGTCAACCAATTTCAATTATTAGTGCGACAACAATTTTGTGTAAGATGATCTACTTCCTTTATTAGTACCGGATATATATATATATATATATATATATATATATATATATATATTAGGAAACTATGTATGATATAGAAAATGATCTCTTTCCTTTAATCTAAGACAAGAAAGATTGGCACGCGGTCCCCGCGTAATTAAAATTTATTTTAATTTGTATGGTGAAAAAAATAACTTAAATAAGTGAAGATCATATATAAGAATAGGAATTTATATAGAAAGTTCTAAATTTTGGGAAACAAAATCCCCAATCACAATAATGATTTTAGTAATTGTTCTACTTAAATTAATGCTAGATTAAGAACTTAATAATAAACTATTGTCCCAATACTAAAATTCTAAGGCTAAAATCGAAAATCAAAAATTTGGTGTCACAGTTTGCCTTTCTTTATATAATAGTATAGATATGTATATATATGTACACTAGAAATGCTGGCATGGAGTTCTCGTGTAATTAAAAAACTATTTTAATTTATATAGTGAAAAAAATAACTTAAATAAGTAAAACTTACATATATTATCTAACCTTCTTTTTATATAAGAGAAGATAATTAAGTAGCTGGTTTTTCCTTTAAAGAGAATATTTCAATCATGGTAAAAGTAAAAATTTATCGTTATAACCGTATTTTAATAGTTACAACAAAATCTTAATAGTATATCGTAGGAGTAAATATGAAAATCAAAAAATTAGTGTAATATTTAACTTCCCGTTATTATGGTGCAGATACACTTCATACACATAATATGAATAATAAAGAGTTTGGTTTTTAATTATATAGAAAATAATTAAGGCGGTGTTTGCAAACTCTTCTCTAAAATCATAATCTCATAATTTAAGTTAAAGTTATATACTTTTCTACAAGTCATAAGTTGGTGGTGTTTGCAAAAAAATCTATAAGTTAAAAAAACTGTAAAAATATAACATTAGAAATAACTACCATAAGCTAAAAGCAGGGGTGCATAAACTTCTAGATTTGGCGGTTATTGGCTTAAAAAAAGTACCTTTTTCATTTTAGCTTGTGAACCAAACACCATAAAAAGTGATTTATTTAGAGTAAAAGCTAATTTTAGCTGTTTTTAAGAGTTTGCAAATACCACCTAATTTTCAGGGGCTTTTCCGCCATGTCATTATGATACGAACATGACTTTCCGAAGAAGAGGTCATTTTAATTTAGAATATAAAATTTATGAAAAACTACACAAATTACCCTTGAAATATGTGTAATCACACAAATTACCTCTCATGTTTGAAAAATTACACAAACACCCATGATTAAGACAACTTTGCAACTTCAAATAATAGCACAGCCTAAAATCCACAAATAATTTATTTATTTGTTTTTTATTTTCTTTATGTCTTTTCAAACGAAATAAAGGAGATTTAAGGTCTATTTCGAGTCATTTTGATTTATTTCTAGTTTATTGTGCAAAATAAATGCGGAGACTAGGTTTGCATTCAACAAGATTAATATAATCTTAATACAAAAAAATGGGGTATTCGTGTAATTTTCCAAATATGAGGGTAGTTAATGTAATTACTTCATACTTAAGAGGTAATTTATGTAATTCTTCCTAAAAGATATTCGAGAAGCAGCAATCTGGGATTATGAGATGGTGTATGTATCATAACTATTAGACAAAAACTACAAATTATATATAACGTGAAAATAAAAGAATATAATTGGAAACGAAAACTATATCAAAAGAACATGAAACTGGAAAAACGACCTATCAACTCATCAATATACTCGCATAACTCCAAATTTACACAATATGTACAAACATGAAAAAGAGAACACACCTCTAAAATTGTAATCTGTCCAACAGTCATTCATTCACTCGTATTATGTACAAGAGGAAATTCTGATTCGGCTCAGAACCCAAATACAGGACTTCGTCATCACTCATCAGCATGGAACACTCTACGCTTTGCCCAGCAAAGAGATAATGATCTTTAAACCAACTGCTGATATATAACCTTAGCAAGCATTGTATCCGGAAGAGTTGAACGACAAATCATAAGTATGTATATTCTGACAATGGAGGACAACTAATTTCCGAGTCAGCCACCGAGTGATATTTGTCTTCAATTCTACAGTATGCACAATTCCTTTATATTGCCTCCGGATACGATTTTTTCACCTCCTGATCCTAAATAATTGGTCAACTTAGTTGATCAAAGCTCGATGCATTCTATCTTACATGAACCTCAACATATTCTTTTGCCTTCTCCAATGAAGCTGAATTGCAAGACTAATGTTAAAGCTGTGCAGAACAGGAGGAATAGATCCTAAAGCATAAACGACAGAGTAGACTTACGTCTGGATCTGGTTGAGCCTGCTAGACCATATTGAATGTAGAATCATATGGAACAAATCATATCGGACGGGTTCTGGATTCCACAGAAAATGCTTCTGCAACATTTTTATGTTCTGCTGCATGACAAGATATTTTTTCAAAGGGATGGCTAAGAGTATGTCCTTCAGCTTTGGAATATCCTTTTCAGCAACAACAACAGAAAATGCATCCCAATTGAGAGTTTCACTAAACGGAGGAACAAAATTATCAGCAATAATCACCGGAACACATTCATAATATATAGCCTCAACAATCCTTGGGCTGTTGACTTCAAACCCCATAGGACAAATGCAGTATTTGCTTGATTTCATATGTACGGGATAAGACATCACTTTTGTTACTCTGTTTGGTAAAGCCCCATAAATATGCATGTCTTTATCTTTGTCTCGCCAGTGCTTAAAGAGTATCGGCCGAACCCTACCATGCATGCGTCCAGCAAAGAAAGCAAGAATTGGCCGCTGTGACACTCTTTTTCCACCTAGATTTCTTAGAGGCTTTCTGGGATTTCTTATAGTGGTTTCTGGCAAAGAGACATCCTTTCCAGCAATAAAAACCCCCTCTGATACATCTGCATTACACAGAGCCTTAATAGTGTTTCTCGCAAGCTCATCATGCATCTTTAAAGTGTAAGGTCCCTGAATGAACAGAGTATTGCAACAGAAGAGACGTTAGAAATGAGAGGAGAAGCTTTAAAGGCAAGGAAACATGAGAAAAAACTGAAACTGAGATAGCTAGATGCATGCCCAGATAAGATAATAAAGAGCTAATAGTTTTGGGGGAAAAAAACAAGCGAAAAAAACAAACTAAAAGGAAAAACCGTGTGTTTGTGAAGATGCAAAAAGCCCCTTCTGAAAGATAAATAGGAGAAAAAGACATGTGATTTTAAACAAACCCCTCTATTTCTATACTTACAACGAGACCTTTTGCCTATTTATCTTTCACATGGGAGTTTTTGCACCTTATGCAAAAGATGTGTTTTTTTACTCTTTTTCATTTCACAGGGGGTTTTGCACCTTATGCATAACACAAGGGTGTTCTATGCCAGAAGCCCAAGAACAACACTATGGATTGAAATGGATTGAAATTTAACTATTAATTTGCATTTTGACCTACTATGTATAAAGAATTGTCGAGCATTTGAAAATAGTAATAGAAGAGGTTGCACCAGTGCAAGAATGATAGATTTATACCACTTCAACCAACTTAAGAAATCTGATAGAAACTTAAATACATGCATCACGTAGGTATATGATATGATATTATCATAAGTTCATAACTACTCAAAGTTTTCAGTTCATAGAAAGTAAGAGCAGCGAAGCAAAGACAATATATTTAGAATGTTCTATTTCAAGGGTGGTCGAAATTTTCATACCCAGTCGTGGCAAGCAACCAGAAAGTGATCTGATCCATGAGTGCGATTCCAGAATGGATACTTTGCTGCGAGCATGTTCACGTAGTCACGCAGATAGATTGACAATGGCTTCATGTTATGTGAATTATGAACATAAAGAGCCTTTTGTAACTGGCGTGCACTATATGGAAGGTAGAACAAGTGAGCCTTTTCTGGATCTCTTGTTACAAAGTGTGTATTCTCTTCCATTAACTTCATAAACCAACCTTCAGATGAATAAATTCCTTTAAGATAAGGGTGATGAAAAATGGGCCTTTTCCCTTCTTGATAGATGTACACTTTTAGTATCCGCTCCATCCATTCATAGCTCCTGAATTTTTCTCCAAACAATAAAAGACTTTATCTCAAACAGGATAACAATACCTAAAGTTATCATTATCAATCGTCAGAAAGTAACAGCAGGATATGCAGTTAAAATGGACTTTAGAAATCAGGAACTCGAGTTCTTAAATATAGACATACATCAACAAGCTACACAATCCACTTTTCAAATATAATTCCTATAGAACCGATAGAAAGTGTCACAGAAAATAATTTTCCATCAGATAAAACTTGATATCAATTAAAATATTACAAACTCATGCAAATTTCTGTAGATGACGACACTCATTTAAACACCTTGGTTTTAGTTGTGCGTTTTTTTTCTTAAACCCTGCTCATCAACAACTTGACAACATTATGCTCTAACCAAAAAGAACTGGCAACTGCTTTTGTGCCAGAGAACAGACTATTACTCAGCAGGAAAGCTCAATAGGTGCTAAAGTTACAGAGCTCTATACATGTCAAACTGCTTATAATAGTTCATATAAAATTCAGCAGTCATAAATAATCGGGGGGGAAGGGGGGTATAAAGTGGCAATATAATTGCAAAATTTGAGGCACACATTGGCTTTTGGAACAAGGTGCTTAGAGATATTGTGGTGGCTTTTAAGCAACGGAAGTATTTTACATAAGAGTTTTTATCTTATATTCCTTAGATTTGTGCATATCTCATGGCAAAAAGAGAACATCTGAAGGGAAAAAAAAATCACCGTTGGGACTAATAGAAGTCAATTCAGAAACTTTTCATGGATAATCCTAATTTTACATTGGAGATAATACCTATCACATAACCGTTCAAATCACCATGAGCTTACTTCGTTCTTTCATTTCTTTTCCTTTTCAACCTCCATAACAGTTATTACCATCTAACATGTTGTAACCGTTGCGATCCTTTTTCACCTCTACAATAATCAGATACTATTATGCCATATAAAATATTCAAAAAATCAAGTATAGTTTTCGTTAGTTTGGAGCACAATAAGAAGCGCAGCTAGTATACAAGTACTTTTCACTGCATCCCATTCTAGAGAGTTGGGAGCTTCAAGTTCATCTACGATGAACTTTCCGTGACACTGTGATATCCAAATAAAGTTATGTTTCACTTTCACTTACATATGGAACAACTGATGCCAGTGCTACACATCCTTTCTCTTACCATGTAAGCCAAACGTGAATAAGATCTATTAGGCTTCATAAGATGGTGTAACAGCTGGAAGTACAAAATGAAGAGATCCCTAACTGAATATCATTAGTTATAAATGGATACTGCATCTCTACAAGTCCTTATGGTGTGAGAAGGAAAGCAGATTTTATTAACTGCTGCTCTAACTTAACAAAGATATGTAATCTCTTATGTGATTTCCAAATTTAAAACCTAAACATAAGAACATTTGCTGGTAACTGTGTGTATTCAGAAATTTAGGGAGAGCAGTAGGCAGTTCTCAGAGAAACACAAAGAAAGTTCTCTGAGGCATAGATGTTTCCGATTAAAGCACCCAGATTTTACCATTCTCCACAAAAGAGTAGCTGGACCAAACATGTACAGATAAGAGAGAGTACATGGGTTTGTTCAATCTTCCAGGACCAACTTAAGCTATTTCAACTGCCAAAGGGAGGTTTCTTATGAATAAAAATGGGCTTTCAATAGATGAACCTGAACATATATTTCTATTTAGAAGTCACTAAATCTATTTTCCTGGGATCAGCCACCATCATCTCATTTGTCAATGTTCAACTTGTAGCTTTTATTTTTTATTTTCTTATAAGCTATCTTCAACATGTAGTAAGTAGTTATGTCATACCTTAAGCAAGTATCTCATTTGGTGCTCAAATTATATTGATGTACAAGAATCCGTAAGGTACATAGACTAACAATGAAAAATCGACTGAATACAAGTCTCAGGAAATGTACCTCTTGAAAGTGGAAATATTCCTGAATAATGGAGTATAGAGTTGTTCATCATGATCACTAACCAGTGGAGCATTCTCAATATCTCTTTTAGCGAATGCAAGTGCCTCATCTGGTGTTAATGACATTAAGCATCTCTGTACACAATAGTAATAATGATTAATCTAAGGAAGATAGACAACAATATAAAGATTAAGAACAATAATTGCAACAATTATGTACTTAGATCCATTTACTAGGCAAACTTTTTAGAGTAGTAGGTGAAGATGGCGAACCAACCATATTGAGGGAATGCAGATTGCTTCCCGGTTGAGTTATCATATTTTCTTCTTTGCGAGAAGTTAAAATTGGTTGGTCCACTTTGCGAGATAAATTAACTGACACCACCACGTCTTGAACGGTTTTGAGCTGGTCACTCACTGCCGGATTCAACGGTGTGTAGGATGATGATATGGAGGGTGGTTCTTTGAAAATCCAGTGTGTTAGTGGATAGGGAAGTGAAGAGATCTGAATGAAAGCACTAGCTAACGTAAGAAGTGCGCATATAAACAACAACTTTCGCCAGTCTATCCTGAAGATGAGAAAGACTATAATTCCTCGCAACGGCTTAGTCATATCTGTTCTAAGTAGAACGCACGCCTTGTACTTGGAAGATCAAGCTCGGAGATTAGGAAATCGTTACATTGAAACGACCTGAGTATTTTTTCCTCATATTGTGGTTTGATGAAGTTTGTGTGGAGTAGCTCCAGCATGTTCAAAAGGGCTTTTTGAGTCTGTGACTGAATCAAGAGCAAGAGTTATTATTATTATTATTTGGTGCCCGCGCGTAAGTAATAAGGATGCGAAGAGAAAGTAACAAAAAATGCACCACCAACAACTTCCATATATATATAGATTATAGGCCAACAGTTATGCTCGAAAAATGAATCGATAACCAAGTAAAATTCCAACAACAACAACTATATATATATATATATATATATATATATAATTCCATCAATCATGTCTGTCTAAAATCCTTAATATATTTAAATAAACAAAAAATAATGAATATGAAGGAAATGCAAAAGAGACACCAATTAATTCGTTATAATTAATTTCCATAACGTACAGAATTTCGTAAATATAGATAACTAACTCACCACAAAAGAAAAGGGAGGGCCAGCCGGCCAGGCCAATAAATATGGATTCATAATATTATTATTATTATTATTATTACCTTTTAAAATAGAGAGCAATGGATACGACGTCGTACTATGATGATGAATAGAGAAGGGGTTCTCCTGAATTTGAATTTGGGGATATGATATATGGAGAAAGCTAAAAAGGAAAAAGGAGGAGGAGGCGCTGTTGTATTAAGACAGTTACGGCTCTTCTCTTCTCTTCATAACCGAATTAAATTTATATTCAATTCTTTTGCCGCTACTTGTCATAATTATACTATTCTAATATTCAATCTTTTCACGCTTCTCTTATATTTTAATAATAATATTATTATAATAATAATAAAGTTAACTAACTTATGACACGCTTAATATCTCTAATTAGTAATTACCTACCTACTACTACTGGCCACTCATCTATCTATTCATAGATTTCAGATTTCTATTTTTAGATTCCAAACGTTATTTAACGTTAAAGGTGAATCATCATTCATCCATCAAACTTTCTTTTCTACCCAGAAGTTCTAGTTTTAGCTTTATCTAAACAAAATATACATACGTGTATATTCTAAGTTATGTGCAATTATAATTTTTACACATTTTTCAAAATATATAAAATATATTATATATATATATAACAGACCGAAACACACTTATATAAAAATATATATATATAACTATATATAACAGACCGAAACACACTCAAAAACCGAAGATCTGATCCATGAGGTCAATGATCATTTGTAGATTGTAATGGATTCAGAGTCCATGCTGAAATCATAGACTTAATTGTGAAACAATATAAAACTACAATCACCAAATATGGTTACTATAGGGGATTTTTAACGTTTTGGTCCTTTAAGTTGGCTCATCCGCGATTTTGATCCCATAACTTGGAGGGCCGCGATTTTGGTCCCATAAGTTGGCATAAAGTTCGATTTTGGTCCCTCGGTCAACATTTTTGAAAATCTATCCGTTAATCACCTACGTGGCATCAATTGACCGATTGTGTGGCAATTTTGACCTGAATTTAGGGCCCACCTATACACATGGCATCCATGTGGATAAAAAAACAAAAAAAATAATTCATTAATTCTTTAGAATTTTACAAAACAAAATTTATTATCTAATAATTTTTAAAAAATTTAATCTTACAACCCCCACCCCCACCCCAGCACCACCACCACCCCCCACCCCCACGCACCCCACCCCAGCACCAGCAACTGCCCACCCCCACGCACCCACCCCCACCCCCAGCACCACCACCACCACCACCACCTCACCCGACGCACACACCCAGCCCCGCCCCGCCCCACCCCACCCCACCCACGCACCTCCACCCCCACGGCACACACCCCCACGCACCCACCCCCACCCCAGCACCAGCAACACCCCACCCCCACGCACCCCAGCCCCACCCCAGCACCACCACCCCACCCCCACGCACACACCCACCACCCCCACGCACACACCCAGCCCCACCCCATCCCACCCACGCACCTCCACCCCACGGCACACACCCAGCCCCACCCGACCCACGCACCACCCTCCACCCCACGCACCACCACACACGACCTCCACCATCATCGCCCGACCTCCACCAGCCACACAACCTTTCGATTTCGATTTCGATTTCAATTTCGATTTTGATTTCGATTTTGATTTCGATTTTGTTGAGGGTTTCGATTTGGGATTTTGGAGGGGCGGCGGTAGGGCGGCGATTGTGTTCCCAATTTGGGATTTTGGAGGGGCGGCGGAAGGGCGGCTGCGGAAGGGCGGCGGCGGAAGGAGAAGAATCGGTGGTTGTGGGGGGTGGGGTGGTGAAGAATATGATTTAATTTTTAAAATTATAAATTAATAGTTGTAACTTTTAAATTATTTCTTATATAAATATTTAAGAATAAATTTTGTTTTGTAAAATTCTAAAGAATTAATGAATTATTTTTTTTTGTTTTTTTATCCACATGGATGCCATGTGTATAGGTGGGCCCCAAATTCAGGTCAAAATTGCCACAGAATCGGTCAATTGATGCCACGTAGGTAATTAACGGATAGATTTTCAAAAATGTTGACCGAGGGACCAAAATCGAACTTTATGCCAACTTATGGGACCAAAATCGCGGCCCTCCAAGTTATGGGACCAAAATCGCGAATGAGCCAACTTAAGGGACCAAAACGTTAAAAATCCCTTACTATAGTTTGAAAAAACTTGATGAATATTGATGACTTTTTTTTTCTTCTTATTATAGCTCGTTTTGCGTCCAAGCCAACCTTATTACGGCACTTTAACATTTTTGTGGGGTCGCAATCGATGTTTAATGTATAGTTTTTCTGGTTTATTTTAAAAATATTAACTAACGAACATTAATTATCTCCCAAATTCCAAAACTCCTCGGTTGATCATAATTGATGACTTTCGCAGTTGACTAGTTATAGTTTATGCTGTGTACAATTCCAACCTTTTGTTATCCTCATTATATTCGTCAATTTGAACTAAACCGATAAGTCATTCTTTAAAATAAGAATTTCGTGACCAACTCCATGTGACATATTACAACAATTGTTATTTTATGTACATTGAAAAGAAAGTATTATTATCCATGGGTGTTTTTATATGGGGAAAATCACCGTCCTTCTACGCATATACAATTGAGCTTGCATTTGTTTGAAGCTTTGAATAACTCTTGTGTAAAAATACAGATAATTGTCAAAATAACACTTTTTACAAAATTATTTGTCAAAATAATGCTCTCGCAGAAATAGTTATCAAACTATTATTATCTTGCCACATGTGATGTCATGTGTACAAAGTTAAAATTGTCAAGATAAAACTATCTACAAAATTAATTGTCAAAATAACACTCTCCAAAAAAATTATTAAACTATTATCATTTTTGCCACATGTATTGCCATATGGACAAAATATTTATATTTTTATAAGTTTTTAAATACGCTCAAGATAAAAATTATATGTATAGTAGTAATATCTATAATTTATAACTCTTTTAAATACAGTCAATATGTATATATCTGTGTATATATATATACACACAACCAAAACAAAAAAGCCAAATCCCATAAGAAAAATTCAAAGGGTTAAAAAAAATTATGAGTAAGTAAAAGGGTTGTTCAGTTCAAGTTGTATCCGTTACTAATGTTTAATTATGTTCTCTTTGACAGAAACACGAAAAGTCTCTTTGTGTTGATATTTAGCTTGCAACATGTACAAAGTATAATCATACTTTGTGTTGATTCAATCTCTTTTAAATATAACTTGATTTGTCAGTCCCACAACTAGTGTTAAGTGACTAATTATCAATGTTAAGATGAAGTGAACACGCTTAGGAAGAATCACAATTGAAAGTCCAAATAAAGAAAAAGATGAAAAGGAAGAAGAAGAAAATTTGCAAACTCAATAATTAGTTTTATATTGCAAAAGAGAAATTCTTGCATTATCACCCCGCCGAATTTCTTTTCTCTTAAGTTATATGGGATATAAAGACAAAAATCCAGCTTGATCTCGAGTGGGCAGATTCCTTTTAGTCCCTATACGGAGAACACTGCAATGATTTTTTGCTAAACAAAAGGATCATCATCATCGAAACTTTTTTTTTTTAATTCATAAATTAATATTACAAAACCCTATATCCTTTTTCTTAACCTTTCTCAGGGAAGGCGTGGAAGTTCAGTCCAATCAGCCGTTAAACATATGCAAATAGTGCGTGTTTGGCTGTCACCACATGAAGTCTGCTTGCCATATCTCGTATATGATGTTTTAGTTTTCGAATGGTCCCTTCATCAAAAAACAATCAATAAATAATACATAATCAACTGTGAGGTAAACATTTCGCATCCGTAAATAAATCCCGAAAATTATATCAAACATACTCCAAATTTTACAACATCAATATAAGTACGAACACATGAACATAAGTTTTAAAATCGACGAAACAATATATATATATATACACACACACACACACATATATATATATATATATATGTAAACACAAGAAATGTATATATGTGTATATATATATATATACAAGAAATGTAAAACTTTAAATGAAACTTAAAGACAAAAAGCCTCAACGTAGAAAAATAATTATTGTCTCGATATCATATTTTTCCATGTTTTTCAATAACTATCACGTAAATGTAAATGAATGAAATGCACGTGAGTCTAACAATTTTTTTAAATTTTAGAGTTATGTCAGAATTTGGTACATCGAGATAGATGGTTATTAGCCTTGAAATTCCCTAGTGAAATAACATTTGATGTACTTTCTTTCAACCCTTGAACTACATTGAACTATTAGGTATGCCAAGATCATTACGTCACCTCGTTTCAATATTTCTTTTCGTTCATTTGTTATTGTCCATTTTGGCATGGACTTCTTTGGAACTTTTATCGAATGCGTTAAGTATTTCACTTTTTAACTCGTCGCATAGAAGCAACTCTTTTATATTCGATATGCGTGATCTCTCATAAAGAGTAACATGTCATACTTCACTAGTAATCACAAGTCATCATAATTCATTATCTCGGGTTTTCCTAACCATATACATGTTTATAGAATAAGTAGGGACTCATTTTTGTAAGTACTTTGTTCGACTTCGCCCCCACAAATCGGTTGTTCCATTTAACCTACAATTCTGGTTTACAATTCATGTTGGGTTCAACATGGATGGAAGTCATTCTCTTGTGCTTTAATCCCATTTTTTTCGATGAACTCTCACTAGGTCCATCACTAGACGTTTCATTAGCGGTCAACAAGCAATATTTCTCTTAGGTGTTACAAAGTGTACATAAATTACTGTAATTTTCTGTTAACATTGTACGCTCTTATACTTTTGATGTATGTTTTGAGATTATTCATTATACACAATGTTGCTAATTGAAGGCAGTGGTTTTGGCCGTTTACAAAGTATCTGGAAGAAAATTCAAAAATCAATTAGTTGGGTCTGCCCCATGATCCAAGTTTTATACTTATATTCTATAGTTGATCTTGGGATGAAGGTTTTGAACGAAAAATCGATGCTGGTGGCACCACCAGTGGTGGTGCCACTCACATACATATGTATGTATATATATATACATACATATGTATGTGTGTGGTACCACCACTGGTGGTACCACCAGCATCGAATGCATCATGTTTGAAGCATGACTTCTTAGAAATCTATGCTCTCCACTAGTGAAATGTATCCATTACTTATATACTTGGAGTCCACATTTTAGTTTGTATGAGAGACTAGAGCAACACAAATAAAATATAAGTTTGTGAATATCGTTAACAAATAATCTCTCATTTAATTATTTGTCGATATTGATGGTCATTAATTTGTCAATCTGACAAATTTAAATTATAATGCAGTCTTATTTTATTGTTATTTGAGATCGTATTGTCAGCACCAGGTTAGACACAAAGTCAATAAACATAAAAATTACAAGTTCAATCGATTAAATCAATTCAACCACTGATTACAACGATACATGATACCAAAACGGACGTAGTATCCAAATTAAGCTTATATTAATGTATTCTAATATTTTTTTTCCCATAGTTAAACATACATGTATATATATTATGATCCGAAATTGTGAAATGCTTAATAGAAATCTTAGTATCAAAACATAAATAGCATATCAATCCATTAAATATAAAGTTATCAATATGTGTGAATATTAACCACTATTGGTATATAATTATAAATATTAATCTAAGATCAGACATTTTAACAAATACTTATATATTAATTATTCTTACTAAAATCAAATAAAAATTAACATAAGGTGAAAAAAAAATCTACTACTAAATTACTTATATGTTTTTGTTAGTCATAAAGCCCACACCTCATTTTTTGCAATATAAGCCCAAGTCCACAATTGTAAGAGAAAATCGAACTTTATGTAAAGATTATAAACTAAAATATCTTCTACTTACCTGCTATAATAGCTTACAATTATTATTATAATTATTATTTTTTGCCTAAGATTAGAAGTTCACAAGAGAGTTTGTAAGAAAAAGAAAAAAAATCAAAGATTCAAAATTTAGGTGAAGAACCGGCTCATCGGTTTAACTGGGTTTCAACGGTTCAAATTACTTTTTCACGACATCGGGTATTTTTGTGATGCTCTAGACCAAACAAGGCGTAGGCTACAAGTTAAATCGGTCAAACCAATTGGTCTGGTTCGATTTTCAAAACATTGCTTAGATGGTAAAAGTCCTTGAGGCAGGACGTGGTAGCGGTATGACATTTGCGTTGTAGTTGATGGAGCTCCAAATGAAGATTTTAAGGTGGATACTAAAATACTCTTCAATAATGAGGATTTTAAAAATAATACTTATTCATGATGTTTTAATTGTAGATGATGCAGGTGGTGAGGTAGATAGATCACATGACAATGAGACAAATGATCTAAATTATGAGATTCTAGAAGTTAATTAATTATTAATCTTTAAGTTAATTTTCTTGTGTCAAGTTGGTTTTAGAGACACTTGATATTCATATTTTTGGCATGCTAGATAGACTTGTGGATATATATACTTGTGCAACCAATATCAGCTTTTTGACAAAGGAAATGCACTTTTTGCTTATTGGTGATCACTGAAGCATATGTAAATTACAAATTTATCGATTGGTGTGAGTGTGGATGTGTGGATATTATTTTTTTAACTTTCTCCAAATTCAAGTATTTAAAATATCATGAATTGGTAACCCACCAATTATTAGGATCAACATGACCTTAGAGGCCCTCTATATCCTAGATACTTTTCAAAGTATGCCTAAGGCACAAAGAGAGTCACAAGCATAGACTCTCAAGACTATCTCCACATAGTTCTCACGAGGTAAAAAATGTGTCCCCTCATATAAGAGATCTCAACAACCTCGATAAAAGAAGAGGACCTTCGACCAAAGAATTATTATTATATTCACTCATGCAGACAAGATCCAATGCTATAAAAGTCCACTTGGAGGAATCATATGAAGCATCATTTATTCATTAAACCTCAATCAGAAGGCATTTATACCATAGGCAACTACAACTTAAGGATGTCAGCATATCTACCTAACTCGAGGTGTTAACACTCTTTTTAGCTCACTCTTGGGATGGATTAATTAACGTCTTTTGTTCGAGAACGCCTTACCCGAATTCTGGATAATATACTGATTTTTATAAGATTAAAATGATAGAGGGAGAACTTTTCAGTGAGAAGAGAAATATAATGGTATTTGATATTTATATTCCACTTGGCCTTAGATTGGCTTCCTCGGACTTCTCCGATACCTGAAGGGGTGGGAAATTTTACCTTAAGATGTAGGGTAGAGGGGATTGCTTCGAAAGCTCAGATGGATGGCCTTCCGCATATAGCGTTGTATGTTCGTGACGAGGCCTCCACCACCCAAAATTTGATAGGTTCCGTTCTTCGAAGGGCTCCCTCTCCCCATGACATTGGAAGGATCATTGTTCCGAGGGTGCGACAGGCTTCTCCGGAGAAACCTACTAAGGGAATGTCCGTTATTTCCAGCTGTTCTTTTTTCAATCCCATAGCCAGGTAGGTAGGAAGGAATAAGACATCCACAGAGCTGCCCGTGTCAATGAGGATCCGTTGGGTTGCAAATCCATGGATAACGGCCATGATTACTAAGGGGTCTTCGTGGGGATAAATTATACCCTTCAAGTCCTCGGACCCGAAAGTAATGCTGGGTAGCTGTATTCCTTGAATGGAGCACACGGGAGGTCCTTGTTCTGTTCGTCTGCCTTCTTTCAGATATTTCTTCTTCTTACCTTGGGGCGCTATTGAGATATCTCCTCCCTCGATCATGTTGATTGTTCGTCCCGATGGGGCGTTATCTTCGTACAATTCTGGGGGAGGGGGTAAATTCCGATGTCCCATCGTCCTTTCTCATGTGTTCCGTTGGCGTTCCTCTGCCCACTCCCGGGGTCGCCTACGCTCCGAGGTTCTCTCCCGAGACCGGTGGTATTCTGTGGTCCTCTCTCGTGACCAGCGGCTAGGAGTTGCTTCTTCTTGTTCCCCTCGTGACCGCTTCCATACATTTTCTTTGGGTTCTTCGGGGTTATTTTCTTTAAGGTAATTCTTTAAGTATCCCGCTTCTAGAAGGCGAAGCACTTCTCTACGAAGGGTAGTGCATTTTTCGGTGGTCTGCCCATAGGTTTTATGGTATTTACAATACTTACCCGTGTTCTTGTCTCGATTAGGGAATTTGGCCGGTAGGAGCCAATGCAACTCATTGTTACCTCTCATTACATTGAGTACCTCCGGGGGAGCAATAGTCACTGGGGGTAGCGGTACGGGTCGAAGGAATTTTTGATTATACCGCCTTCGTCTTTACGCTGGTTGGGTTTTCATTCTTTGCTCTTTTCCTTAGCTTTTGCTTCCCTCTCGGCGCGCTCTAGGTGTTCATTGTCGTCTTGTTCCATGCGCTTCTTCGTACCTTCCGCTTCTTCCATTAAGATGTAGACTTCTGCCTTTTGCATGAGTTCATTCATGTCCGTGACACGATTTCCCATGAGATATCAGAAAAAATCCCCCATTCGAAGCCTCTGCGTTAATATGTCCGCTAAGATGGTTGGGCTGACGTTAGGGACATCCAAAGCTTCGTCCGTGAAGCGTTTTATATACCCTCGTAGGGGTTCCTCTTTCTGCTGTTTGACCGTGAAGAGATGAGTAGCAGATTTGGGATATTGTCGGTTGCAAGCAAATTTTCGTACAAATAGATGAGCTAGCCGATCAAAACTCGTAACGGAGTTAGGAGGAAGGTGAGTAAACCAAGATTGAGCTCGCCCTCCGAGGGTGACAGGAAACACGCGGCATAAGACATGATCTGGAGCAGATGATAGATCCATTCCGACCAGATATTGATGGATGTGGTCTTGTGGATCCTTTCCATCAGCTTCCCCAGTGTACAGGGGAACATTAACAGGCCGCATCCCCGAAGGGACAGAAGCTAAGGCAATTTTAGGAGAAAAAGGGGAAGTTTTGAACGTGGGATCTTCTTTAGGGGCCATGGTTTTCTTAATATCACTCAATTCTTTGCGTAGACCATCCATCATTCCCCATAAGGTATGATCACTATCTCCACGATATTCCGAGGGGCGGGAAAGTTCCCTCCCTTGGCCCCTCATCGGGGTTCTTTCATAACTAACGTACCTTTGCGATTCTTGCGGGGGTTCGTGGCGCTAGGGGACGGGAGTAGGGCTCCATCCCGCATAGGGTGCACCTTCTTCCGAAAGGAGATTTCTATGTCCAGGAGAGGCAGAGGACCAATTCCTGAAGTTCCCCCCCCCCCTCTGTTGCGCTCGTGTGGCTGTAGCATCTACAAGTCTATCATAGACATAGTGAGGAACATTAATAAAATCTCTTGTACCTGATTGGTAGTTCGACAAGGTTTCCTCTGAGTCGATGCGGCGAGTTTGAAGACTTTCACTTTTGAATAGATCATCCATCGTAACCAACGTTTGTTGAACACTCTCGAGGGCATATATTATGTCATTCCCACAGACGGCGCCATTTTGTTAACAAGTTGGGTATTATTACCTATTTAACGAGTTTATTTAGGGGTCGGAACGCCCTGCCCGTGATTCAAAAAATGATGACTTTGTAGAAGAGAGTAATACGAGAATATTCCTTCCTTTATTCACTGAACTTCACTCCTTAATTTTGTGTGTATGTAATTGTATGTGTCCGTTCGAAGTTTTTTTTCTTCAATCGATCACCTCCCTTTATATAGACTTTGTTAGGGACAGATGTCGTTATGCATGTGTTTAGTAAGTATAGGTGTTGTAATATGGGTACAGGTGTAAAAAGATAAGATAAGGTATATCTTAAGTCTACTAGATGCTGACTAAGCTAATCTTTGCCTCTTCCAAGGTCTTCGAGGGGCTGTTTCTTCGAGATGTTAGTTTCCCAAGGGGCCTTATATTTGGTGACGCCTTGATGGACCGGTTAGGACCTTCTTCGAGTGGTGTGGTTGCTTTGGTAAGGGTTCATTCAGGTGTAGGGGCTGCTGTATATGTTCTCCGAGGGGTGTTTCCGCCTTGGTTTTGGGTTCCAAGGGTTGGGCATGGTCTCCGAGGGGTTTGATTTAATCTTTGGGGTCTTGACTTGATCTCCGAGGGTTTGACTTGGTCTCTGAGGGCTTGGTTTGAACTCCGAGGGCTCGACTTGGCCTTCGTGAAGTAGTATTTTAGTGTCCAAGCCCTCGTAGAGTATCTTGCAACGACTTTTGTGGTTAGATATGGCTTTGTTCTTGAATTTGGTCTTCGGAGTGATGTTCCGAAGGTAATTTACGTTGAGGAGTGTTCAGCAAGAAAGTATTCTCGCAAGATTATGGGACTCGGGTCCGTTGTGGTCCCTCTTGGCGCATTGATGGATATTGAAGTCGCGCGGATCCATCGGGGTTTGCTCTTTTTCCGATGCCGCATCGATATCTATTTTTAATTCATCGTTGACTTTCCAAGGGACGCTTAAATGTCTCCTCGGATATTCCTTCGTTTTATTTTAGGTCAGTGATCGAAGGGTTTGGTAACATCCGAGGGGCCTCCTTATTTAGGAGTGGGTACATCTCATCGGAAGTACTCGTGACAATAGTATTGTCCGTGTATTATTTCCTATATTTAGGAATAATACGTCATTTTAGTCTCATATTTATTTTCTATGGTTAACACCTTCAATTTCCCGGAGAATATAATTAATCTTATTACGTTCTATGTGATGAACGCTTCAACATAAATTTTGTGGAACAGAGAACCTTTAGAAGCTTTTGAACACGGATGTGGGCTGCGACAGGGGAACACCCTATCTTCATATCTTTTTGTTCTGTGCGTCTAAAGATTATTATACCTTATTCTTGAAGAGGTAGAGAAAAAAATTTGGGAACCTTTGATTCCCTGTAGAGGGGGGCCGAAAATTTACATATTTTCTTCGCCGACGATTTGATGCTCATGGGAAAGGCAACACTTAAAACAACGAGGAGTATTAAAGAGGTGTTGGACAAGTTTTGTAAGAGCTCGGGTTTGAAACTTAGTACGGCCAAGTCTAATTTTTTTTCTCAAACTCTAGGGGATAGAATATGAAGAGACGAATATGCGCCAATTTAGGCTTCTCACGAACCAAAAGTCTTGGCAAATATCTTGGGGCGCAACTTTTCCACAATCGGTTGAAGAATGAAGACTTCAAAGAGATTTTCGACAAGCTAGGCATGAGATATTCGGGATGAAAAGGGAAAACTTTATCTATCACGGGTAGAGCAACTCTCATTCAAGCGATGTCGACGGTGGTTCCCATACACATAATGCAATCTTGTTGGCTCCCCAAAAATATTTGTAGCCGGCTTGACAAACTAAATAGGGAGTTCCTATGGTCAAGTGATCCGAGCATTCGAAAACTACACCTTGCCGGATGGCAAAAGGTGAGTAGAGGAAAAAAGGATGGGGGTCTCGGTTTTCATCTGGCCTGTTTAAACAATCAAGCTCTTATTGCAAAATTGGCATGGAAAACCCTCACGAAAGACTCCGAGCTGTGGTGCGACATTATTGAAGCTAAATACCTCAAAGGAGTTCAGCCTTTAGCCTACGTGGGGAGATCGAGCAATAGCGCCACTTAGAAGGGTATCATTCGGTGTATAAATCTCATCAAACCACACCTAAGATGGAGAATTAGTAAGGGTAATTCAATCTCATTTTGGTTTGATAATTGGTTGGAAAACTTTAGACTTTGCGAGTTTGTACCGTTTATTGATGAAGCGGATTTAGAGATTACTCTTAGCGATGTTATGGATGGAAACGACGATTGGGATTTTGGTGGAATTCAAACACCAACTGCTCCGTGTTGGATGAGTGTAATTGAAGGAAAAAATCCAACATTGAATGATGAAGAGGACCACCTTATATGGAATGAAACGGCGCTGGGGTCTTTCTCATGCCAAAGTGCATATAAAGTGATGTACCGGGATAAGATGGACGCTGCGGGACAGAGTGATTATGCATGGATTTGGAAACTGCAATGCTGTAATAAGACCCGACACTTTATTTAGCTAGCGCAACAAAAAAGGCTGGCAGCGAACATGAGGAGGAGGACGAGGAAACTCACGGACTCGACAACGTGCGAATTATGCAAGAACCCGAAGGAATCGGTGATACACATTTTGAGGCATTGTCGGACTGCAACAAACATGTGGCGCACCTTGCTTACGGGAAGTGAAAAACATAAATTCCAGAGATATTCAGATGAGATTTGGATGAGGAAAAATTTGCAAAATAAGGAGAGAATATGCACGATTATGCCAAACATGCCGTGGGGTATCATCTTCGCATCAACAGTTTGGATTCTATGGAAGAAAACGAATGAACAGATTTTTCGTGGAAAGGTCGGGAAAAAGTTCGAAGCTATTTGCCAAATAAAGCAATTATCTTATGATTCTTGGAAGGCAAACAACCGAGGAAATGAGAAGGAAATGAACAAATAGGGAAAACTGAAACCCAAATGGCTAAAACTCAACGTTGACGGAAGTGTGGACGCCGCACGTAATGAAAGAGCGATTGGAGGGGTACTATGCGATGAAAAGGGCTCATGGATAAAAGGATTCAAAGGGAAATTGCCTTTTCCTACTGTTTTGGAGGCGGCAGTTGAAGCAATTAGGCAAGGACTAAGAGTGGCGTGGGAGCGTAGGCCACAAAGGATTTGTGTGGAGACTGATTCTCAAGAAGCTCACAAGTTAATTGCAATGGAATGGGAAGGAGACCACAACCTCAACCTCAAAGAAAATATTGATGAGTGTCGTGAACTACTACACAAACCATGAACACAAGAATTTCGTTAGATAGAACGAAAAAAGAATGGACTCTCAGACGCACTCGCGAAACAAGGCCTCACCATGGATGGAGAATTTTGTGTGATAAAACCCCTCCACCCGATTTACTCTCTATGATTTCTCTTGATGTAGCTTAAGGGCACATGTTTTTTCCACATTGTTCATAAAAAAAAAATTGCATCTGTTGAATATTGCATAGTTCACTTATCATAAATTCTCATGTGTTCTATTTATATAGTAATACAAGATGTATTATCATTGATGCTGATAATTATCAACAAGCGAACAACTTTCAAATAATTTTAAAAATAATTGCGTATTGAATAACCAAATGAAACTATTCTTTTATCTAAGTCCAAATAAAAATATTTTTCATCTAAGTCCTTCATTTAAAGGAGACATTACCCAAGTTATTATCATTTGCATCTCGAACACAAATTTTAATAATATCCAATTTGCCATGGGAAAATGGTCACATCTCAAAATCCTAATCCCACCCAATTGCTTCTGTAATAATTCCACCACTAAGGTTTTCTATATAGTGTTCAATTGCTTCTCTTTTGATTGAATCTTCAAAATATCACATCTTATGTTTCAATGATGCTCTCCATCATTATCATTTCTTATGTATGCTTTGTTTTATTATTTTTCTTGGCTCTCGAGGGGGAGCCATTCCTATTGTCGTGGAGTAAGGTGGTATCCATTTATTAACCTCTGGAATAAAACTAATTGAATCGGCTCTTATTCCTGTTTGAATTTATAGGCCAATCAAGCTTAGCTCATGTATGAAGTATATGGTTCAATAACTAGCTAGTTTCTCGTTAATCAACCATGAGGTAGCTCTCACAATCAAGTTTGCCAAAGGTCTTCTTTAGTATGGTGGCCCCTCTAAGAGTAAAAAAATATCTAGGTGCCAACTCTATTTCACCCTTTATGCGAATATAATCAAGACCGCTTTTTCTCTTTAGGCCAAACAGGTACCATCTCTTGTTCTCCAAGGATAGTTGAGAAACACTCCATAATAAGGAAGAGTGTTTTGTTTTCAAAGGATCTCTATTAACATTTTAGTTTTGTTTTCAAAGGATCTCTATTAACATTTTAGTTTTTTAGGAGTCATGATGTTCGAAAAGAAATTATATCTTATTCCAAAAGTCTGATGGACTAAGGATCACCAGTTCTCTCATTTAAAACTAATTGTCTGGCGAAGCCTTTTACCTCAACTAGTCTACCTACAACATTCACAATGAGTACGAAGTAAGACGTCATCAACATACAATTTGCAAACGACAATTTAGAAAAAAGAAGAGTCGTGAATTTTACGAAATATAGTTTTTTTTGTTACTTTTATTAATCAAAGTTATGTAAATTATTGAAGAAATGAATGACACAATATGTAAGCGAATAAAGTATGAAAAATGATCAAATATCTTATTTTAATGTATGAAAATTACATACAAATTATGAAATAATTGTGTATTTTTGTATGATGGTGGGAAGATGATAACTTAACACAAAATTCTTAGACCTTTCGCAAAGTATCCCTAAAACTCTCAAAAAGGAGAAAATAACTCTCCAACATATTGAAGCTCATTTTTTGAGACTAAAACTAAGTGACATAAATGTAGACACGTGTTCAAATTGAACGACTGATAAATGTTCCATTGAATTTGGGAGTTTTAATAGGTTTAGAGGTTGTTTTCACTTTCTCAAAGATTTGGGAGCACTTTGCGAAATTCCTTATAGTTAAAGGGGTATAACTAAATTTACCTTTAAAATAATTCCAGTACTCCCACGCAGGAAGGAGAATCGCGTCAACAACTCCTCCGACCACGTCTTGGTTAATGGCAACAACCAATAAAAAACAGCCACGTCACTATTCTGCTGACATGGCACACGCATATACTAGAAAACTCAACGACCATTCCCATTGGAGACTGACTGACATCGCAAATACAAAGCAAATGAGCATATGTGAGTTCCCCAAATTAGCCCCATAGTAGTACCACTTCACCAACACAACAAAGCGGCAATCGAGGGGTAGTTTCGGGTAACATGAATTTTATATTATCAAACAGAAGAACAAAATAGAAATTGATTTTCAGATTTTTGTTGACATTGTGCGCGATCTGCAGATTGTAAGCTCTTCTGATTCTCAATGGCGGCGCCTTTCTTCTCAACACCTTTTCAACCTTTTGTCTACCAGGTAAACAAACGACTGTGTGTTTGTGTGTGTGTATCGCTTGTATTTATTTCGAATTTTGCAAAATTGAAATTTTCGCCTTCGAGTTAGGGTTTTTGAAAATTACTTTGGCAGTGATAAATAGCCTCTTAAATACGATGATATTAATTGGAAGGTATGCAGTGAAGTGTTTGCTGACTCGTGTTGAGTTTCGTTACCTTACCTTAGTTTGTGTGTTTGATTCTGAGGAGGAGTTATGATGATTAACTACCCTGGTGATCAGAAGGCCTCGTCTCTTATCGTATCGTATCGTGTCGTGTCTTGCTGTGAAATGTATTGCACCTTGTGTTCATGATCAGCATGACAGTGGAGAACTTGATAATTTTTCTTGCAGTCTAGCTATGCAAACAAAAATTAATTGATATAATTTGTTCACCGTCAAAGGTCGAGTTGCAGCGCGGATGAGTTCTCCTTAACTGCTAGTTTTCTGACATTTTCAGAAAATATAATTTGACAGAACTGTATCATCAGCGTGGTTTGTAGTTTTAAAAAAGCTATACCCTAGAATTTGACAGAGCTGTACCGTCATTTTCAAGAGGCTCGTTTTTTTTTTCTTCAGAAATTATCCTTTGTCATAAGTTTAGAAAACATATAGATTTAACCTTTCAATGCTTGGTTTTCATACGTCTCCATTCTTTCTCGGAACATATTTAAGAAAGGTGGAGCGTGTCTTTGATTCCCAGAGTAAAATTGAATTGTGAACTGAGTATGACAGATCTCTGACGTGCTTATACGGTCAATGTTATAGCATTATGGCTAAGGATATATTGTTTATTAATTTCTTTATATTTGAAAAATTCTTTCATAGCTCATATTGTTTATGATTTCTCTTGTAGTTTACACAACCTAGAGATACTTAGGATATGATTTGGTTTCAGGAGAGGGTAAGTAGGGAAAGATTTATGATAATGTCTGCAGTAATTTGTTTTATCACTTCGCGTTGAACTGCTACTGGAATGGAAATTATAGAAGTAAACTTTTTACAGTTTACATATAAATTAGGCATGACTATGACCGTGCGACCACCTTACCCGTTATTTACATTAAAAAGTTAACTGTCATAGGGACCAGGTACCTCTAGTTGGTGTAATTGTTTTGGGTCGATTTGACCGTAATTATCGATTTTACATGGACTTGAGTGGTGAGTAGGTGTGGACAAAGAAAAAACTTAATTGTCTCTACTTATTAATGGCTGCTAGAAACAATCTTGGGTGCATATTCTTAAATAACCTTGTGACAAATCGTAGTCTGATTTACAAATTGCGCTTCTAGATGTGCTCACCTGTTCAAGACTCGATATAATACTTCAGCCACATGGTTCTGGGGTGACATTTTGAGCATTGTGTCACTGGTTTTTGGAATTTTAACAGCCTCTTTACCTGTGTTGTGGTAATCCTAATGTTTGGCCTTTGGTAATTTATGACATTTTTTGCTGCATTATTAAGGGTTTGATTGACGTCTTTTAAGCTCGCCGTGGTTGAACTGGGCCTATTGGCTACAACCAAAAAATTGCTTTTGGGCAGCATTTACTTCTAAGCCCGATTATTATTGTTAGTGAGTCTTTCCTTTAGGCTTCTTTTGTTCATTCTATCCTCCGTGTTGCTGTTCTCCTTTAAGAGACGTAGCGTGTTTTTGTTATTGTGTAAATGAAAGTGTTGGCCAGGCATTCATAAGCCCACCCGTCTGTAAAGTTTCACCAAATTGAGCATTTTTTCATATCCGTCTTGATTCTACGAACCTTGGATCACTTTCTGTTACATGTTCATTGATTTCCAAATTATGTTTCAGAGCCCACAAGATGCCGTGACACCTTTCCAGATCTTGGGGGGTGAAGCTCAAATAGTTCAGGTGTTTGTCTAAACATTCTCGTCCCTGTTATTACAAAAATCTTTCACGTTAAACTTAATAACTAACTTTTGCTTTACATGACTCCTCTCACTAGATAATGTTAAAGCCACAGGAAAAGATTATTGCAAAGCCTGGTATGCTTCTTCTCCATGATATTGCATTCACGTCTTCTCTAAATGAAATATAACTTTTCGGTGCTTCAAATTGTTGATTTTGTACCTTATTTGTTGTAACTCAAAAGTAGAAATTTCACAATATAATTTAATGCAAAAGCAGCGTTTCTGGAATGAGGGTAGGGAATGTTTGTATTACAAATGTACTTCTTTGCATCTTTTGAGTTTTGTGGAGTTTTATTATATAATAATAATTCTTTGTGGCATTCAGCGATTTAATATAAGATGTGAAACTTATTGCCGATGTAATTGGTCTTGTTGTGTAAAATGAGAGTTACGATATGGTAAGAATGCTACAACATTTATCTCGCTAATGATAAATCCAATCTCATAATGGGCACTTAATTGTTAACTCATTGTCTTAAAGTAAGGAGCCATTTTGGAAATAAAATAAAATTAATACATAACATTTGTGGAAAACCGAGTAGGTTATTAATCTGTGGTCAGGGCTGTGTGCTAGATGAGCAAAAGGTTTATGCAGTTTCTTCAAGACTTATTTCGGGACAATCGTTTTTAGGCTATTATTGATCACATGATTGTCTTCTTTATGTCCATTTATCGTCTAAGTTATTTTTGTCTTTTGTTGATTAAGCTTCACTTCAGGAAGGCATGAGAATAAAGTTCAGTAATTATAGGGGTCAATTTTAGACATTTTAGCCACATTCCTTTCATTTGACTCATTCAAATATTTCCTGTTATTGCCTTGTTGTGTCTTCTTGCTTTCATGTTCATCCGATGGTGATCTGGAAATTATTTGGACCAAGTAGAAAGATGTTGGGGAGTGGTGGAGGACAGGGAATTTTTATGCTCGAACTCATCCATAGTGGATGGTGCTCTGCTTTTTGGTCTGATTTAAGTTTCGCCTACGATGAGTGTTCTCAAGTGATGAGATTGTTCTTTGGCAATGGATCTGTTACTATCCCCCATTTGTGCTAGTAGAGGCATCACTTAATTTTCTTTCACGTCCTTCCTCTAGCAGTAATTGCTCGCCCTTGTCTATATACCAATGCTATAAATATTATATATTGTGCACAATTCTTCTCTACAATAATTAGTATATTGAAGATGCTCAGTTGCTGATGTTTTATCAATTGAAAATCGTGTTGAAGTTCTGTTTTTTTCATCTTCTAAATTTTGGCTGTTATAGTAAAGCTCTTTCACTTAGGAGCTTATTGACTTAAAACCTGCCAATTATTTTTTGCTTTTTTAACTGATGCCTGCATTCATATATTTGTCTGTTACAGGTTCCATGTGCTACATGTCTGGATCTGTTCAAATAGAAAATGTTTATGTTCCGGAAAATGAAGCTGGTGTATGGCAGTGGCTCTTTGGAAAGACTGCTACTAGCATAGTTCTTCATAATACAGGCCAGACTGATGGATTTGTAGGAATTGCTGCACCTACTCTAGCAAGGGTTCTCCCGGTTAGTCATTTTGCATAATTTTTGGTATAAGAAAATCTTATGGAGTATTTATTAGCAGGTTTACCCTAAAGCACTGTTATATTTTCCTGATTCACATCTCTTATGCAGATTGATTTAGCGTTGTTTGGTGGTCAAATGTTGTGTCAGGTATTGTTTACCATCTATTTCTTAAAAGTTTGGCTAAAATTCACTTGGCTCATCTCCTTCTCGTTCTTTATCAACTTCCTTTTTTAATTTTACCATACTAGATTATGACTTCTGTGAAGTTATATTTGTAGCCAGATGCATTTCTTTGCTCGATTAATGATGTCAAAGTAAATAATACAGTCGATCCAAGGGTGCGCAATGTTATCACTAGTGCTGAGGTGAGATGTCAACCTCTTACAGTATATTGTATTTTAAGGGCATTGGTCCACTAATGGCATGACATGTATTAATCTTGCTTGCAGGGATTCTTAAGGCAGAAAATATCTGGTCAAGGTCTTGCTTTTATAGTAGGTGGTGGTTCTGGTATGCTTCTTTCAGTTTAGTTTCTGTTGCAAAATATTATTTGGACCTTTTAAAGCATTATACGCCTCTATTTGCTTCATACTAAGTTGGTTCGATACAACACGTTTGATGACACATAATTTTGCAAGTGGTCTTTAGGAGGCTTGCTTTGAACTTTCTCTATGTTTTCTGGAATGAGCCAAGTTTTGTGTTATACTGTACCTAATGTGTAAAATGCTGTTATTTTTAATCCCATATCAATTACTGAAGGTATGTAAGGGAACAAGTTTTAAGGTTCAAATTTAGGACATAAAGAACACAAGCATGTGATCAGAATTTGTCTTTATAGAAACTTATATGTTCTATGCTGTAGATAATTTAGGGAACTAGTTTTAAGGTTCAAATTCAGGAGTTCTTATACTCTCACTTCTCGACTCCGTTCATGATTCTGCGTAAGCACGAAGCAGCAAACAAATGTGCCAAGAAGTGATTTCTTATATTTTTTGATTTTCTGGATCAACACTGAAAGTTAAATCCTCCAGTTTTGGCTGAAAGTTTATTAAGAAATATGTTTTTTTTTTTCATTTTACTGTGATATTGCACCCACTTTGTCAGTATCAAATAGCAATCCTTGCACCAATAACATGTCTTTTGGGTGTACAATTGGACATGCCCACCGATATGTACAATATTTCTTGAGTTCTCTATGATTACTGGAATACTCCACTGACCATTTTGAATTAGTGATATTGTTAAGACCATTTGATATTGGCTCAGATACCCTGCTATAAATAGCATATTAAGCTCTCTAGTGATTTTACTTGTATCCGAGGGGAGATGGATGGTCTTGCTGAAAATGACTTGAAGGAACTCCTTAATTGTGATTACAACTTCTAGCCAAATTACTTTCTTAAATAAACTATAGTTTTGAGTTCTAATTTTGTGGATCAATTTTAGATTATGCTGCATCTTACGGACAAGATATCGTAAATAACTTGACATACAAGCTTAGACTAGTCTGTATTAGTTGTATCCAACTTGTTAATATCTTCCTTGTACAGTGATCCAAGCCCTATTATTAGGAGTTATAATTTACTAAGTAGGTAAGGCATAGCGACCATGCTTTCATTGCTGCTATGTACTTTTGTTTACATACAGTTGCCTCATATCTTAGATCTCTGCTTCAGAAATCTTAAATTTAGTTAGGTCCACCAAATCGTATATGGAATTAGTTGACTTAAATGGAATGACAATCTAGTTGTCTGTATGGAAAAATTGAACATATTTATAGTGGGAAATAGGGGCATTACCTTTCATTAGAGTATTCAATTGTTTTAGTTGACTCTGTCCTGATCAGGCTATTTCTCTTTTCCTGGTAGTTGTACAGAAAAATCTTGAGGTGGGTGAAGTACTTGCAGTTGATGTGTCGAGCATTGTGGCAGTATCAGCATCAGTAAATATACAAATCAAGTATAATGGCCCTATGAGAAGGGTGGTTTTTGGGGTAAGTACCTACTTTCATTTTTGTGATTATAAGCATGTATTGCATTTCATTTTCAGTGGCCAGGAATAATTGGATTCATATGTGTTGATATTCCTTACTTTCATTCACTTTAGATCATGTTAAGTAGGTAAACTATCTTTGTACAAGTCAAAGTTGGTTGCAAATGTATTCTGGAAGTCAGAGTGGTCTCTATCACAAACATTTACATCTAGGGTTTATTAGTTGTGGCATTCCCATGACTAGGTGAAAAGTTTTGTTTCATCAGCTGAGAGAAAAAAATCTCTATAAGTTGAACAATGCCTAGATTATTAGTCAATGCTTTGGTTATTTCAATGAAGGCGGGGACGACTCAAGTGTTCGGAGACGTGGGCATTAAACAGTTTGTATTTTTCTCTCTGAGCTGTGTACAAATTGGTTTTCCACTCAGAGAAAATTGATTGATATATGCTCAAGGTTATTTTGTTCAGATTCTTGTCGTAGGCACTGGGGCAAGTACTCATGTTATGCTCAGATACTCTCATATTCTGATAATACTTTTTCTGGAGTTACCTAAGCCATTTCCATTTTTCCATCTGACTCTAAAGATTCTCATAGATTTCTGCTTTACGCTTAGAATTTGGTAACTTATTCATGTTTCTGCCTTGCAGGGTGACAATCTGGTCACTGCTGTTCTTACAGGACCCGGGATTGTGTTCATACAGAGCATGCCCTTCAACCGGCTCTCTCAGCGCATTGCTAGGTGACGCCTCCTTACCTCAACAGTATTAACTGAATAAGCAAAGCTTCCTTTGAATATATGACTCCTTTTTACCTAATTTTCCTTGTGTAACTTTGACAATTGGTTGGTTTCTTTCACAGGGCCGTTACATCTCCAAATATGAGAGACAACCCGAAGTTCTTCATGCAGATAGCTATCTTTTTCTTTCTCGCGTATGTTGTTGTTGTGTCGTCACTAATTTTGACAGATATATGATAAGCTTGATTTCTTCTTACAATCTCTTAAATCATTTTCCTTCTGCCTTTTTCTTTTTATTTTGTTCATGTGGTACTTCTAGGAAAATTTGATGAAATAGGGAACAGGAGTTTCTCTAGGTTACAAGTTTTGGACAGGGTTGTATTATTGATGACATGTAAAGAATATAAGAATGTGTAACTTTATACTTAGTTTATCCCTTCCGTGGAATCATTGTCTACTTCTTGAGAGTCGAGGTAGCATATGGTTGATGATTAACTAGACTTGTTGCTTGTTATGTTCTAATTACCAAATGAAAGAAGTGTAATTCACGAACTATTATGCAAAAACTCGTGACTTTCCTGATCAATTTGTTCAAGATAAGTTTATGTTTGGGTTAGGGAAATTTGTTCATCTTGAATATGCTTGTTCCAGGCCTGGATTGAACAAGAGAATTTTTAGTTATAGGGATAGCTAAAAGACAACTTGAAGATAGAATGTCGCCATGAACGGACGGATAAAGGTCTTAATTGCCAAGAGTAGAACTTGGCAATTACATCAGTATACATTCCCAGCGAGCAATTATGACATAAGCTGAATCTACGAAATCTAATCTATTGGCCGGATGACCATAAAATTTTAGGCCGTTCGTTGGAACTAAATGCATTGATATACGCCAAAAAATGTGAATTGCGCTAGTTCAAATTTCTGATGCACCAACACTTCAAAAATATCTAATTGTGCTCGTGTCTGACATCGACGTAGACTCTATTCCCTCTGACATCGACGTAGACACTATTCCCTTTGACATCGACGTAGACACTATTTTCACATTCTTCTGACACGTGTTGGACACGATACATGGCGTGTCTTTATTAAATAAATAAAAATCAATTCCAGCACTCGTGTCAAACACCGGTGGCTGTTTGACAAATGAGAATGGTTGTTTGACACATGAGAAGACGGGGTACAATTTGTTATAGATATATTGAAGACAAAACGTATATTTTAATAGTTTGTGTTATATATTTAAGGGATAATTCTATCAAACCCCCCAAACTATGAGGTCATTTACCGCACAGGGTCAGAACTTTAGTTTTAGCGGCAGTGCCCCCTAAACTTTGGTCGTTTGTGCGAATTTCTCCATTTTCCAGTTTTTTGCATTTTTTCCACAAAAAATCATTGAAAAAATTATTTAAAATTTGACTAAAACCTTCGTCTCGATGAGACGGTTCCAATGGTGGTGACGGTGTCACAAAATTCAAAGCCAATACACGAGAAATTTAATTTAAGTGTATTGCACTTAAATTAGAATTCTCATCTTATAACTTTGAATTTTGCATCACCGTCACCATCATTGGAACCGTCTCATCGAGACGAAGGTTTTAGTCAAACTTTAAATAATTTTTTCGGTGATTTTTCGTGGAAAAATTGCAAAAAACTGGAAAATGGAGAAATTCGCACAAACGACCAAAGTTTAGGGGGCACTGCCGCTAAAACTAAAGTTCTGACCCTGTGCGGTAAATGACCCCATAGTTTGGGGGGTTTGATAGAATTATCCCTATATTTAAAACAGAATGTTTATAAATAAAAAGATAAAACAGTCAGAAAATAAATTGTTCAAACTTATACAACTAAGTAAAAGGCCTAAACATAAGTGATTTTCAATTGGTATATGATTTGGATCGAGTAATATTTACGTGTTAAGAATAGTGCATTTCTTAAATGTTATTCGTTTTGGTTTGTATTTATGTTTGACATTGGTACTTGAATTTAACTCAAGGTTTTATCTTAATTTGTTTTGGTTAATAACTAGTGAGTGATAAGCGGTAATTTTATTTGAATTAAAGTATGCTATGAGTTTCTATTTGGGTTCAAAGGTATTAATTTTACAAGTTTTAGTGATATTTAAAAGTTTTAACAAAAAATTATAGACGTGTAAGACTTTTATAAAATTCGTCGTGTCAATATCAGTGCATCATAGGTTCAAACTTACGCTTTTTCTATTACGTTGCCATGTACCCAATAAGAACAATGATTATAATATTTATTTATTAAAAAAATCATACTTTCGGTTGTACTAGATCCATAAAAAAATTACGAATTTGGGGGGATAAATGTTAGTTCATCCCCTTTGTGTTATGTACATATTATAACGTCGCAATAGATTGTAAGTCGTTTGGTGAGAATGGAGAAGGTAAGGATTAAGTATTATAATGAATGCAAAGAATGCAAAGTATAATATGTTATGTGCTTGATTAGAATATCGTTTTGTAAGAATCATTATAATCCAACCACTTTAAATTAAGCAGAGCAAATTATATGATTTCCCGATACACAAGCTAAGCCAGATTGCATCCTCAAGTTTGTATATACGATACCACTATCAAACGCTATAAAGGTGATCAATGGCCATCATACGACTTGCTAGCTATGATACTATTATAAGTTATTAGATGGTACCCACTAAACTGCAATTATTATTTATTTATGTTAAGGTTATCAATACTCCAAGTTAAATTTTTTAATCAACTTTTTTTTTTGATAATCAAAGCATAATATAAATCAAAATCAGTAGGAGTTACAGAGTTTAGTTAACAGAAATCCCTCGTCACAAAAACAACAATTTGGGAGGTCCGTAGAACTAAGGTGGTTAGAGTGTTAGACCACTTAGAAAAAAATGCCCATTGGACGAGATTATGAGCCGCTGTGTTAAAGTTACGATTAATAAATCGAAATTTCCACAATGGCCAAATCTTTCAAAGTTTTTGGATTAAAAATCACAAGAGGAAGAATCTTCCATGGAATATCTTCTCTTGGATTTATGAATGAGTTGATCAAATTTTTTATTTTTATTTTTTTATTATCAACTAAGGTCGAAAATACCTGCACTTTAAGATTAGACGTGACCTAAGTTGGATTGAGCTAACGTAAACCTCAGATACGTCAGTCAATAAGGTTGCAGTTACACCCCTCGAATATCTAAAATTTAATATAAAATAAAAATAACGAAGTTCCACCCGAAATTCTACTCATTCTTTTGAATGAGTGAGCATTTTTTGTCACAAGGACTACGAGAGTTTCTTTAAGTGAATTTAAAAGGCATTTGCAAGTACATCAATTATAAAAGCACTAAATGTTAGGTCAAATATCCAGTCTTTGTTCTAATTTGAGTTTAAAATGAAGTTCAAAAAATTTAAATATGAAACTGAGCAAACTTAAACTAAGAAGATACTTTTCTTCCTACTTTTACACTACAGACAAATTTATACTACATTACTACGTTTGCACGGATGAACTCTTTTAAAATTGAAACGGCTACAAAACGTGCTCGTGAAGTAAAAAATTACGCGTCTAAAATTAATGAACAGGACAGACTAGTAGCATATGGTAGAACAGCAACGAAAGGCTTATTTCTATGTATGATATGATGATGGCAAGTGTTGCTGAAGTTTTCTTATTTTGTATTATCTATTATTATTATTATTATGAGGTTAATTAATGATCATAATACCATATTTATATAGGTGCTCCGAAAAAAAAAATGACGTTTGTCCCGCAACTTCTAGAGTAAGCATCCTCGAAATAAAACATTTCTTTATATATATATTGATGATATGAGTATTTTCCGTATTGGGCCTGCCATGGCCAAGGCCCAGGTTTCTCTTATGTCAGGGATCATCCCCGACATACATATCGAATATCACCCCCGATATAGTATAGCTCACGTATTTATCACGTGAGTGATCCCTACATCCTGATCCTATAAATTCTCGTTTTTCAGTTATCAAGGTAAGCTTTAATTATTCGCAATTATTGTACACTTATACCGAGCCTTCCTCGATATAATATTCAACCTCATACCCGATATATATCTTCGTTATATATCACATACGCCACTTCGGACATAACTAGGAGATCACTTTCGACATAGAAGATTCGATGTCATCCCCGACATAATCTTCGACGTCATCTCCGATATATTCCTGACATCCTCCCTTGCATCAGACGTTAGTTCGAGGTGTTTTGGACCAAGCCTACTTGAGATTAGCATAGTTAAAGTAGGTCTAATTAGCGATATACTCGTTGTACCATACTTGTAACCGACCATATTCTAGATATACGAGATATTAGCAAACTAGTGGCGCCGTCTGTGGGAACACCAAGTTCCCGGACGAGGACGTCAAGATGCAAAGAAGGATGACCCGCTCGCAGTCTACTAGACCAGTGGTTGACAATTCAATGGCGAAAAGTGCACCCCCACCTCCTGTTCTGGCCCCAGCCCCTAGAGAGGGACATAATGAACCCGTGCAACCTCAAGCACCGAGAGAAGCAGGACATGCGCCTGCGATACCTGCGGCTTTGGCGCTTGAGATCATGGCACAGATCGACACCACGGTTCAGACCACACTGAAAGCAGCCTTAGAGACCTTGATGCCGCACCTAAATGGTAGGGGAGCAAGCGACGCGCCACCGCGACCCCAGGAGTCTAGGCCTAGAGGACTTGGATCCGGAATTAGGGGTGGAGAGCGCGAGGACACGAGTGACAACACGATGGACCGCCCTAGGTCAAGGGTTCAAGAAGAGCAAATGCATGACCCAATGAGAGAAATGAGAAACATCGCTAGGAGAATGGAGCAACTAGACCGTGAGGAGATGAATGTCAGTCGGAAACTAGCATTGGCAGAGGGCCACAAGACTCTAACCCCATTCTGTGAGGAGATCGAGGCAGAAGTACTGGACAAGGGTGTAAGGTCCCCACTATTAAGGCATATGACGGGAAGAGCAATCCAAGGGATCATCTCCACAGTGTTGACAGTGTGGTGAACCTGCATAGGTTCTCGCACAGTATCAAGGCAAAAATCTTGGCCAAAACCCTAACCAAGGTGGCTCTGGATTGGTTTAACAAGATCAAGACATGATCAATCGCCAGTTATGAACAGATGAGACAAAAGTTGAAAGTCAATTCTCCAGTCAGAAGAGGATGAGAACTAACATGCACCATCTGAACGCGATAAAGCAGAAGGAGAAAGATAGTCTGGAAGAGTTTATGAAGAGATTCAATGATGAACTGATGAAGGTGGATGAACCGTAGGGCGACCAAGTGGTGCTCATTTTGTTTAATGCGACGGCGCATAGGAGGTTTGCACAGAAGTTAATCAAGCTCAAGTCACCAACTATCGATCAAATCAATGATCTTGCTCATAATACCATATACCAAGACAATATGATGGCAACGAATCAGACTCCACATCACGCCAGTCGCAATAGGGGCAGAGAAGGTTGGAAAAGAGACATAAATGGACGGGACAGGTCACCGAGAAGATACACTCCCATGAATCAGGATATTCTGACCATATTTGCAGTAGCTCAGAGGAAGAGGTGGTTGAATCAACCAAGTAAGTTGAGAGAGACTGAAGGCACCAAACGATCAAGGAAGTACTGTGAGTACCACCGCCAGAAAGGACACGAAACTATGGATTGCATAGATCTAAGGGATGAAATTGAGCGCCTCATTCGGGAGGGCAAGCTGATCGAGTATGTGCGGAACAAAATAGATTCTGATGATCAAGAGGATCGATCCCGCTCCCCCAGAAGGGACAAGATGAAGGCCATAGAGGGCCCCAGTGGGCGTGGAAAAACAATTATCAATGCACCCTCTAGAGGAGTGATCAACATGATCAGCGGAGGACCAACTGGAGCAGATTCCACCAATAAGAGGAAAAAGATCACAAAAGGACTAGAGGAGGACCGCTATATTGGGTTCATGTTGCTAATGGATGAACTGCCAGAGGAGAACATTACTTTCTCGAACAGGGACCTCATGAACCTAACTCCTGAGGTCATACAGGCAGGTAAACTTGATTTTCCCTTAGTTGTTACTCTTGACATTGCCAATTATGGTGTTCGCAAGGTGTTGATAGACAACATAAGCTCTGGAGAAGATGGCGTTGGCCACCATTTGGTGGAACAAATCCGCACCCCTGTGATTGGCTTCAGAGGTGTCGAGGTGATAACACTGGGACTGGTGAATCTACCAACATCGTTCGGCGAGGAGCCGCACATGAGGACCATCAACATCCAATATACAATCGTGGACCACCCCTTCACCTACAACATCATTATAGGCAGGCCGACTCTCAACGCCATCCGCGCAGTGGTATCCACATACCATCAGAAGATGAAGGTCCCAGTAGAAGGAGGCGTGGGAGAAGTCATCGCCAATCATGAGGAAGGATGGTTGTGCTACATAACTTCTCTCATTCTTCCCAGGATCAGGGATGCCGCTGGAGGAGTTGCGAACTTAAATGACAACGACCAAGTTACGGAGTGATCAGCGTAGAAAAACCTCTTGGAACATTTTTTTTCATTTTCAGTAATGTTGAACATTTTCAAATTTCCCTAAATTACCCCATCGTTGGGCTCGACTGTAACTAAAACATGGGGAACTACGCCGGTCTGATTCCCATACAACGGGATACGCAGGCGGGTTAGGATTTACCTAGCCTTCGACCGTTATCCATTATAACCTCATTTTGTTCCAATCAATATATTCGATTGCAGTACGTATTCATACCTTGTTGCAGGTACACACCCCCAAAAGGGAGATGACGAGATGTGCAAACATGAACACCTTTATTCCAAAATATTTTATCAATATCTCTCTTACAGATATACATGTATCACCTATATATCACAGGTACAAACAGATCTTTGCCAATAACAAGGAATGATACCCTCTTCTCATGGGAGCAGGATACAAAAAGTGAAATTCATCTACCCATTATCTCTGACATGAAATGTTTATTTCATCTGGTTCAACAAAAGGAAAAGGAGATTAGGGCAGGCCGCAAAGTCCAGGGAGAATCCACTACCTAGAAAAGATAAAGATCCACAAATGCCCTGGGATAACTCCCTTATCCACCGAGATAGGGAGGAGACAACCCGACATAAGAAAAGAAAAATGCCCTGGGATAACTCTCTTCTCCACCGAGATAGGCAAGAGACAACTCGACATAAGAAAAGAAAAATACTGTGGGATAACTCCCTTATCCGCTGAGATAGGCAGGAGACAATCGGGCATAAGAAAAGAAAAATGCCCTGGGATAACTCCCTTATCCACCGAGATAGGCTGGAGACAACCCGGCATACGGAAAGAAAATAAAATATCAGGAATGAACCCGACAGAGAAGAGGCTCTGCTTAACTACAGACAATCAATATGGGACATTGCTAAAAAAATCAATGACACTTGAGTCTTGAAGAAAGATAGTTCCATTTCAAAACAAGATTAAAAGTTAACATATGCCCAAAGGGCACTATACACAATGCTCTAAAATAAAATGCAAAAATACAATACACCACAAACCCTTAGCCGGGGTATTTGGGGGCACCCTTAGTATGGATCAGCACGAGAATCTTCTGGTTCACGATCTCTTCGTAGACATCTTCTACATGATCATCAGCAATCTCCACGTCGGAGTCTTCAAGGGGTTTCCCATCACGGCCCAATAATGGATCCAGAGGACAAGGGTCGAAATCATCTCTAAAACCGCCAAGAAGGCGGACCTGACCGATGATGGAATCCTTCGCTTCCTCCCTCTCCTGCACCCCGCGCTCAGCGCAGATTTCCTTGAATGTTTCACTTAAAAAGAAGGCTTTAGCATTGCGGACCTTTTGCTCTCGAGTGAGCATCTTGCATATGTTGGCCCTTTCAGCAAAGGCCAACTGTTCTCGCACTAAAGCTAGTTCCGCATCCGCATTCTCCTGTTGCTCCCTCTCTATAGCAAGAGATAGATTCGCCTTGTCAAGAGCGGCTACCAACTCCCAATTCTGAGTAAGGAGCTCGCCCACATTCACTTCAGTGGCACTAAGAACGCTCAAAGATGCATCCCGCTCGTTGGCCAATTTGGCAGTAGCGGCTGGGTCATAGTCGGCGAGGCTTTCAAGCAGGGCAATAGCTTCGGAGATAGACTCCACCTGGGCGACGTTATTCTTACTTGTTGTCTTCAAAAAACTGGCAAGAAGTTTCCCAACCTAGAAAACAAGATCATCTTCACACCGTAATAAGACCAAAAAAGTACTTTTAATAAGTGCATCCATATAATCACTCGAAAAGGGTAGATAGCACACTTACAGATTGAAACAAGGCGCCTTGACCAACAGCACAACTTCCTCCCTCAGTCTCTTTCCTCTTGTGGGATGAGGCACTAGCGTCAGAGATCCCCAAAGTCTGTTGGGACCCGCACTAGTCCTACTTAGTGAGGGCAAGTTGCCACCTGGAACTGCGCCTTCCTGTGGCCTCTCCACCCTACGAGGACCTACTCAACTTTTTCTTGAGGCGATGACCTTCGCGCCCACGTTTCTTAATAAGGGCCGGAGGCGCAGCATCACCCTCGATCGATGTTCTTGGGACAACGTCGCGTAGGGCAATTACGTCCAATCTCCGATGCATCACGAGAGTAGCTACAGACAGACAAGAGCAATATCATCAAAACAAGAACACGAAATAAAACTGCCCAAATAACGATAAGAAAAAACCTTACCAAGGTTAAAAGGGCCTCGATAGGGAATCGGATAGATACCGCTCGCGCCAACCACGTCCTCATCATAGGGCATGGTAAGATCATAGGGATGATCCATCAGCTTCAGTAAAAATTCGAACGTAAATTGGGGGCAGCCAAGACCGGGGGTCCTTATATACTTCTCTAACATAGACCATTATTGCGGGAGCCCATCGAACTCCCCAGTTGTTTTCTCCTTTACATAAAAGTATTAGTTCTTATTCCCGAAGCCATAACTAGATTGGCCACAGAACATGAATTTGCGTCCATTTTGCGAACGCACAAAGAAGAAACCCTTGTCACCACCCTTCTTGTTGGTGATGACAGCAAAGAGATTCCAGAACTCATTTACGCTATGGGGAACACCAAGGGCCTTCATAACACAAATGAAGCCCACAATACACCCAAGGGAGTTGGGTGACAGCTGCCCAAGGCAAACCCTTATACTTGCCAAAATAGCGATAGCGGCGAGATCAATAGGGAATCACTGACCGCTGGAAAAGTGCTTTGCGTGCACGGTGATACAACCTTTCGACGGCGTGTGCATCCTCTCATTTTGCTCAGGGAACCTGATCTCATACCCCGCATCGATATGATACGTCGCTGCATAAAAACCAGGGTGATGAGGGACATAGGACACCATGTCCTCGTAACTCCCGACCGTTTTGAACTTCTTCACTTCGGGGGGTATGGGCAAACCCATTCATCTACTCTACGTTATGGGTCCTTGGAGCCTCGTTAGCATCCTCATCTACGCCATCACCGATGTTATCCCTAAACAAATCATATGTACCGAGAAAATCGGTATCAAAGAAAGCAGTCTCGTAGCCTCCAGCCTCCGTATTTTGAGAAATTATACCATTAAAGTCAAAATCATTTTCGCTCGCCATGGCAACGACAAATAAGAGAATAGTAAGAAACTCTGGCAAGGCTAAATAAATAAACTCGAAGTTAACAACCTGAAAAGATTAGAGAAACAAAGGAAAATTTGCTTCGTGATGCTAGAAATCATAGCCTAAATAATTTGGATAAATTCATTAACATTAAAACTATTACGTTAAAAAACATGTTGACATACATCGAATGTATATCGAGACCTATATCAAAAAATATATCGAAAAACATATCGAGATTTAGGTCGAAAAATCTCCAACATGCCTTAGCACAAGAGATAACGAGTTTTGCTAGAAGACAAAATGATCTTCTCTCTTCTCGCGGTCCGCTATTTATAGACAACGAGTATCAGGTATGCATTTATGGCAAAAGTATATCGAACTTCAAATTCGACATATATGTCGGGGGAAATTCGATATAACATGGAGTTACATAAAAATAGGAATTCAAATGAGAACCTCTGAGAATTCGCAAATTGCATTGGGGGTCAACCAATATTTCTTCGCAACACAATGAAATCACCGCATCAGATTTTCGTCATTTGAACTGACGGGACGAGAGGTACTGGTAATCCAAAAACTCAGATTTAATTTACAAATTATTATTTTCAGATAATAGTTCCCAAAGGACTACATGATATGCATATTTCCCGTATTGGGCCTACCATGGGCCAAGGCCAAGGTTTCTCCTATGTCAGGGATTATCCCCGACATACACATATCGAATATCACCCCCGATATAGTATAGCTCACGTGTTTATCACGTGAGTGGTCCCCGCATCCCGATGCCTATAAATATCCGCTCCCCGGTTATCAAGGTAAGCTTTAATTATCCGCAATTATTGTACACTTGTATCGAGCCTTCCTCGATATAATATTCGACATCATACCCGATATATATATTCGTTATATATCACCTACGCCACTTCCGACATAAGCAAGAGATCACTTTCGACATAGAAGATTCGATGTCATCCCTGACATAATCTTCGACGTCATTTCCGATATATTTCCGACATCCTTCCTTGCATCAGGCGTTAGTTCGAGGTGTTTCGGACCAAGCCTACTTGAGACTAGCATAATTAAAGTAGGTCTAGTTAGCGATATACTCGTTGTACCATACTTGTAACCGGCCCTATTCTATATATACGAGATATTGTCAAACTATATATAAAGCATATATTCTATATAATTTCATTCTTATAAGAGAGGCTAATTAAACTGAAATTAACAGATCACGTACGGAAGAAACTAACGAATAACTTCTTATGGTCCTAGGCTCGCATCTTGTTTACTACTTATTTGCATAGTGAACATTTCGAACGATATCAGTGTTGTATATATAATGGAATAGAAATTATGGAGAAAGAAACTAAGTATTTTTTTTCTTCTTAAAGGATCACCATTCTTACGTGATAATAAAACGTAAAAACCCAAAAGATCCAGTTAAAATAAAATATTATGATGTTGTGATGTCATTCTCCTACAAAAAGATTTAGTAAAAATATTCCAATTCTTTCATGATAATTCAAACATTGATGGCAAAAACTTGTAGTGTAAACACCACAATTAGAAAGGAGCGAGTATTTCGTAAAAAAGCACAAGTAATTAACTCTCGTGGCGAAATACATGAATTGGTTCTTTGGGCTTTCCACCTCGTTTCCCACTTATTTGCAATTGAAGTAGATATGTATAGTGCATTTGCATTGCTCGAACTTGGGAGCATAGCTCGAAGTTTTTCAAACAAACACTATAATAAAAGTTTCAAAATCCTCCATAATGAAAGAAGTTGTAGTCCATGACGAAGAGGTTTTATCCTTTGCAAAAATAAAACTCAGGACTCGAGAAATTGCTTGCTTCGACTCTCACACGAATTAATAGGTATTCATACTTAAACTGATCCGAGCTCTAGGTTTTGTTTAGTATTGATTATAAGAAGTAGCAATCAGCAGATTCTCTAACCTTATAAAATCATGTGCTCCTCTACAGCTGTCCATTAGTGTAACATTCTTTAAGATTTTGAAGTGCTTGCCTGATCGAATCGTCGTCTTGGTTTGAGTATTTCAGACATATCAGTCGTTGGACAGCACGGTAAACCATTTGAATATTATGATACTGCTCGGAATTCATCTCCATTCTCTTCGCTTCCTGTTTATAACAAAAGCATTTAAAGCCAGGTAATCAACGCTTAGTTAGCTTTGTAATTTTCCTTGATTGAATCTTGAAGGAGTAAATCAGTTCGCACAAGTTAATGGCAGTGAAAAAAAAAATGATGTTTACCACAAATGACTGATTTTAATGAAACTGGAAACATGAGAAGTTCAAAACTACTGAGAAAATTTGGGGCGAAAATATGATCATGGAACTACACAGCACGATTTGGCGGATTATAACATACATAATAATATAATATTGTACAAACAAATTTCAAAGAACCCCTAATTAAAAGTGCTATCATTTATAATTTTGAGAATGATTTAAGGATTTTTGCAAATGAAAATTGAAGGCTCTAAAGTCGAGAAGTTACCACATCTTTTGTAGCATGTACCTTTTGGGTTATATTTGAAGTGATACTTTCAGCAGACTCTATAACTGAGCTTGGTAATCCAGCGACTCCAGCTAGCATAAGGCCATAGTGTGCTACATGCCGCAGGCCATCTTTTAATTGAAACTGGTGAAGAAAGCTCAGGTAAGAACCCCGTCACTGAAACAAAAATCAATTCTACAAGTCGTGTATCTTACCTTGAAGTCCATGCGGTTGTTCTTAATGTCGACTTCAAAGTTAACTGTTTTCACATTCGGATAAATGGTGGTCAACTCTGACAGGTTTTCCATGTGAGTAGCAAATATAGTGTACCTAAAACAAACACACCGACTGATGAGTGAGCGAGTGAGTTTGTCTGTGAGGGAGTGGAGAAGGTATGTTTATTCAGCCATCCTCTTGAATAAATGGGTGAAGAAATTACGCTCTCAACGTCAATAAATGCTCGCAACAGCTCCATGCAATTGCAAACCCATCAGATGAAGATGTTGCTCTCCCCAATTCATCCACCACAATTAAACTCCTGTTTACAGCACGAAAAACTATGTAACCCATTCCTTATAAAACCACTTCATGGAATAATGTATAGATTATCTTTTACAAGCCTACCTACCTATGAGAAACATTTTGCAGGATGAAGGCCGTCTCCTTCATCTCTGTCATAAACTACACAATGAATGACAGAAAGAAACAATGTCCATCAACTCATGATCAATATGGAGAAATGCTCCTTATTCAACTGAAATTGATTATTTTGCACGATGAGATGACAGGTTTAGCAACGTTTCACTTTGGGAATTTAATATACAGTTGATGCGGTCAATTCTTATTTGCATGCATACATCTCTCTGTATCTTTAGAGTGGATATGGTCAAGCATTGGAAGTCTTCATAATTTTATTTTACTTGAAAACTTCAAGAAATGAAGTGAAACCGTCGCAGCTCTCTTTGAAATCTTTGGTTTTACTGCCAACCAAAATCCAGGATCAATTTCAAAACAGTACGAGCTACAAGCGAAAAAGAACCACAAATGAGCTATGTCACACAAGTTAACTTCGAAATATGAATCTTTCATAGATATCATTTATGTACTTCACCCTAAAAATCCCCATTACAGTTGAGCTATCTCTCAATCTACTTCTTCTTCCAACCTCTGTAATATGTTATTTGCTAGCAAATAAACTATAATGGTGTAACCAACAGAATAACTGGTGCACTTCTATAAAGAGAAGCATTACTGTAAGAAAAGGGAACTGTATTAGCATTATATAAGAATGCATACAAGTTGCGTATGTATGTGTGGTGTGAAATGTAATTTTGTTTACTTAAATTATTGAAATACAGGTAAGTTGGCCATTTTCTTTGGAGTGCAATTCCACTGGCCTTTAGAGACATGTTACCATCTTATAGAAGTCAAAAGTTCTGCAATAGATTCAGAGATGAACTGCCCATGTCTCATGTGTATCAGTTCAAAATAGTTAGGTGCACAGTAGGATTCATGTTGTGTTGATGGATGATACTGTGTTTGGTGAGGCAGTGGAACTGTATGTATGATAATAGAGTAAACCTTTATTTTAGCCAAACTAGGACTTCAGACAATATGTGGAATCACTGGTATTCAGTTCTATCTTCTTATTAATGTGGTACCAACTCCATTAATTTGGTTACGGAAAAACTGCTCAAATGCATCTGTATCCATTGTGCTTCCAGAAAAAAAGTAAGAATCATAAATTTAGAGATTTTGGTTTAAGTTTAATAAGGAACTAAGAGCACAATCTAATTTATTAAAAAAAAATACCGTGCTAGAATTTGATTCAAGGCTATCCATTGTTCCCATCCTAGTAAATATACGATCAACCACTCTCACAGTTGCAAAGCGAGCAGGAACAAAACAACCAATTTGAGCAAGGATGACCACCAGGCAAACTTGCTGAAGATAAGTACTCTTTCCACTCCTACAGGTAAAATAAGACATGATTAGTCTTTAAAAGAGTGAATGATTCAATTTATGCTTAGTATGGACTTCCAAGCAGCTCAGAGGTAGGATCAATAAAGAAATGGTAAATATGTTTAATTCAGAAAAAAAAGATCGCAGAGAATGTCTAACTAGAGCATCATTAACATAAAGTGGGGCAGGCAACGGTAGTATTAATCAAGAAACTAAAACTTGATTCAAGAGCTTGCAACCATGTATTTTTCTAATGATGCAAGCTAAGCTTTAAGTTGTCCCTTGGTCTTAGCACTCAGCAAAATAAAGTGACAAGTTCTCTCATTTTCCAACTCATAAATTTTGCAACTTTTTCAATTATCCACGCTGGCACTAGCCAGTTTTCGTTAGCAATGAACAAGGCTATTCTTTGGTGTATTCCCTGCTCCGAAAACGAACAGTTATGCTGTGCATTGGTGTTGATCATGTATGTAGAGTTTGAAAGCATGCAAATTACTCTCTCCGCCTCTGAAAAAAAGGAAACTAACCATGACTTCTATGTCATAACTCATTAGCATGACGAAGTAAATAAAGAGCAAGACAGATCTTTGGACACTCAAAGCACAAAGAACTTAAGGAATAATTGGTCTTACATGTTTGGGCCCGTGACTATTATCATGTTTGAAGCTTCAGAAAGAAATATGTTGTTGGGCTGCAATAGCAAATATGCACCAATTTCAGAAAAATCAAATTATGTTCTATGTTACAATAAAAACTTCTTAAGGTTGTCATGCCAGAACAAAGATGACATGTTACTGTGAATGTTGCTATACAAACTTTTTGACGTACAATAAACTCATTATGCACACTTTCAAGGATTGGGTGCCTTGCTGAATCCATAGCTAACGGGCCATCACCTGGAAGAATTACAATATGCAATCACACATTATTATACTTCTGAGAAAAGGAACTTCAATAAGCTGGGTTACAGATATAATACGCCACAGGTTAATAATGACTACACTTACTCGTAAAATGAGGTCTAGTATATTTGTCAATTTGCTTGGTGGATATTGCATGAGCAAAAGAATTGACCATCATATCAAGAAGGCACAAGGCCTCAGCTAGAAGTGTGAGAACAGAGACATCCTCCCGAATGACATTCATGAGTGCTGCATATGTTGACAAAAGGACCATAGGCTTACACAAAATAATATTTGAATCCTAAAAATGTTTGACAATTGTAAGCAAAATGTACCAAATGTGGATTCAGAAACAAGAGAAACAGTTGAATAATCATAAGAGCAGGAATGCATGCCACAGAAAGCATTGGTTATTGAATGTTGAATTTGAGATGGCAAACAACCTGGCTACTGCTACCCCCACTGCGTGCAAAGGGCGTATGCATGGACAAATCAGTGGGAATGATCAATATGCCTATAGTAACCACACCATTAAGTCTGGACACCATTTATATTTATTGAGATACACAGTTAAGTGCAGAAACTATATATTGATGCTTTCTTTAAGTTTATTCTTCATGTTATTTTCACCATAATACAGAGTGTATGATATTTAATAAACCAAATTACCATGCATTAGTGTATTTCAAGCGCAATGGAAGAAGAAAAAATTCAGAAGCTTGAGTAAAAGGTCGTGTCATGGAATAAAAGCAAGCACAGGCACTTTCAGTGAAACTTGATGTGAATGTTGGTCATTATTGAATTGATAGAAGTAAAATTTAGAGATAATTCAAATTTATTTCTCATTCTTTCATACATGTTTCAATAGTAATTCCAAGCTTTTTCAATATAAAATTCAGCAATAAAACTAAACAACTTCTTATGCTGTTACAAAATTATCGGAAGTAATTGTAAGTAAAGCCTTGTTCTATATTTTCCCATTCAACTAAGGCAAAAATGTGAACCATGTATGCTACCAATGAGCTGATGAAATCAGTAAGTTTCCAACCTTCCAAGCAAAATTCTGTCCGAATATAGCACTCTTTAGTAGCAGACTTGCTCCTTACATTCAACTGAAGATTCAAACAAATATCAAGTAAATTAAAGATAAAATAACTATGTTTATGTTTAGGATCTGAAATTCGCCTACTTCCTTTCTAATGTAAAGAAAAACTTGTATAATGTAATAAACAAATTGCCAAGATCAATTAAATGACTGAGGAATGAAATCAATACTTGAATCACACCATCTGTTATCTGAATAATTGTACCTGGCAGTCTCCAGATTATCCTGTTATTTATTTCTCTTAGGGATCAAAACGAAATGGTTGCTATTTTAACCAATCAAAAGTAACTGAAGAAACAAAGAAAGATTGAGTAAACAACTCAACTACTTTCTCCACTCAATTTGCAGAAAGACATATATATATGAACACCTTTCAAAATATTCATGTACTATGTAAATTAGGTCATAAACATGGACAAACAAATTAGGAAGCTAAATGGGAATTCTACTCACAGAAGCAAGTTCCAGAGAAGAGCAATGTATGTTGTTTCCCTGTTTTATGACCTAATACAAACGCATGTCGAGGGAAAATGTCGTAAGAAACTACTGGAATTTCTTGAAAGTAGATAAGTATATTCTTCATTACCTGGATGAACTTGCTGGGAAGTTTTCCTTGTATGTCCTTCTGAGGAATGCTGAAGTAAAATCCTTGCCTGTTGTTGAATGGGATTTTCAAATTTGGCAGCTTAAAATCTTGGCGATACTTGTTTGCCAAATTGTGTATCGCTGCAAAATCTTTCGGTTAGAATGCTACAAACAGAATGCTTGGTGAAAAATTGCAAATTCTCATAGTGAGAAAACCTTCACTAGTGTCACAGAAGGATCTCCTGGCAATATCTAGAAGTCCATCAATTCCTGCCTTGACTGCAAAACACTGCTGGGTTCGGGCAACAAAAGGAACACGTGCATGAAGAACATCGTCATCTATCACCTCTCCAATCCTATAAATCAGCCATGTCTCACCATTATTTATCTAAAATACTTGAGCAAAATATTACAGGCCAGCAGTTGACTCCTTAGGCAGACCCCAGAGATAATCACCAATAAGGTTGTAGCAGATCGTAAATCTTTAAGCAATTGATACATGTTGAAATAAAAATACCACCGTCAGGCTCTATATCCACACCAAAAGACTTTCTTGAAATAATTCTAACTTTCTCAGGCTTAGTTAGCATGGTCATTTTTTCATGTGAAATGATGAGTTAAGTTCCATCTTCATATGTTGGACAACTATATCACGATTCAATTCCAGTTCGATATTTTATTTTTATTTTTTTGGGCCTCACTGATCTGAAGATGACACATAATTCATATCAAGCCAAGCAAGGTAAAGAATTCAGGAGAGAAGTGTTAAGCGTGAAAGTTCGTTGCAAATCTTGGGTTTATAAACTTTGGCGTGCAAGAATGGGCTTAATAGCTTAGGCACGAGGATAGTTTATCAGTTGGTAGTTAGAAAACTAATAGATGATAGAAAGAAGAACAATGGAATCTGCTAGAGGTGATGAGGTTCTTGATATTTTATTTATTAGTACTCATGTATCACAAATAGGAGTTCAGAAGGCACTAAACTTTAAATTTGGGAGGATCTTGATGGGGTTAGAGATATCTACTAGAAACAACTGATTATTGACGAGAAATTTTGGGACATCTAAGAACTAGTTGTTATGGTTGTGAAGTACTCTTTCTGAAAACAGGGATATTTAGTATTTAACTTTTTCTCTTGTTTATGACTAGATCTATCAGCATTTTATTAGCCCCGGAAGAGAGTCTCAAGTAGTAACTGGTAAAAGTGGGACTGAGTGAAAGGCAAGTTGATTCCTCGTTGTGGAATAATAACCTATCTTAGATAGTACAATTACATCCATCATTTATGTAATTAGATTGATAAGAGGATCAATTAGAGTTGGTCGATCAATTTGTGTTATTAGTGTAATCTTAACATTCTCGTATAGTTTTGTACACTACATATTGATTAGAAACTATGGCTGAATTATCAAGCCATTCACACAAATCTCTCTTTACATTAACACTCGTCAATAGGAGGACGGATAGAGGAGGTTGCATCATTCTAAAGCTGTGTATAATGCTGGTGCAGCCAGATGATCTATGCTCTTAGTTTTAGGTGTTCATATTAGAGGAGGACAAGAGTAGTCACATGTTAAATTTCCATTCCATTTCCTTTTTCCTCCAATTTTCAGTTCGTGGTGAATGTCAATCAGGTTTCCAAGTTGACTCTAATGACACTTGAGACAAAATGCAAGGTTGTATAAACAAGGTAGCTAATAAACTACGCATTGAAATCACGAACGGTGTCCTATCATGTAAAGTCACACCATAGTGAAACAAAGTTGCACACAAATCAAAATAACACAATGACAAAGAGCTTCAAAAGGCTTGGATTGACGAAAAATGAGGCTGCTAAAGTAGTTCCTATAAGTTAGAGGGCAAGTCGGATTCTTTTTATGTTAGGCGGCAGGTTGTAAGCGGGGTATAGATTGGGGTGTTTGCTGCTTTTACCCCAATTAATAATCACACTCCTAAATGTCATCCAGAAGAAGACAAAAGTTGCATCTCAACATGGAATAAGCAGATTATATCTTAGTAGAAGACAGCCAGCAAACATACCTTTTTCTTATGGAATCAAATTTATCATTCTCACATATGGACTTGTAAATATTCTTGAGTAGGAAACAGCTAGCATCCTTAAGCACCTAAAATAATCAAAGTCAAGCAACAAATGCATGAAATAAAAGAATGTAACGGTCACGCCAAGGAAAGTAAATGTACCTTGGAGACTAATGGTAAGGCATCTAAAGCTGTTTTAAGAACAATAATATTGGATATTAAGATTTGGCTTTTCTTGGAATTGTCAATTGCCAGGACTGCACTATTAACCTTCTTTGGCTTAAAGCAGAAGTGACAAAGGACTTTATCTGGATACATGTCACAAATATCAATATCAGCAGTCAAAAACTCCCAAGTAAATCTATATATTATTTTCCATTACTTACCAGTTTCCTTTGGAAACTTACGAAGGGCCTGGGATAAGCCAAAAAACAGCTGCTCATTGCTCATCAACTCGTCCTGAAACTAAATTTTTTTAAGAGCCAAAAAGTTGCCAGAAAAGTATACTGAAAACTACTAATAGATTTTTCCTTTTTAAAGCTCGGATTAATATTAGAACAGTTACTACGGGAAAAGGTCATTAAATATGGTCGCGAAGCTTTAGATGGATAACAACTAATGGATAACGATTAAATAATGGATAACAACCACGAGCTTGACATTTTTTAGGGGAAGAATATAGTCATTACAACCCTAATGATACCAGGAAAACATCTTTGCATAGTTATCACAGGGAGCACATATTGCTACTTATTGAATAGTATCAGCTTATTCTTATTCTCGGTTCTCATGAATAATGACTAAATAATGGGTAATTATCACGATTCACACTTTTGTGGAGAAATAAATTGTAATAAGAAGCCTAACTGTAATTGGAACACATTCTGAAAACAGTTATTGCAGAAAGAACATAATATAAAGTTTTCTCAAATTTAAGAAACTCAAACCACTCTGAAATTTAGTGGCATAAAGAACAGCCTTATTGAACTGATAAATAAATAAGCAGATTAACACATCACACGACTTCAGGAAGATACAGGTTTTTGATCATGAACATGCGACCAGGAGCTGTCAAATTTAATTGTTACACCCTTATACGCTTACACTTTTCCAGCTTCAGAGCACATCGAATAATTTATTATGTTAGCTCCTAAGGGTAGAGTATCATTTCTTAGGAGCATATCTACACATTGGAATTAGTCTTGTATACTTTGGGTGTAACCCTCATGTATTCGTTCTTGGATTTTATCTTGAAAGACTTGCCATGGAGATGTTATCCATTGTTTTGTACTCACCATTACCCTGTTATTGACATGGGACTTTTTTCGCATTTCCAACAATACAAAGGACCAATGAGCCTCACATTAACTAGTAATCTTTCTTGCATTTTTGGCAACACGTGCCTTACGTGAAGTGCTGAGCACACAACTTCACCACCCTCACTTTGATGGACAAAGCCTTACACGGCACAGTAGATTTACTGCATAGGAAGAACACATTTTGCATGACCAGGCTTACCTCTTAATTCATTTCTGACAACCACCCAAATGACTCCAGGGTATGGCTGATACCAATTGTTAAGGGTATTTCTTCACATTAGTATGATCTCGCTTTGGACTTTCGACCTAATACCAATGAAGTTCATTGTTATATACGTTTTGCATGACCAGACTTACTTCTTCATTCATACCCGACAACCATCCAAATGACTTCGGATATGGCTCTGGTACCAATTGTTAAGAAAATGTCTCCAGTTTAGAGTGATTTGTTTTTGGGTTTTATTCGGAAAGGCCTAATACCAATTAAGATGTTATTCATTGTTATATCACTCCATTATATTTTGATATCGGACATATTTTGCCTATCATTGCATTTTCTGGAACCAATCCTGAAACAGAAAATATATAACTTGGAAATTATGGAATAGAGTGCTTGCATTATCTCTCCAATGTAATTAATGCTGAGAAAAGTGCACCACAATTAAGAAAAGAAACAACCTGTCAACTGTTTAAGTTATAAAATGCATCATACCATAACTTACCAGGCAATCAAGTCGAATATTGATAGTCTTGATGTCTTTAAGAGGCTGGAGAAGATTTGCACGCAAAAGTCTTGTCCTGCAGGTAGCTAATCTATGAGATTGCGAGGATGATGCAGAAGATGGCATAATATTTATCAGATGCATCACTTATGCAATGATAAATATCCAACCCTGCAAGGGGTGGATTGCGGTACTGCTTTTCATTGTTATATATCCTTTTATGGTTATAGTTTGTTATGCTCGAGGGCACTAGCAGATTGCAGAATAGCAAGATTGACAAGTGAACTTTCTATAAATCCCTGAAAAATCATGCAGATTTTAAGAATGTAATGTAACTCGCAGCTCTTTTAAATGAATGCCCACATATCCCAATTGCAAAGCATTTGGGTCTTGAGTAACACCATTTGAAAAAACATAAGCAGGAATAGGTAAAAAAAATGTAAAGAAACCCCTCGATCCAAGAAAATGCATCTCCTTTTTTTCTTTTTCGAGGAGTTCCGCAAACTGATTTTACATTTATTCATAGACAACTGAACTCTATTATTCTTAAAAAAAAATTGCGCTGTTGGAAGAAAAGTCGTTATTAGTAAATACTGGTGACAAAACAAATTAATTTGAGCATTCCTAACACTGTGTTTAATTGTGCCATGAATAATAAATGTGATCAGCATACCCGCCAACAGTTCGGGTTGTCTTCAGCATGTGAAACAGACTTCTCTTTTTGTTGCTAGTGCCCAAAAGACTAGAATGCATCGGCTCTATGATTTCCAAGTTCTGAACACTGCCAGAGACAATTGCAGTGGTAACATAGAGCGAATAGAAATAGATGGTTTGCAAAGCCACCCTGGCTAAACAAGAGTATGCACAGAAGTCGAAAATATAATAGAGAAAAGCGAAAAAAACAAAATGAAAGTTCCAACAAATCCATAATATGCCCCATAAAAACTAACTGCAAGCCTTAACGGTTATATGATACCAAAAAAAACTATATGTACACACACATGTATGTATATTAGCGCATCATCGGCTTAGAAAGTCAACTTTTGGCACTTTGCTCCCTACATCTAAAACAAAGAAGCAGTGTGCTCTAGAAGTTCCAGCACCCTTCACCCATGAACGAATTGCAGCAACCTATCCGTGGACAATGCTTTCTCACAAGAACATATTATCCACGTGCAAAATACTATACAGTTAAAACTTTAAAGGAACAAAGTTTAGGTAAGCACTCGCATTCTGGGGCAGTGCTAATTTTTTAGAAGCCCAAGTGTTACCAAGTTAAAATTTCAGGAGACAAGTTGCTTGTTACCAAACATTTGGCTTTTAAAAGATGATGTGCTCTTCTTACTTGAGTTATAAATTAATAACATTAAAACACAAAAAGGAGCAGTTAAGTAGACCAGATATACATGTTGCAGTAATAATTTGACATCAAGGGTGAAACTGGAAAAGTATATTGGATGATATTAATGTTATGAAAGTGTAGACAAGATTGTTCATATACTGTTTATGCAGTCATTTTTTACTGAAATTTTTTATTGAAGAGTTGCATAATCCACCATAAGAGGTACAATTACTTTTTGTAAACACTAAGACTGTAGTTTGGTTAATTTAGTGCTAACCACTCTCCCCAGCTTTTGTTATCTGATTGCACAAATATTAGTTTTAGTGCATTAGTTTTTCTGCTGTTATGCTTGCCAAACAACTCCCTAACCCAACATGCTTATGTGTAAGTTTTGCCATGTTATAATGCAACCACAGTTGGTTTGACAAATCGCTTCCTTTTTGTCAACCAGATTCAGAGCATAGTTATTATGCTAAAAGCACGTCACTCCCTCCAAGTGCGACTGTTGGCCTTTTACCACTTATTCTAAGAAAATAAGCACGACTACACCAGAATTAAAAATGTTATACTATGCCCTTGAAATATGTGTTTTGACTGAATGTGCAGCACTTTGTCCCTGAGGATTTTCCTGAGAATTTCAAAATCACAGTAAATTGCACCACGACAAGCAGGTTTTAACCAAGTGCCTAGAGTGGGGGGAAATGGTGAAAATTTATCTGGTGTTTAAAGTGCTGTGTTTTGAAATTATTAGCCGGCAAAGTGCCACGAGTTGTATGTGGAGGCAATATGTGCTTTTGTGTCCTCACAGGATACGATAACAAAGAAAAAAGTGCGAAATTTTCAAATAAAAGCAGTGTGGATACTTTTATGTAGAAGGATACCTTGTAGCATCTATATTCATGTGATCAAATGATCCATTGAAAGTAACCTGGAAAAAAATAATTTTTTTGTATATAAGAGAAATTGATAGGAAATAAGCTATATGATCAAGCTAACAAGGCAGTAAAGATCGATTGGAGTGACGTATAATATTTTGTGATTAAGGATCACAGCACATCGGAAAAAATCACTGAATTAAGATAAAAAGAGCAAGGCCAGAGGACCATGCAAAAAAAGGGGAGCAGGGTAGAACCTAATGACAAACAAATGCAGCACGAACCAATTATTCCCCTATATCTTTTCAGGATACCTGTCCTAACAGTATTTCCTTTACGGAACACAGAGACTTACTTTTATTGGAGCTTCAGAATAACACCGGGAGCAACCTTTCTATAAAATAGTGAAACAGAGATAACTTTAAGCAGTGTCCGATACTTTTCCATAATCAACCATGAAAATATAAACCAGCTCGTTGGTCTTATACCAATTAGCCAATTAGAGTAACAGGCATGAGATGTATCCAAACTTTGATAATTGAACATTAATAACTTGCCTATGACTCTTATGATTCCTCAAACTTATGCTTTAGACTTTGTCTCAACGTGCTTCACTAGAAACAGAGATTTCAGATTCAACCGTATTATAATTATTCATTTTTCACTCATTTACAAGAGGAACTCATCATAAGACTTACCAACAATGAATGGTTTGTAATGATCAACCCTTTCTCTGCCTCTATCCTGCGCATAATGCAGTAGAAGTTTATCTTAAAGGCCTACATATGTATTCCTCATAGTTAAAATGTAGCAAAATGATCATAAGACAAGACGTGTTTAGTTATAGTAACAACCCGATGTCTTAGACAGGCAGGGCTTTGAACTGTTAACCACTAACATTAAGAACTTAGAACACAGTGAAATTTCAACAACAAGAAATATTCTCCTATGATGATAAGTAGATTCAGCAAACTCATGCTCCACTTAAAACAGTACGGTGTTAAACTTGTGACGGAGTGGCAATAATGAGGCCCACGGGGTCAATATAGAGATAAATTATCAATTACTGAGAAGAACAAGAGTCTTCAAGAACATAGCTGCAATAATTTTTTGAAAAATTTGGATTAACCAATTGACAAAGAGGGAAGGCTCTTAATATAACATATACTTTTAAATGACCTCCATCGACATTTTGCCTTATTCTATTTTTTTCCATTTTAGTGGTTTTAGCCTTGAGTAGGCACATCAAATCTTTTCGGAACAAGGAAATACAATCAGATCAAGGAGATGGGATAAAAGGGAATTATAACAAAGGTCGATGAATGCAAACAGCTGGCAATAATTTAGAGCAGGATTCAGTATCTGTATTTCATTATTTGTTGTTTCTTCAGACAGACTTCTATATTTTTAAAGAAATCAGGAGGTATAAAATACCACTTGATGGTTGCAGCGGCTGCAGCCAAGCAAAGGTAATATTGCTTGTGATAAGTATCCAAACCAAGTGCAGATGGTTCCTTGGCTGACAGATTCTTTACTAGAACAGCTCCCTTGAAAACAGAACCCAACAGTTGAAGTCATACGTAGCCTCCAGCGTAATAAGAAAGGTAATATAAGCATAACTATATGGGTACCCTGGTGTCATCAAAGCAACTGCGAGCCATTACGAACTGCAGATGAAGAATGAGAGCAATTGGCATTCATTAGGCAGTACATATCAGAAAAATCAAACTCAAGCACAAAAGGTACCTTCGTGGTTGCAGAGCAAAATTTGTCAACTAGTTCAGAGACTCCAACCATTCCATCTGCGGCCAGCTTAGCAGGTGTAACAACAATGACCATGGGATCATAAAAGTTTAGTAGTGTCTTAGTGTTTTGGTAGGAGCTGCTAGTCTCAATATACTGAGAGAGGTGCAACGAAGCAGATCTTAAGTCAAATGCAGCCACTCCAACCTGCGACATCAAATAGTATAATAATCACAGATTGACTACAATTAGTAGTACAAAAATACTACGGAATTCAACACTTAATTTCAATGATCTTAGTACCAAAGTTTTATATACTCACACATACACACATATCTATATATAACATGTTTTGCTATTCAAAGTTCGACGACTTGAACTCTCAACCGTGTTGCATGAAGGTTATATATCGGTAATTTCTGTACATTTATACGAGAAAATCCAGTTTAGATCTAGTTTGGCTTTACACTTCGGTGAAGAAACAACGCTAGCCTGTTAGTAATTTTTGATTTGCCATTAACTTCAAGTCACACTAATGATGCTACGGAATACACAGCCGAAGAATAACACGCTTAAATCGTGGATACGGAGTAATTAGCAGTAATCCAAATAAGAAACGCAATAACACTAGTCAGATCTCACGATTTGTTTCAAATGGATACTAAGCAAGCAACTGCTATTTCGAACGAATTTCGCATCCAAAGGTGAATTAAAGTGACCACGCGTAGTATTATTCAACGAAGTACACACAAATACACAGAACGAATATGCAGAGAAAAACAGTAATCATACACTCGCAATTTTACAACTAATTCTGCTTAGATGAATTTCGACATGAGAGAGAGAGAGAAACCTCTTTGGCGCGGTTCTCGATGAGGCCGACGACGAAACTCGATTTTTCTCCAGTGTCGTCGTCCATTTTTGTTTCTCAATTTCAATTTTCAAATGCGCGCCAGCACGATTTATATATAAAACCTCGAGTTTATTTAATTGTTTTTTGTTTTTTTGGGGGAAAATGGAGAATTGTCAAATTTAGCCTACAACTCCTAAAATTTAACAAATATGATCAAATATTTTCACACGTGGGTGCCAGCTATGTAAAACGCAAGTCTAGGTGGCGTCACGTTGTTTTTTACACTAAAAACTTATTAATATTTTTCTCCGATTCGGATCTTCTATTCCAATTTGTTGTGCCATTTCATGTGCCAACCTTGAGGAGTTGACACGTGTACAACAAATTAAGTAGGTTGTGTCCTTCGTTTGGACTTTTGGAGGTCTCCGTCTATTTCCTCTTTTCTCTGGCATGTAGACTTTAATTATTTTTTTTATTCCTTTTTAATTATTTAATGAACAATAATGGGCGTTTTGAATGCTTGAAATCTGACCCCTACCAACACACCTTTGACCAAAACTTACCAAGTAGGGTGGAGGGGGATAGGAGGTGGAGAGGGGTGGTGCCGCTGCGGCGTTATGGCCGTGAAGCTCAAAACGTCCCAAAACAACTTTTCGAACTTGGTGAGAGCAAAAACAAGGTTGTGTTGTTGAAGAATCAAGCCAAAAAACACCAAATGCGATCAAGAAGACCAAGAACAAGACCTCAAGAACCGTGAAAAGCAACCAAGCAATCCAAAGATCAACACAAGGTGTAAGAATCCAAACCAAAGCAAGGAAGATCCGAAGACTGTTCCAAGAGGTTTGCAAAACTAACACTATAGTGTGAATCTAAAGAAAGTGACCAAGCATCCACAATCTTACAAAGGAGGATAATCAACCTATTTCCAAGTAAAATACTAAGATTTGAAACCAAAGATAAGCAAAGCCTATCCCAAATTTGTGAGATCAAATTTCAGTATTCAATCCAGTAAGAAGCCCAACTTCATAAAAAAAACTGCTCTGATTGGTAAGGACCCAAAAGGCATGACATATATGGTTGGAAAGCTCTACGAGTCATCTTTCAAATGAAACAAACGAGACGGGAGGTCTTTGGAAAATTCCTAGAGAGAGCTACAAATCATGCAAAGAGTCTTACAAAATATCTAAATAATTGTGATATTTCCTGCTTCTAGGAGAAAAAAGTAAAATTTTGATATCTTTCTATAATTCTCTATCTTATTATTTTATATTTTAAGATTATGATGAAAAGAAGTGGTGTAATCGTGTCTGTATGTATATGTGTGGCTTTGTGAAATATTTATTCACAACAATATGATGTCACTTAAATGTATTTTTAACCCTATATATTTGACTAAGTCATCAGTTTAGTTCTCAATACATTTTACTTATATGTCATTTATTAAATAAACAATCGTTGAATGAGAAATAAATATATTTTGGGCATAGTTCATTGTTTATGTAATGACCTTTTACTATGAGATGCAGTGATGCACCATGTTAAGAAAATTAGATTTTGTAACCGGATAACGAGCTTGTAGGGATTCTTTCCTATCCAGAAAATTGGCTATGTAAATTGTAAAGTATATAGATATGTTAGGCCCGAAATTTCCTTAATTCTAGCAAACTATCTTAACTTTATGATTTTAGTGAAATTTGGAAATAATTCATAGCAAATCGAGCAAGTTTTATTTTTTTATATACAAAAACACATGCGAACAATTACAATGCATCATGATTTTTAAGCACACTATTTTTTTTTTTTTTTACAAAAAGATGATTGTTCTTCACATATTTTCTTTTTTTAAACACATCATTACTTTTTTGAATAATAATATTTACAATATCTTAATTAACAAAATCTCTTTAATTAAAATACTATTTTTATACATACCAATCATATTGATGTGATGTTTATATTATTATATACCTACTTTTCTTGGGTTAAAAAAAATAAAAATATACCATACTTTTCTTCCTAACACTCAAACACTCAAATTACATCCAAATTAAACTTCAACTTTTCCACGCGCTTTTCAAAATATTTTCCAAATACCCCAACCAAAATGAACAAAATCAAACTCACGAAAATACATCCAAACGGACCCCAATGTTTCTCAATTTCCATTTGGCTTTTCCAACTATAACTAGTTCGTGGTCGCGTTAATTGAAAATTTCTTGATTTTTCGTTTGAATTAGCAGCTCTATCTAGTCAAATTGGTAATAAAGTTCCTCAATCTTCTGACTGTTGTGCATTTTTAAGGCTTATCACAAACACCTTGAAAGTTGCAGGTGCACCGGTCTCGCTCTGGCGACTTCAGTCTTCGTGCTTCGCATTAAGACGATTTATGGATTCTTAGTTTTGGCACTAAGATTTCCTAGTTCTCTTATGTAAAAATCTAGAGAATAATCATAGAATATTGGTAGAAGACAAACAAAAGAGTGACATTAAAGAATAATTGAAACCAGGTGAGAACAAAACTAAGTAGAAAATAAAATAATTACAAAAAATAGAAGTGATTTAAGGTTATACTTTTGTCTTTTCACCATAATAGTTTTAAAAACACTATCAAACTTAATAATCATGAGAAGTTATGTACTTTTCTAATTATAATCTATTTCCTTATGTGAAAATTATGTAGATACTTTTATTTTATGTGTTTATAATATACTAATTTAGGTAATACTGGTTTATTTTTACATATAAGTTATTTTTTATTTGTTTTAGAAGTGCATTATGGTGGCGTACTAAGATTGTATTTTTTAAAAATTGCCGCACTAACTCACCCGCATCGGCACTCGCACCCACATTCGCCTCGGGTGACCTAGATCACATCTGATTGGGCAGAGTTCCGCAGTTGAAAATTGAAATAAAACAATTTTCCTAAATTTCTCAAAATATAAAGGCTGCTTTTCTATTCAAGTTTCAAAAATTAATATTATTTTCTGGATAGTTGTGCTATTTAATTGCTTTCTTTTCAGTTGCAGTTTCATTTTCTAAAGATCGAAACCATATTCAGAACGCAACCGTTACCATTTTGTTTCATCATTCCTCATCATCACTGCTTCCAACTCTCCTAAATCAAAAAAATAATATAATAATAATAATATCAAGCATACAATCATCCCTCGTTTCCCAGTCTAATTTCCATAGTAGCATTCTAGTATGTTATGCATGACACTTGATTGTTACAGCAACTGTCGGTGCAACAAGAAAAGGCACAAAAAGACCACCTTTCCAATTCACATTTTGTAAGAATATCTATTTTTTTTATAGAATAACAATATATATTTTTGCTTAACGGCACTTTGGTTACCGACCCTTCCAAAAGAAGAAGAAAGAGATATTGCTAAAGAATAAACCCAAGTGCAAATGATGGTCCAAATGTTTGATAGCACCGTTCGTTTCCTACTGCAGAGGGGTCCGGAGGATACAAAAGGATGATCCACTAATAATATTAATGTTACAAGTACAGTTCAATGTACATTTTACAAACCAGTATCTACTTAAATACACACCCTTACGCCAAGCAAAATGCCTCCTTCCACAGCAAAAATATCGGCACTCCGTATCCTTAAAAAAATCAAAGAATTGTCGTTCACTTAGCAGAAGTGGTGTTGCCCACCCAATATTGCTTAACAGCAACCAAGATTTTCTCGGGTACAAGGGGGCCATCCTCGTGATCGATCATTTTAGTGTCCCATCGCATGCCTCTAATCATCCTTTTCACTTTGACAAGTACATCAACTTCATCTCGGAATATAACTGCACCTTCTGGCCGCAAAATCCGGTCCATCTCTAACAACATGTCTTCAAACTCACACCTGTGTTCATTTTTATTTGTTTTGGATCAGATATGTTATAAAGAGACTCCTATGCCCTCCAAATATAGAGTATCTCAAGCACATTCAAGACATGAATACCAACTTTGACTGCTAGTTTTGAACATGACAAATGCTGACACATGAAATAATGTCATTATGATGAAATAACTCAGACAGATTTCCTGAAAGCTATAAGAGGCTAAAATGCAATATTGTTTCTTTAAGAAGGACCACATTTGTTCCATCAGGGAATTTTAACGAACAAACAAGAAATATCATGTTCTTAGCATGTGTATTGATGTAATACACGGACTAGAAAAGTTAGAAATCTTGTACAATGAATGAAAGTTAAGTTTATGAATTATCGAGGAAGACAAAAGAGTCAAGTTTTATGCACCTTGCGAACAAACTAAACCACAGTAGACATACTGCTTAGCAAATTATAGGATATACATGTGCACGCGGGTGTGTGTGCGCGCTTAGTTTCACATGCCATATCAAAACAGGCTATTGATATGATACCTGGTGTGGAAATCAAAAAATCAAGAGATATAAGAGATACGTACTTATGTTTGTACAAGCTGAAAACGCCATTAGCATGGATGAGATCATAAGTCCTTGGATATGTGGAGAAGGCTTCACACCTAATAATACATGAGTAACGAAATGAATCAACTCTTTTAGCTGACACTAAATTATTAAATCGGGGGTCCAAGGAAATAACTGCACGCGAGATTATTTGAACATAAACACAAGGAGTAAAGGAAGAAGTAAAAGGCAAGATGAATATACATACAAACAAACATAGACACACATATATATATGCATATACATGTATATATATAATTATATATAATTATATGTATATATATATATATATATTAACAGAAGCAAAAATGAACATTACTTCAATTGGGCCTTCATGAAACTTGTGAAAACTGGGTTGGGTATATAATTATATGTATATATATTAACAGAAGCAGAAAATGAACATCACTTCAACTGGGCCTTCATGAAACTTGTGAAAACTGGGTTGGGAAAATTTAGAAAGCGCTCAGGCATAGTTTAGATCATGCATCTTGACAGTCATGCTCAATCATCAAAATCAGTGTCAATGATCACATCAGCAAAATGCATATTCTTCTTTGCTTGAAGAATGAAATATCTCTTAAAATTGCTTGTGTTTGAAATAACGAGGAAAAAGCTATATTTTGGCAACTTTTAACACATACGTGTAATGTGCCAATATTTGGTACATCAAAAATCTAGTTAAAAAAAAGGACATTTTATGTAGATTGAACTAAGCAATTTAGGAATTCGCAACAAGACCATCTGATAGACCATGAGAAAAGAAAGCATACCAGTCATGGTAGATACCGATTAATCCTCGTTCGTAAATAACACCAAGGGTGTTTTTCTCGGCAATAGTGGGTACAACATTCATGACCCAGAATTTAGGAGATTGAAGTGCAGCAGCAAAACCACCCAGTCCAGCATTCATGTCCATTATATTGCGGTACCTTCCAGAGTCAATGATCTTGTTGATCTTTCGATACGCACTCACATGTTTTTTCCATTGCTTATTGTCCTCCAGATAGGCTTCAACAGAAACTCCAGAAACTGAGTCACTGGCAACTCGAGGAGGAACTGCAAAAAGTCTCTCCGGAAATGGTTTGGGATCTACATTAGAAACCTCGTCGCTATTGGCATTATTGTATGGAGTAATACATGGCTCTATTTGCTTGTACCTGACAACAAGAGGATTGCGCTAAGATATTTAAATTTGCAGCTTCAATTTGTAAACAATGTGTGACACAAAACACATCAATTGTAAAAGAAAAACTCACAAAATATGCAAAAAGATTCAACTATCAGACATATCATATGCGCTTGTGCGATTAGCTAACATACCAGACATCATCAGTATCTTCGGGTTTACAAAATGTTGCTCCAGAATTTTCTTGTGCAGCACGACAAGAATTGGTATCTCTCTTCTTCTGCCATATCGCAGTTTCACCTTTCTCAGACTTCTTCTCCCAGCAGAGTAGTTTGGCAACCTCTTCAATCTTCCTTTGTTCTTCCTGAAGTTCTTCCATTGGACGCTGCCATGCCTTATAGTTAGTCTTCCAATTGATGGGAGGGCCTGAAAGCACCCAGTAGCCACCTGGTCTAAGTACACGATCGACTTCCTTCATATACAGACCATCTGAGAAGAGAAAGAACCAAATTACCAAATGACATATAAACCAAATTCTCGATTCATTCCCCACAAAAATGTATATTACAAAGTTCAAGATTCTTACTGTTAACCCCCCAAGGTATGAGGCATCGAGAACAATGAGCCATGTCGAAAGCTCTAGATGGATACGGCATTTTTACTGTTCCAAGAACACCAATGACAGCAGGTACACCCCTTTCAAGAGCAAACTGGACCTGGGCTTCATGTGAGTCTCTTGGTGCAAATGACATTGCAATGACATTTCTTTTCCACAGATAAGCACCCCAACTAGCAACCTAAAGCAACAAGATATAAATTTAACGTTAGAACACGACACTTTGATTGATGAAACATAATAGCACTCAACATACCCCACAACCAGTGTCCAATGCAGTCCTAACAGTTCCATTTGCAATTGGTATAACCGAAGCAAGCTCGTCAATGTATTTATCAGCTCCCTGCGGGAACTGTGTTCCTCCACCAGGGAACCTAAACACATCGCCCTCATACTGGATCCAATTCTGGATAGCCTTCTCAACTGTCAAACTTTTATACGGGGCATTGGCATAGGGAACATAATCACGACTCTTGGGCCACGGAAACGGGGTCACGTATCCTTCAGGAGCTGGAATAAGACAATGTAGCTTCTGTCCTTCTGAAGGGCAATGCCTCTCGCGGTACCTCATATTTTCCCTTGAGAATTTCATTGCACGTCGTTGATCTTGGCAAGGTGTGTAATCAGTATACCGAGCATTGCATGGCTTGTATACCGTAACCTCGGAATTAGAATCATCAATGATCCCAGCTTCACCACCATGATGAGTTTCATAACTGAGGTTTGGAAGGAAATTGCAGTTTTCTCCTCCACTCTTGGTCAACGCCAATGCTATTCTATCCCCCTTTCCAGACCCACTCTTCTGCCACGCTCCAAGTAGGTAGAAGAAACAACACAGGCCAGCTACTATAAAAATAGAAACCGAACTTCTAGTCCTACTCCCGCCAGAATTAAATCTGTTCGCCATTGCAGGCCCTGTAATTATAAGACGTTAACATATTGATATGCGAAAGTGGTGTGATTCCAAACAACAAAAACACGCCTTACTAAGCAAAGAACAAAAATCCATAGCGAAAATGGTGAAATTGCCATCGCCATATCACATTTACGCTTTATCGTTTACTTTTCTTTTTCTAAAACTTAAATACTCAAAATAACCACGCAAAGACTAGTTAACCAAAACCTTACTAGTAACAATAAAATCAACAAGTAAGTTCCCTTCTCTAAGATTTCAGAATTGGGTGCTTGAACAACAGTTTAACCAAAAAAAAGATAAAAAAGTATTACAAGTTAACAACACATTGCCCAAATCCAACTTCAATCACAAGTAAACAGTTGTAGTAGTTAAAGCAAGTAAGACATAAAAATCTAATCTTTTTCGCAGTAAACATCTAATTTATGCTTAATAATCGAAGTTCAAAAAGCAAGTAAATGAAATCTCATACCTGTTGCATCAATTGATTCTTTTATCAGCAGTTACTTTTGTTTTTAATAAATAAATGGTGGAAGGAAGGCAGATCTCGTCAAACCCCTAATTCAAAAAATCATTCATTCCTCCCACCAATTGTACAACTTCTATTTGAAACCCCCTCTCACTCACTCAGTCCTCTTGTTACTTAATGCGCCTATCATCATGAATTTGATGAAATGAAAGACCATACCCGAAAAGGTTATTATATTATTACTCATAATAATTCATAAATTGTTTATTACACTATGTACACTTGAATTAATATTATATGTATCTTTATACCTCCTGCATTTTGAACCAATTATAATTTATTTCCTCAACAATCATTCCCTCCACGAGATGCACTTGTCATATTTACAACTATACATTTTATACCAATAATAAACTATATTCTGAAAAACCAGCAAGCAGCTCTCGTAGCTCAGTTGGTTAGAGCACCCGTTTAGTAAGCGGGAGGTCTTGAGTTCAACTCTCAACGAGAGCAAAACACCAATTATGACGACATCTTTTTTTGAAACTTCATGTTTTTGCATCTACTCTTGTCAATTTCCCCCAAATTCTTATGTTCACAGTTCATGTATATATATATAAATAAATAAATCTCTGGAATTATATGTCATTCTAAAAGTTAGATATAATCATCATTATAATTTATAAATACCATAAATCACATTTTACTACTATAAATATTGCTTACAAAACAAACAACAGATTAAACGAGTTTATAACAATCTATCAACGAGTTTATAAACGAGTTTTCCTGTAAAGACCACTATTTAGTTACAGTACTGTAAAAGAACTCGGGAAAAAAATCCATTTCGTCATTTAAGTTGGCACCCTCATCGTTTTCGTCCATTAACTTGTCACGCCTGTAAAAAGGTCCATTAAGTTGGCACATTTCATCAATTTAGTCCATTTACCCCGACTCTGGTGGTTTCCGGAACCAACTGCTGATGTGGCCGTCGTTGACCCATTGACCCGTCGACTCCGATTTTTTTTTTAATTTAATTTCCACATGTGCATGACACGTAATAAAAAAAAATCAAAATTCAAAAATAAAAATTATACTTAGTAACGGTCCTCCAGTCCCTGTTAACCGGGTCGACCCGACCCGGCACCCTTTCGGGTTTGGAGGCCACTGGGCCTCGTTCATGAAGGAGTTCGCCGAGAAATCCGACGCCACGGCGACGGCGCTGAGGATCTCCGCCGTGATTCTGGAGGAGTGCGTGGTCGAATCGAGGCTGGTGAGGGAGAATTTGACCCAATTCGCTAGGGATTTGAACATTAGGTTTGAAATCGAATTCGTGCAAATTAGGGCTTTTGAATATTTGTCGTTTAAATCGATTAAATTCATGGAAGGGGAGAATGTAGCGGTGATCTTATCTCTGGCGATATTCCGGAGGGTCGGGACGGGGTTTTTGACCGATTTACGGCGGATCTCGCCGCACGTGGTGGTGCACGTGGACATCGAGGGGCAGGTGGGGTTCGGTACGTCGTCGTCGTATCGGCAGGCGGTGATCGACGGCTTGGAATTCTACTCGACGCTGCTGGAGTCGCTGGAGGCGGCGAATTTCAGCGGCGGCGGCGGCGATTGGATGAGGAGGATCGAGACGTTTGTTTTGTACCCGAAGATCGTGGAGGGGGTGAAGGCGGCGGCGGCGCGGCGGGGGATGACGTGGAAGGAGGCGCTGGTGGCGGCAGGGCTGAGGCAGGTGGGCCTGAGCCAGTTTGCTGATTTTCAGGCGGAGTGTTTGTTGAGGAGAGTGCAGGTCAGGGGATTCCACGTGGATTCAGAGTGTTTGACGGAAAAAATTTGGAAAGACTAAGTATAATTTTTATTTTTGAATTTTGATTTTTTTTTATTACGTGTCATGCACATGTGGAAATTAAATTAAAAAAAAAAAATCGGGGTCAACGGGTCAATGGGTCAACGGCGGCCACATCAGCAGTTGGTGCCGGAAACCACCAGAGTCGGGGTAAATGGACTAAATTGATGAAATGTGCCAACTTAATGGACCTTTTTACAGGCGTGACAAGTTAATGGACGAAAACGATGGGGGTGCCAACTTAAATGACGAAATGGATTTTTTTCCCAAAAGAACTCAACAAAACATCTGGTTCCTAATCATATTGACAAAGCACTGTAAATTCCAGCCTCGAATTGGCCTCGTCCCACTTCATTCCAATCTCGTCGTGCTCCGTCAACTTCCTCCTATTGACAAGTTCACGCTTCCAGCCTCCCATGAACACGAAGCCACTACTTCTCCATCTCTTCAGCGTTAACGTGTGTCGTGACTTGATATCAAAGTCCCAAATGACAATAGCAGTTCCCAACCTCACATTTAGATCAATGTGCGGTTGTATATGCTTCCACACTGATATGGTATAATGTGTCATGTCAAAGAAAAGCCACGATGGCACGAAACTGACCAATGAATGTTGAGAAGGCTTAAAGGTAAAGTTACCTTAGCCGTATTTGGATCACCATTATATCTATATAGCTAATTAGACATTGAGTAATATGTCATTGGAAAGCCACATGAGTCTAGGTCGCAACGCAACAAGCGGAATGCGATTTGGAGGTCCAGAGAGAAAGTTATGGTCAAATTAGTAAAGCTGCGCAGAGCACATCGAATTTGCACAATTCGATGTGTCCTGAGCGCATCGAATTTGTACAATTCGATGCGGTCCTAAAATGACCTTTAAGCCCCTTTAATCATGCCTATATATACCCCCTCACTCCTCACAAGTAGGGGGACCCCACGGGGATGAGACGCATCGAATCCAAGTCGATTCGACACGCGCATCGAACCAAGTAGGTTCGATGCGCAATCTATCATGCCTCGAATTCACCCGATTCGACATTGAGGCATCGAATTCGATGCGCACGCATCGAACCAAGCCAATTCGATGCACATGCCCAGAAAGCCACGTGAGTCAGGGTTCTGGATCAAGAAGCGGAATGAGGTTTCGACCATCCGTTAGGGAGATATGATCGAAACCGTGAAGTCGCGCACAGCGCATCGAATTCACCCGGTTCGACATGGAGGCATCGAATTCGATGCGCACGCATCGAACCAAGCCAATTCGATGCACATGCCCAGAAAGCTACATGAGTCGGGGTCCGTAATCAAGAAGCGGATCGAGGTTTCGATCATCCGTCAAGGAGATATGATCGAAACCGTGAAGTCACGCCAATGCTGAAACAAGTGAACCAGGCAGCCCAACCAAGGGTTGACCTAATAGAAGCAGCTCAAAAGAGACATATGAACTACGTTCGGCTTGATTCCCTTAATGGGATACGTAGGCAGCTTGGAAAGTTCCCAAGTTCAGTCCGATATCACAAGTGTCTAACGCCCGCAAGTCAACGATCAAAGAGTACCAAATCTCTCACGTTCGACTGTTCCCTCAACTTGGCCATTTAGGGATTATTTCCTGTAACCTTATATTTCTCTATGTGTAATAGGTGTTCCGGACCAAGCTAGTCCATTCACTGTAATAGGATAGCATTATTTTGGTTAAGTCAGGCCCCACTGTATCGATTTCTCGGTGTATTGTAACCTAGACGAAATAAGACCAAAATATTGGCGCCGTCTGTGGGAACACCATTTCGCTTACGCTCAAGAGTCTGTTTAGGTAAAATGGCAAGAAAGGGAATGGACCAATGGGAAAAGAACCGTGAAGAGTCCAAGTAGCTATATCGAGATTGGAATACAACTACGAAGTTGACAATATGGAATTCGGTCCCAAGCAAGCAAGGAGTGGTGCTAAGAGCAATAAACAAATCCACAATTCCACCAAGAAAACTAACATTATCGGAGAATGATTAGGGATTCTTCAATTCCAATCCTACACGGACAGATGACTACACCCCGAATAGTGTCACGATTTGTCTTACCTTAAGGTGGTATCGAAGGTCGGAGTGCATTGATTATCAGACCAAGCAGGAACCAGCAAGGCCATCATCACGTGGATACTACATACAAATGAAATCCAACAACAAGACATTGAAGAATTGCCTCGAGAAGAGGATGAAAGACAGAGAAAAAACCTGGCCAGAGGAACTTCAAGGAATATTATGGGCATATAGGACAACTACAAGAACATCGACTGTTCATTTACGTCAGATGGATCTGGACATAATAGGCATAGCAAGAGAAGATGCGTACCAACGCACTGTAGCATTTAAAAGCAGCAATGGCTAAAAGTAACGACAACAGAATCCAATTCTGAAATTTTGAGGTAGGAGATTTGGTCCTGAGAGGCATTGCGGCAAAACAGCATATCGGGAAGCTCGAACCGAATTGGAAGGGGCCTTCCAAAATCTTACAAGCAAGTTCGCGGGGATGTAATTACTTGGAGACTATGCAGGGTGTTCAACAAAAGCGTTCGTGGAATGTGCAACATCTTAAACGCTACTATGCATAGGAGTAAAAAAAAAAAAAAAAAAACTCGGCGGCTAAATAATTGTATGAGCTGCTAAGGTTTGAGTCCCATGCAAAGACTGGGAAGCGTAGACCCTCGGTAAGAAACTGAGCCCAACTTTTTCCAAATTATTAAATGTATCTATCTCGTGAACGACGCAGGTGGAGTCTTATAGAAATGATGCTAAAAATCCCAAATGAGGAACCAAAGTTCAGCAACAAGACAAACACAAGAACATGACGTTGGGGTAAGAAGGCCCAAAGTGGTCCACCCACGCGTGTCAGAAGGAAGAACATGACGTTGGGGTAAGAAGGCCCAAAGTGGTCCACCCACGCGTGTCAGAAGGAAGAACATGACGTTGGGGTGAGAAGGCCCAAAGTGGCCCACCCACGCGTGTCAGAAGGAAGAACATGACGTTGGGGTAAGAAGGCCCAAAGTGGTCCACCCACGCGTGTCAGAAGGAAGAACATGACGTTGGGGTAAGAAGACCCAAAGTGGTCCACCCACGCGTGCCAGAAGGAAGAACATGACGTTGGGGGTAAGAAGACCCAAAGTGGTCCACCCCCACATGCAAGAAGGAAGAACATGGCAGGGGGATAAGAAGGCCCAAAGTGGTCCACCCCCGCATGCAAGAACGGCGAGATAAAGGCCCAAATGATCCGATCTCTCAGGTAAAACATGAATGCCCTAACGAAAATAATAACAGCCCAAAGTGCTCATATTTTTCATGGCAAGCACAATCATAATATTAGATATGCACCATGACATCAAAAACCATTATTGAACATCAAATAAATACATATCAATGACAAGCAAATGAATGAGATAACATACTTGGGAATGCATTAGGAAGAAACATTATGCGAGTAAAACGTAAATCAAAGATTATGATATCAAACAGTAACATCAGTCTTATACAAAAACCACTGCGAAAAAAGTTACAAATATTCTATACAAAACAAAAAGGCCTAATATCGTCAAAATAATGTAACCTAAATACTGCTAATCACTCGAACACTGGGGGACTCCTGATGAATGATCACACCCACCGAACGAGCGAAATTGGCACAATTTCCTGGAATCTGATCCTATGCGGTACGTCAAACGTATCCAGATTGGCACCAAGAATGTCCACACAAAGTTGCACGGTGCAAACCTACCCGAAATGGTACGAAGCAAACTTGTCCAAAGCAATACCAAAAGCATCAGCCCGACAAGATAAACGTAAACCTAAAATTTCAAAAATGAAATAATGGCCCGAAGTGGTCAGATGAATAAATGGAATATATCGAAAATAGACATCAGTCCATCATGGTCTGAAACATATTAGACATCGCAAAGGATAGACATTCGCTAGTAGAAGCATGATGCAAACAACATATCCATATACCTTAAAGGCTGAATATGGCAATAGACTTCACGCGGTAAATCAGTTACATCTATCCAGCATGATACGATGCAAATCCACCCAAAACAACACGATAAACATCTAATTATAACAATACAATGAGAACGTGTCCAAAGCAGCACCATGTCAGCTACCCAGCTTAATACGATGAAAATCTGCCCAAATTAGTGCATATTTAGACTACTATAAAAGGATTATCATCTTAAGAGGTGCAGATATCCATTCGTTTAATTAGCCGTCAACGTCGAAGAGCAATAACATGTGACAGCACAAAGTTCCGTAAACAGAACACTAGAAATCATTGAGCAAGAATGCAACAAAATACACGAATAAATGCGACACAATGTCCAGATAGACAAAGATCTCTACCAAGCGTAAACTACAAGATCAATGTAGGAAGATGGAGAAACTTAGCACTAGATCTCTTTAGATCCATCACTTATATATCATTTCCATCATAGTCGAAGGTCTCCATTGAGATGATCTCTCGCTCGATCGAGGTGCTTAACAACATAATCTATGTGTTATCTAAGTTGTCTGTCTCTCAAAGACAACAACGATTAATTCAAAAGATAACTGCAAAACTGTATTGGGCAAATAAACATCGCGCCTTCGCACGATCCAGCAACGCTAATGCATCAACTAGGACGCACCAATCAAAAATATCAAAAAAACCTATACACGAGTGAGACCATAATCCTCAAAACGCAAATCATACAAGGTTAAGCAACGATGGCAGCACTGTCTCAAAAATGCAGCAAAAGCAGAACCATGCATTGCGAAATTATTTGCATAAAAATAACACCATCCATGATCTAAAGGAGACCCGCGATGAGAAAGAAACGGGATCGACACTCTGTCTCAAATGACAAGTGCTAACCATTAAATCCCTAAAAACAAAGCAACGAGATAAGAAAGTCTGTCTCAAGAGACAGCTATCTATGAAAAATCTAATGAAATTGATTGCACTGACATATCAAATGTCTGATGCGGCAAAAATAAATGAAACACGCACGATACCCCACGATGCAATACGGCATACGAGTTGCCAAAATAAAGTAAATTGCAAAAATAGCATTTGAAGGAAAAGGCAAACGAAACTGCAATTGATCAAGCCAACAAAGTATCGCAAGATTGAACGAGAAAAATACGGCAGGAATTCAAATAATCAAATAATTCAAAATAAAAGGGTGGCGCAACGTCAAACCGAATCAGAAGCGTTGATCATAAAAGTAGGAAATTAAAATCAAGGTCGTTAACTTTCGGCGTTATCTTCATCCTCTGAAGAAGGATAAATGGCAGGCATCGGAGGAGGCGGAGACTTTCCTCAGTAGACGACGCTCTCGCTTTCAAGCCGACTCATAAATTCGTTCGCAATAGTGGGTTAATTCTCCTCGGTTATTGTGATCTTTCTCAATGTATTGTGCCTCGCCTAAAATGGCGAGTGCTAACAACACATTCCGCTAAAATAAGCTCCACAAGCAGCAACAAGTGCACCCAAAGAAATCCTGCATGATGGAAAACCTCAAAACAATGATGTGAATATTGAGCTAACTTAGCAAAAGATGCCATAGCAACTCTGCAACATGACGTGGCACAGAGTTGGCAAGTAACATAGAAATAGTACAAATTGCCACTGAAATAAATGGGCAAGCAAGTGATGCATTTCGATAAGGCAATTCTAATAACTGCAAGAATAAAGCAACAAAGATCCATTGAAAAACAATGTTCAAAGCAATAGGGCGACACAGAGCCACAACAGACACAATAAATTGTTCATAAAAGCAGACGCGTCAGTCAGTCGGTCGAATCCGAACGCATTCGATCGATAGTGATCATCCAAATTTCAAATTTTTAACAACCTTCAAAATCAAATTAGGTTGAGACTGCGCAACGACGATCGAATTCCATCCATTCGAAGCATGACATAGGTCATACCAATCAAATTCCTAGATATGGTGAAGTAACACTACCGATTTGTTTTCGCTTCAAACATTAAATGACTATCAAATAGTCTCAGTATGAATGATCTGGAGATTCATCAGATTCGATCTACCATTGATATAACAGCTCAGATTCGGCCTATCATGTAAAGCCACCGCCCTCAATGGAAGCAATGCACTCCATAAAGTCTCACGACTATGGGTAAAAATCTAAACCAAACATAACTGCAAAATTAGTGCACAGCACCGAAGCAAAGGACTCCAAAGTCAGAGTTCATTATGCTTATCACTTTTTTATCAACAACATTGTCGAAACAGCGATAACATCAAAATTGGAGGTAAAAACCCCGTATGATCATACAACTAGATAGCATACCCAAGGTCGAGCTTTATTGCAACCAGCAACGAGGCAGAATACAAAGTTATTCTCGTCGGAACCTCAATGGCAAGCTCGTTACGAGTTAAATGCCTGGCGGTCTTTATAGACTAGCGACTGGTGAAATCATTTCACAGTCTTAACTATTACCGAATCCCCAAATGCGGAGATGTAACTAGGTGCGTTGTCATAATGCGCAACAAAACCACGATATTCATAGAATTGAGAGTCGTCCTATTGGCGACAAAAGAATATGTCATAAGAATGACAAGATGCATTAGAACAATGAAAAGAATCGATCAGATTATGCCTATATGCATAAAGAAAGCGGAACCACGAGTTATTTGCGTGAAACTAACGTCATGCAGGACCTAAAAAGGGGATTCGCAATAACTAAAAAGGGACGAATACTCTGTCTAAAACGACACGAGATACCGCAACTCCCTAAATAACTAAAAAGGGACGGAGACTCTGTCTAAAAGGACGCATGATACCGCAACTTCCTAAGCACCTAACAGCAACAATAACTTTCCGTGATTATGGAAGAATGCTCGAGTTGTCAAAATAAAGTAAAAAGCAACGATAGCAATTGAAAGAAAAGGCAACGATTACGAGCCTTCGATCAAACAAACAAATGAATAGTCATAAATGACAACTATGCGACTAATAAAAAGGCAACGCAGCGCCACAAAAATAGCAAATTAGAAATTTTTCATTACAATCAGCACCTGAGCCTTACGGGCCTAGCGCGCACACCTCTGAGCGCTAATCTCCACAGAGCATTAGTCGCACACATCAGACCGCCTCCCAATCAGGGGCATGATTTTCAGCATTATCAAAATAACTAGCATAAAGCGGTAAGTCAAGAATACATCTTATAAGTTTGGCACCCGCTCTCTGATCGACACCGTCTCCCAAACTGGGGGGATTATATGATGTGGGCTTATTCGGTCACTGTTGCATAATGACATTAATCACCCCAAAACTGAGGCGAAACGGCTCTAGCACTTCATCATAGTTTGAAGTATGCTTATGTACCAAAATCACACTCCAAACTGGGGGACTAGTGATATGGTATAATGTGTCATGTCAAAGAAAAGCCACGATGGCACGAAACTGACCAATGAATGTTGAGAAGGCTTAAAGGTAAAGTTACCTTAGCCGTATTTGGATCACCATTATATCTATATAGCTAATTAGACATTGAGTAATATGTCATTGGAAAGCCACATGAGTCTAGGTCGCAACGCAACAAGCGGAATGCGATTTGGAGGTCCAGAGAGAAAGTTATGGTCAAATTAGTAAAGCTGCGCAGAGCACATCGAATTTGCACAATTCGATGTGTCCTGAGCGCATCGAATTTGTACAATTCGATGCGGTCCTAAAATGACCTTTAAGCCCCTTTAATCATGCCTATATATACCCCCTCACTCCTCACAAGTAGGGGGACCCCACGGGGATGAGACGCATCGAATCCAAGTCGATTCGACACGCGCATCGAACCAAGTAGGTTCGATGCGCAATCTATCATGCCTCGAATTCACCCGATTCGACATTGAGGCATCGAATTCGATGCGCACGCATCGAACCAAGCCAATTCGATGCACATGCCCAGAAAGCCACGTGAGTCAGGGTTCTGGATCAAGAAGCGGAATGAGGTTTCGACCATCCGTTAGGGAGATATGATCGAAACCGTGAAGTCGCGCACAGCGCATCGAATTCACCCGGTTCGACATGGAGGCATCGAATTCGATGCGCACGCATCGAACCAAGCCAATTCGATGCACATGCCCAGAAAGCTACATGAGTCGGGGTCCGTAATCAAGAAGCGGATCGAGGTTTCGATCATCCGTCAAGGAGATATGATCGAAACCGTGAAGTCACGCCAATGCTGAAACAAGTGAACCAGGCAGCCCAACCAAGGGTTGACCTAATAGAAGCAGCTCAAAAGAGACATATGAACTACGTTCGGCTTGATTCCCTTAATGGGATACGTAGGCAGCTTGGAAAGTTCCCAAGTTCAGTCCGATATCACAAGTGTCTAACGCCCGCAAGTCAACGATCAAAGAGTACCAAATCTCTCACGTTCGACTGTTCCCTCAACTTGGCCATTTAGGGATTATTTCCTGTAACCTTATATTTCTCTATGTGTAATAGGTGTTCCGGACCAAGCTAGTCCATTCACTGTAATAGGATAGCATTATTTTGGTTAAGTCAGGCCCCACTGTATCGATTTCTCGGTGTATTGTAACCTAGACGAAATAAGACCAAAATACACACCATATATTTTTCAATTAGAAGCCTCGACGCATGATTCACATCACTCTTTGTCAACCATTTCTTTATTTTCCATTCATCCCTATCATCGCGCAGGACCATTTGATTTTGACCATAAGGATTTTGGAAAACGACATTATTTGCTTCAACATTCAGAGGTAGTCCAATCTTAAGATCGAGATCAATTGATGGTGTAGGAGCAGTGTTCGGAAGCACGCTTACCGTCCTTTGTTTCTTGTTCAGTGGAGGCCATCCGAGTACATGACCATCAATTTCATTCTGATCAATAGTTGAGACAATCCAACTTCTTTTGTTGCATGCAAGGGAGGAAGAGCCAATATCAACAACTGAAATTTGATCATCATTAGATTCTTTTGAGCTCAGAAGGATACCATTATAAATCTTTTCTTTTCGACGCTCTTGTTCCATTGACGACCATAAACCAAGGAAATCGAACATCTTTCGTTCACCTTTGAACAACATAGCACTTGTAGCAGTATCAATGTTGATTAATTCGAAGATGAATAGAACCACTATTCACGTTATTACCTGTTCGTAAACAAACAGAGAAAACTTCATCATTCATGTTGATTGAATGACCAAACAGCAACAAAGATTGACCTTTAATGGTAGAACAGGAAGATGATTTCTGAGTAGTAGTATTTTGATGATCGTATTCTGCAACTAAAGAAAAACAAAGGTCCTCCATTCTTCAATCTTATTTCATGTAATTTGTTACAATATAGTTAGAAAATTATGTTATTATTGGACACTTACTTTTAGTACTCTTTAAAAGTTAAATCTTTTTTCAGATTTTAATAAGAAACTATCGCAATCAGATTCTAATAATTGATTATATACTTTTAAAGTAAAAAAAAATATCATGTGAAATCATGTAGTTGCTACCTTTCGACAAAAAATATTTTATGCAATTGTTGCATTGATAACATGGTGCAATCGACGATCTAAATTTAATTGGTTAAGTTTTTCCTAAAGTATAGGAAATAACCACGCCATCACTCCATACTAATCGTGTATTAGCTACTAGTTGTTGCACCACGTCAGCAATACAACGATTGCACGGACTAAGTCCTCACCACTTTTCAGTCGCACACGAGATAAACCTTCGGATTAACGCAATAGCTTGTAAACCTCGCTAACCTAATAAACTACACTAGGCTAACCATGTACAACATACACAAATCTAGAACCAGTTGTTTTCAAATACATGTCCGATTAATAATTCCAACAATCTCCATATTGATATTCTATTAGTGACCAATCAGATTTTCAAAATCATCTTTATTTAGCCTTGGGCCATCGGACACCGACCCCACCTCAGCTGATCTCCATAGCTTCCTCTACCACTGTAACATATTCATATCATGCTCCACCAACACAACCACTTAGAATAATTTCATTGAATCGGCCCATGTTGAACAAAACTTTTGATCTTATAGGCAACATCTCTTTTTGTCTCCTCCAAATGTCATAAGTCGTCGGCATGAATGTACCACACACATTAAAGCGTAAACAACTTGTACTCAAACTGAGATCAATAACATAAGCATCTAGTCTCATGGTAACTCTAAGGTCTCTTGTTGTAAGGACGAGCATGTCACTTACATTACCGTCACTACAATAGGGAATATTAGTTTCACCGCGAGTATCTCCATTTGCCACGGTGGAGCCTCTCGTTGAATCGGCTCCACATTGTGGACAAATTATTTTTACGTAGCCAAGTTGTACGCACCGCTGACATACATTCTTCCTCGAGTTTTTCTTTGTACTATCTTGAGCTATCATCGCATATTTTCATGTAAACTTAGTTTGGTACAGATTTGTGTATTACAGACGAAGTGTAAAAGTACAAGAATAATCGAGAACCTATTACAAACTAATGTCAATCTATAACTTAGACAAGCTTCTAGAATAACTTTTTTTGGAACACCAAACGATGAGTCAAATCCAATCATGTTGAAAATCCGAGACGTCGAATCTTGGCTATGTCGGCCAGGTAGTATATCGGGCAGGATAGGATGTCGGGCACATTAGGATGTCGGGCACAGTAGAATGTTGGGCAAAATAAGATGTCGAGCACATGGTACGTCGGGCTTAGGATATATCAAATATAGTCTCCATGTCGGGTGGATGAGTATATCGGGAGTGTAGGTATGTCGAGTATTGTGATGTATGTCGAGCATATGATACTCGATGTCGATATTGAGGTGTGAACAATGTTGAGTAATTAATTAATTATGCCTTGAAATGCGGAGCGGTGGGTATATATAGATCTCGGGGCGCAGGGGCCACTCCCGCAATTTTTGGGCTGAGACGTATGATATCGAATGTAGACATTTGATATCGAGGGACATATCGAATGTGGACATTCGATATATTAGGGCCATGCCTGATATATACCTATTTATCGAGATCTTTGAGCTTGGCCCAACTGTTCGTTGGGCTGGCTTATCGGGCTACTAGAAAGGCCCATCCATTTTAGGGCTTTTCATTGTAGATGATAACTTGTAAACTATAGTGCAGATACCTCGTGTCCCCTAGTTTATATTTGGGACTCGAAGCGAGATGCCAATTTTTATATTTGCAACTTTCGTGTCTAAGTGTTCCCCCAATATGAAAGTCGTCTGGAGCCGAGTTCGGGATGTAAACTGTCCCTGAGACCATGTCATAGGCATCCCTTGCTTTTGCATTTAAATGACAAATAAGGTCAATGAGATCGGGAGTAGTTTATATCGAGTTTCTATTGATATCGAATGTTTAAGATGTACCGAGGTTCTTGGATATCGGGTATACTGTGTATCAAATTTCGTGGGATATCGAGTCTTTTACTCTATATCGAGGGTCGGGATTCAAAGTACGAACATCGAATATGTCAGTTTCAACATCGGAGCTCCACGTCTAGCGCAATTAATGCCTTGGTGGCCCACATGGCCCATTACTAGTCAGCATATATAAGATGGTTCCCCACCTAGTCTCTTCATTATTTTAAGTGGGGAAACTTTGTTCTTTTCGCTGGTGGATAATGAATTTAGAATTATATCGAATTTTCATAGGTATGTCGGGTTTCTGTTTTCGACATATTGTGTTGTTCAATATGAATAATGCTTGACATGAAATATTTTCCTTGATGTAGTAGAAATTTTCGATATGCATCCCGATATGTTTGTGCTTTCGATATGCAACAGTCATATATATATATATTTTTTCCTGTCATGCGATAATGGTTTGCAACAAGAATCCTCCCCCACTCAAGGAAGTGGTAGCTCCCAACCTTACGTGACTGAGAAACGCGCGAGTAAAGAAACTCGGACGAGTGCGCCCCCAAAAAAGTAGTTGAAGAGGATAATCTAACCAGACAACCTGGACATGAGAATTAATGGGGTGTGTTAATGGAGGAGGATCAAATTGCGTGTATGAATGACATCTATCCCTCCGTTGATCCAAAGGCATTAATACATGACATCAAGGTATCCGGTGTGCTCCGTATGTGTGCGATGTTGTAATATGCGGTAAGGAGTCTAATGCCTCTTGATTATTAAGTCATTAACTTAGTGTTAACGTTGCTGATCTCATGGGTCTCTTTATTTTAGCTCGGTAGTATCTTTCATGCCATTTGTCGAGATGACATGTTACTAGCGAAGGTTCAAACCGAACACGATGGCATCATAGATCATATGCGCCATCAGATTGCATTAGTCGAAGTGTCTCAAAATAATGCTCATGGCCATCGATGAGATGCCAAGGGAAAAGAACACAAGGGTCAAGAAGAGGCCAAGAAAGCTCTACTTGAATAGAAGGAGACGAGGAGGGAGTTAAAGCGCATTAAAGAAGAATCGAATTGGCTATTTCAGCGGAATGCTGCATCTAGAGTGAAAGGAATTCTTATAAGGACTCAGTAGAGAAGCTTGAGACGAGGAATAGGGTTTTGAATGAGCGGGTCACTTATCTTGAATCAGTCTGCTACAAGCGAGAGGTGGCCTGAGAATTCTTAAGGCCCTCGACATTAAATTACATCGGGTATGCACATGGGGAGAGGGATATTAGATTTGGCATGAACCTTACCGCGGGTTAAATTGAAATATTGGGGTTTCTTGGGGCCGAGTGTTTTCCTAATATGGTTGGTTTTTTTACCCCTAGTCTCAACATAAAAAGCGACATGGTGGAGTCTCATATTACTGTCGGTGGGCGAGGTGTGGGCGATATGGACACTCATGCAACTCCGTACATGCCTAATACCACATTTGATGGTCAAGATATGGGAAATATGGTGATAATGCCGCTCTAGACGAGGTGTTTGATTTTTATGGCGTCCCCGTCGTACCCGTAAGTTATGAACCTGAAGACCAGAATGTGGAGGTAGACTCCCTTTCTGCGTGTAATGTGAGCGCAGGGATGCAACAAAGAGTAGGTGGAATTGCGGATATGAGTCCTCCCCATGTTGAGAACGCGAGGGAGGCAAGAGCGGTTAGTCTTGATTATGACTATTTATCATTGATGAACGTGACGGCAGAGGAGATTCATGCCAACCTTTATGCAGGCTATCGTGATGAAGTCTTTGAGGATTAACTTAGTGATTACCTCTTATGAGTTAAGATTGTTATTTTGTACAAGAGTTAATTACTCTCGATTTGTCTTGTTATAAGAACTGGCGTACCAAATTTACGTTACCATTACTGGAGTTGAATGACAACATGTGTAATGCATTTCTTTACTCAGCTTTTCTTATTGTTGTACTAGACTTTATGTTCCATATTACTCCTTAAGTTTTATTTCCTATCGTAATAGACATGTTTTCCTGGGATCCACCATTTTTATGGATTTTACCCCGGGTGTACTCGAAATATGCCATTTTTTAGGCATGTTTTCATGAATGTATACCAATCTTCCATTTCTAGCATTCTACCGCGAGGGTATAGACCGCAAGGGAATAACAATCTATTGTGTCTGACATTCTACCGCGAGGGTATAGACCGCAAGGGTATAGCAATCTACTGTGTCTGACATTCTACCACCAGGGTATATCAATCTGCCATTTCTAGCATTCTACCGCAAGGGTATAATAATCTTCCATTTTTGGCATTCTACTGCGAGGGTATAGTAATTTGCCATTTCTGGCATTCTAGCACAAGGGTATATCAAGCTGCCATTTCTGGCATTCTACCGCGCGGGTATATAATCTACCATTTCTAGCATTCTACCGTGATGGTATATTAATCTGTCATTTTTGGCATTCTACCACGAGGGTGTAGCAATCTACTATTTCTGGCATGCTTACATTGGGGAATGGGTAGGAATCTTCTTTCAAGTTGATCGTATAGAGATAAGATACTATAATTTAACAGTGTTGGATCGTGGTATTGGCTGCCTACGTATCCCAACCAAGAATCAAGCTTCGGGTAGTTCTGGTACATTTGATCATAACCTAACCGTAGTATCGGCGCAAATGTTGTATGGTCCAAGGTCGGGACAGAGGGTCACCGTGCATGTCCTCCAACTAGTAATAGCCTTTTTTGCTTGCGTTTGTAACTCGGTAAGGTCCTTCCCAATTTGGTTGCAGTTTTCCCACGTGTTTGTTGGCCCTGGTGCTTTTACAAACCAGGTCCCCGACTTTGAAGTTACATAAATGTACCCGTTTATCAAAAAATTTGGTCATGACTGCTTTAAAAGCCAACGTCTTTTGGTATGCATGGTCTCTTGTGGAACCAATCATGTCTATGTCCATTTGACGTAGCCGCGCAGACTGTTCAAGGTCATATTCCGTGATCCTATAAGTGGGCATTCCAATTTTCGCTGGTACGACTGCTTTTAAGCCATATACTTAAGTGTATGGTGCCTCACCAGTAGAGGGACGGGGTGTGGTTCGATATGCCCAAAGGATACCATAAAGTTCATCAATCCAACTCCTACCCGTAGCGTGAAGTCGTCGCTCCAAGTATTCCTTCAGAGTTTTGTTAGTGGATTCTACTTGTCCATTTGTCTGAGAATGAGCCACTGCCACAAAATGTTGGCTTATTTTAGCTCCTTGCATCACTCCACAATTTCCTTTCCACGGAATTGTGTTCCATTATCCGACACAAGCACTCTTGGTAGGCCAAAACGACAAATGATATTTTTCCAAATTAATTCTATCATGTTATTTTCAGTAATTGTTGCAAGGGCCTCTACTTCCACCCATTTTGTGAAATATTCGATTGTGACTAGCAAAAACTTCTTCTGACCTTTAGCTATGGGTAGGGGTCCCACTATGTCAATGCCCCACTGGTCAAAAGGACAAGTGATCTCTAGCGGTTGCATCGGCACCATAGGCTGGTGTATCCGCCTAGCATAGTATTGACAATTTTCACAGCTGTGAGGCAATCGTGTATCGTCTTTTCAAAGGGTTGACCAGTAATACCCTTGCCTTAAGATCTTATGGGCCAACGCGTGCTCTCTTGAGTGGTTTCCACAACTACCACCATGGATTTCAGACATAATAGTATCCGCTTGATCAAGGGATAAACATCTAAGCAAGGGACCCTCGAATAATCTCCTATACAATTCTCCTTGGTGGATAGTGAATCTATATGCCTTGTATTTGAGACGACATTGCGCATTGGCTTCCTCTGGTAGAGCTCCATTCTGTAGGTATTGAAAAATTTCATCCTTCCAGCTTGGAGCCTCTTGTACAAGGAAGATAAATTCCACATCGTTCAAAACCTTACTGAATTTGGAGACTCCCATTACTTGTCTGTTAGTGGCCAGTAGAGTAATCCTCTTTTCTGCAAAATTTTCTAATGAACTGGCAAATTTAGAGAGTGCATCCGCTTTTGTATTATATGGCCTTGGGATATGTGATAATTTAAACACTCTGAATTACGATGATAGTGCCATCATCTTGGCCAAATACAAGACCATAGTCTCTTCTTTGGCCTCAAACAGTTCTGAGAAGTGACTGGCTACTAATTAGGAATCGATAAAAACTTCTAGGTGATCTACGCTTAAGGTCCTTGCCATGCGCACGCCCGCCAATACCGCATCATATTCAACCTTATTTTTTGTAATTGGAGAGTTCATGCTAATGGCAAATTAAACTCTCTTTGGTCGGGAGAGACGAGGTGTATCCCTGCCCCGCCACCATTGGCTGTAAATGACCCGTCCACATGCAGCAACCAAGCCGAGTGTAGTCGACTCGGACAAGGGTCCTGTGATATGTTAAAGATAAGATTAACCAAATGTTCAACACTGTTTTCCAGAGTCTCTGCCATGAAATCAGCCAACACTTGAGCCTTAATAGCAGTTCGAGGTCGAAATACCAATCCAAACTCGCTCAGTTCAATGCCAATTTGCACAACGCCCTGAGGTCTCTCTATGGGACATCACTTGCTAGAGCGGCTTATCTATTACTATGGTTGTTGGATGAGCCTGAAAATAAGGTTTCAACTTCCGAGCTGTTACGACTATCGCTATCGCAAAGAATTCAATCTTCGGGTAGTTCCTCTCAGCTCCCTACAGTACTCGACTGACATAATTTATAGGCAATTGCTTGACTTTCACTTCTTTGATGAGGATTGAACTAACAACATTAGTCAAAACTATCAAGTATAGATAAAGCATCTCCCATGGTCCAGGTTTAGCTATAAGCGGGGGGGTGGGGGGGAGGGGAGGACATAAAATATTTCTTGAGCTGCTGGACGACAGTCTCACACTCATTTGTCCATTGGAAATATGTAGCATTCCTCATGACTTTGAAGAAAGGTAGGGGTTTTTCTTCTGCCGATGTGTCTATGAAACACCTAGAGCAGTGATGCGCCCGACCAAACATTGCACATTCCTAATAGATCTCGGGGATGGTAGATCCATGACTACTTATATTTTATTTGGGTTGGCTTCTATGCCTCTCTTATCGACCACATAGCCTAAAAACTTCATTGTTGCAACCCCAAATGTACACTTATTAGGATTGAGCTTCGTACCATAGTTCCTCATTATCCCGAAGGATTTTCCCAGATGCTTAGTATGATCCCCTGCCTTTAAACTCTTTACCAATATGTCGTCGATGTAAACTTCCATAGTCTTCCCGATGAGATTGTAATACATTTTAGCCACCAACCTCTGAAAAGTTGTGCCTGTATTGCGCAAATCGAAGGCCATTACTCGGTAGCCATACACTCCAGTATCCGTGACGATGTGCAGTGCCATGAATATCTGGTGAAAAACACTTTTGGCATCCATAAAATTGAACAGGGCGCATCCCGCGGTCAAGTCCACAAGTAGATCGATCCTGGGTAAACGGAAAGGATCAAGGGGGCAATGCTTATTCAAATCAATATAATCAATGTACATCCTCCATGCCGCCTCCTTCCTGAGCACCAAGACGATGTTACTAAGCTATTCACAGTAACATATCTCGTAAATGTGTCGAGCCCCAACTTTTTGATCACTTCTTTTTGTGCCGCTTTGTTCTTCTCCTTGTTGAAGCTCTTTTTCTTTTACCTTACAGGCTCGGCCGACGAATACATGTTCAATTGGTGCACAATGATCCTTAGATCTATCCCCTTCAAGTTAGAGTCTGACCATGCGAAGATATCCACATTCCTTCTCAAACATTCTATTAACGTGCTCTGGCCAACATGGCCAAGCCGATCTGAACCACTCTGTCAAAATACGATGAGTTAAGGCTAACAGAGATGAATTTGCCAAAAGGCTTAATCTTTGGTTCTGCTCTAAAGGCCTAAAGCGCCTTCTCTACTTTTCATGACTCCACTGACACCTCATCATGTATTGGTTTGGCCACCTTGTTTGACATTTTGTGATCCGCTAGCGGTCGTCCTGTGATCTCTTCGTGGTAGTGTCTTGTTGCACCCAAGCTCGCCAAGAAAACCGGTATTCCCATAGACGACGCCAATAGTTTGGTACGGATTCGTGTATTACAGACGAAGTGTAAAAGTACAAGAATAATCGAGAACCTGTTACAAATTATTGTCAATCTATTACTTAAACAAGCTTCTAGACTAAATTTGTTCGAAACACCAAACGACTAGGCTTATGTGCACAATCCAATCATGTCAAACATCTAAAACTTTGAATCTTGGCTATGTCAGGCAGGATAAGATGTCGAACATCTAAAATGTTCCATCTTTGGTTCTGCTCTAAAGGCCTAAAACGCCTTCTCTACTTTGCGTGCCTCCACTGATACCTCATCCAGTATTGGTTTGGCCACCTTCTTTGACATTTTGTGATCCATTCAGCGGTCGTCCTGTGATCTCTTCATGGTAGTGTCTTGTTGTTCCCAAGCTCGCCAAGAGAACCGGTATTTCCATAGACGGTTCCAATAGTTTGGTACGGATTCGTGTATTACAGGCGAAGTGTAAAAGTACAAGAATAATCGAGAACCTGTTACAAACTATTGTCAAGTTATTACTTAAACAAGCTTCTAGACTAACTTTGTTCGAAACACCAAATGACAAGGCCTAGGTACACAATCCAATCATGTCGAACATCTAAAACGTTGAATCTTGGCTATGTCGGGCAGGATAAGATATCGGGAAGAATAGAATGTCGGGCACATGGTACGTCGGTCTTATGATATATTGAATATAGTCTCTATGTCGGGTGGATGAGAATAACGGGAGTGTAGGTATGTCGAGTATTGTGATGTATGTAGAGCAGATGATACTTAATGTCGATATCGATGTGTGTACAATGTTGTGTGATTAATTAATTCTGCCTTGGAATGCGTAGCGGGGGGTATATTTAGATCTCGGGGCACGGGGGCCCACTCCAGCAATTTTCGGGTTGAGATGTACCATATCTAGATATCGAGGGACATATCGAATGTGGACATTCGATATATTAGGCCCATGCCTGATATATACATGTTTATCGAGATCTTCGAGCTTGGCCCAATTGTTTGTTGGGCCGACTGATTAAGCTACTGAAAGGCCCATATCAAAATTGTTACTTCCACTAAGCCTCATCTCTTCAGATAAAAGCTTGCCTATAACTTGAGTGAAATTATTTTTCTCTTTGTCAAGATTGATTTCAATTGCTCGTATGAATGTTGAAGAGATATGATGAGTCTCAAGCCTTGATTTTCCTAATCTATTTCAGCTTCGATGGATTCAAGCTCGACAATAATTTTATTAAGAACACTAAGATAATCCAATATACGAGCACTATCATGCATTAGTGTGTGAAATTGTTTCTCAAATACACACGATCTTAGACACCTTTCGTCTTGTACAACTCCTCGAGTGTTTCCTAGAGTCATTTTTCAATAAAATTCTTGGCCAAAGTATTACGCTCGCAGTTGGCAAATTTAGATTCTCCCAATCATCACCGTTCATCATAACTTTGCATGTTACACCATAAGTTGTGTTGGTCATCCTAGTACTATCACTACGTTTAGCGGTAACCCTCCATTTCAAAGTCTTGTGTAAATAAGACTGAATCGTCATTCTCTTGATTGAAACATTCCCCAAGCCAAATTACGTTTTTTCATCAAACTTCATCATATTCGTATCCTTGATACTTGACATTGCACCAAGTGTTTTGGATACTTTTAGTAGATTGAAATAGTACTAAATAAATCCTCAAAAAGAGAATGCTCATCTTTCTAGACATGCTTTGAGCTTCCTAGGGATATATGGGGTCAGAATGATCCTGTGAAATAACCAATTTCCTCTAAACATAACTACCTTAACAATAAGTACCCCCACTACTGCTACACTAGAGCTCCATATCCTAGAAAAAATTCCTCCTCCAGTAGGACCCAAACTATGCTCCATATCCTAGCAAAAGTCCCTCCTCGAGTAGGACCCAAACTATGATAATTGTTAGGTATTTCAACTGAAAAATATGCGCCTCAAGGATCTTCACATTGTTGAAACACGAAGCAACATGAACATTGATCTCTAATGACCAAAAGAGACAAACCTCGTTGGTTCATCACATCATTTGTCCATTATACAATATAAGTTGACCTCCTTGTGAGAAAATAAATAAAATACTCATTACTCGGATAACTACGGACTTGCCTTCTATAAATACGCTTCCAAGGTTCAAATAGAGAGAAGACTTGTACTTTTAGTGTCTAACTTGCATACATGTGTTTTATGTTTTATATGCCATACTTGATATCCCGAAATTCAACATTTATATAGTTTAAATAGTATTTTAATTAGTAATTTTTTTTATATCTTTATTAAATTAAATGTAGAAAAATAACTAATTTCTATAAAAAAAAATGTTAACTACATGCATAGTATTTATAAGCAGGGATGGCTTGACTTTTGAAGGTAACCTCTACGAATCCTAAAATCTTTAGATCCAAACTCTTTTGCATTAGGACAATCTTAAAGCTCACGGATAAGGCACCATAAGATTTCTTTCTTTGGCAAATGAAAACATTATAGCTAACACTCATAGGATTTCATTAACTTTACTATGACATCAACGAATAAAATGCATTTTGTTCAAAAAGACCAAACAAACCCTCTTTAAAAAAAATTATAGAAAAGAGGTTATTTAGACTGCAAATGCCTTATTCGGAGTAGTTTTGAAAAATAGTTTTCAAGAGTTTTTCTAAAAATGAGAAATCATCGATTTACGTAACATGTGTTATTCTATGTTTTGAACATTGTTTTCGTGTTCAATAAAATATTAGGATGTTTTAGGCCGTTTGGACTGCATTTTCGAGAAGTGCTTCATCTTGATGCTTTAAATCATTCTACCGACGTGATACTAGTCATATTTTGAACAATTATTGTGCAATGTTAGTTCAGACTATTATGCTTTATTGGTTTTAAATACAAGTAGTATAAATTGGGATCAACCCCAACTCCCAATACACCCTATTTGCTTCCTCTAACATTTTCCACTATTACAACTCTCCCTTTCACTAATTACAATCGATGGATCCATCTACAATATATTGTTATTACTTATTTTTATTTCTCGAATTCCAAAGCCCCTCATGCCCAATCTATCTTATTTACTTATAAATACATATATCACAAATAGCAATAATCAAATGCATACGTGTATGCAATCACAAATCCGTGAATAGAATTTATTGAATCAAAGTCACTTAGGTAACAACTAGGGATGTGCACTTGGATCGAATTTGATCGAATCAACACTAGTAATCGATTTCGATTCTGACAAAACAAAGACCGAAATCTGATCAATTTGAAACGATCCAATTCGATCCAAAATCATTCGATTTCGATATGATTTGATTCGATTTTGATCTTTTTACTTTTTTGTTTTTGTTTTTTATTTTAGTATTAAAGAACAAACATTACATAACTTTTTCTTTTGCATCTAAAAAAAAACTGAATAAACATGAATACAATGACAATTTATAACAAATTCACATGCATTAATAGGTTTCTCATAGCAAAATATTAATCCAATGTTCAAAATAGAAATCCCAAAAAAGAAGATAACCCATAGTTAGCACTTAGTAATTAGTAGGTTACAATTCGAGATTATATGTATATACTAAATACATAATTATTACAACTTTTGAGAAAAGAAACGTGTGAAGTGCTAATACTTTAGTTTTAATATTAAGTTACTTAGTAGTATTTTATTAACATTATATATAGTTAATTATTTTATAACTTAATTTAGTATACTATTATATATTTATTTATTTAAAAAAAAAAGATGAATATTCGATTCGATCCGATTTTTAATCTCTGAAACCAAGTATCAAACCAAAGGGGGTTCGATCCTAAGGCATAAACTAAAAGTTGGATCAAATATTCGATTCGATTTTTAGATCGAATCATTCGATTGATTTTCAACTGATTCGATCGATCCGACTTTTTCTGCACAACCTTATAGGTAACAAAAGGTTTTATATAAACATATACAATAAAAAATCATAGAGAAGAATTTAGATCCAAAACAATACTTAATGGGAAAGAAGGCGTTAAGACTGACTCACCCTTCTTCTTTTGGTAGGATGAAGTGCCAGATTTGAATTTGTGGAGGATTCGCAAGAACACACTGTTTCGCTGGTAGAAGATATGTTACTGACTTCTTTGCCAAAATCTTCTTTAGAATTGCAAATGGTCTGGAATTAAAGTGCACAATATTTAAGGTGAATGTGGTGGTTGATACTAAACTTAAGAGGTAGGTGGAGTCATTAATAACAACACGAGTCGCAGATTACATCTAAAGGAAAAATGTTGTTATTTCAACAATAATTTAACGCAACGCGGAAAGGTGAATGGCAATTTTATTGCATTTACATAATTGTGCGACAATTCTGAGTGGACTTAACTATGAGCTTATGTTGACACAACAACTCAAAATCACATTAACACAGTGGTTGGATTATGTACGCCATATTAAAAAGCTTAATTTAACACAGTTTAAGAGAATCTGAAAGTTTTACCTGATATGACACATTTGTAGATCAACACGAATTCAATATGATGCGAGTATCAACTATTAGCAAAATAATTTTGTGGCATGATTAATTGCAAAGAACTCTTAACCTAAATTGGATTTTCTTATGCAAAATAGAGAAATAATTGACCAAAGATTTTCTTTGGCAGTACATTTGACAATGATATATACCTAACTTAAAAACAAGCCCAAAAGATTCCTTTGGCAGTACACGGTAACCAAGCAATGAAAATATAGATGATAATCACGGTAGTGAAGAGTAAAGGTGTACGAATCAGTAATCCATAACACTGGTACAAATATCAAATGAAGATTTGGTATTGGTACAACAAACACTCAAACCAGGTACTGTTGCGCAGAGGAAAATATGAAACCACAACAAGAACAAAGAAGTACGCACAATCGAAAGCAATAAATAAAAAACAATCAGCACAGAGGCACATTTTGTTTACTCAATTCGTCTATGACTACCTCTAGGGGCGATCCAAGCCAGGATCTCTACTATGATGACGATGAGTGATTACAAATACGATACAACATACGTCTCTCACAAATTAAGAGCAATCTTTCACAATGTCTCTCAATCTCATAAATGTTTTCTTTCTTATTTTAATCTCTTCCTCTTATCTCTTATGGTGGCCACAAGGCCACACATCATAGGCTACATGATAAACCCTCGCCTTCTTAGGTTATACAACCTAAGAGTCTCTTAAATAACCATTGAAACACATACTAGGGCAACAAACAGAAGCTGGGCCAAAATTGGTTCAATCCCAAACACGTGCGATGCACGACTTTCTCTGTAGAGAGCCACTTCATGTGTTGCGCACGCGACTTTTTGCTAGGGTAGCACGATCGCACCATCTTGTGTTTGCCCCTTTGCCTTCTCTTCTTCTGCCTTTGTTATTCCGTTCCTTCGGTCCTTACGTTTAGCTCTTCATCTTTCACTGCTCAGTTCTTCATCTCCATTGTTCAGGCTCCAAAAACCTAACAATCTCCCACTTGGAGACTGAACCCACAACGAAAGATCCTCCAACACATTCCATCAAACATTGGCAACGCCAATACTCAAACTTCTTCAAGCTCCAAGATCCATTGAAGTCAGGCACAACTTCAATCCCACTAATGCAACAACCTTAATCAACAAGTCTTCAAACTCCCACTAGCATGAATACTCGTTCTTGTGACAATGTCCACATCGCCAGTACCACATGTTGAAACACGCACACCTTCAACTCCACTAAGGCCAACAACCTTAGTCAGCAAATCATCAAACTCCCATTGGCTTGAATCCTTGCTCATGCAACAAAATTTGCATCGCCACATACTTGCATCACTTCCACCACCACGACTAAATCCATCATTGGTGTTTTCCACCGCCAAGATCGATGACATCTTGGTTGACTTGCATCACTTTCACGATCCTAATTGATGCCATTATGTTGGACTTTTACACTGCCAAGATTGATGCCATCTTGGGTAACATTGATCACGTACACAGGTCTCACCTCAAACCCTTAAGCAAAAAACCACATGCCTTGTGGTTATCCAATGAACACCCCGAGTCAAAGGATACATGACAACTCTCATCATCCAACTACTCAACAAAAACAAAGTTTCTCATGAAACCCGGAATATGCCTCAATCCACACATCAACCATATAAATCCATACCGTATTTGAATTTCTAACATCTCCCATCGATGCTTTAGAATCCAAAATCAACAACTCTGGTGGACTGTATACACATGAGACTAGTGCACCACCAATCTCCCACTCGAACTGCATTCACAAACTTTGCATCTTCCCCTTTCTTCTTCGGTGTTGCACAGTGCGTCACGTAGTGACCAAACCTCAATAGCTTCCATTCAATATATAGAAACTCCCATCCATTGACTTTGATCCTCTTTTATCTCTCGTATAACAGAATTAGAGCTAGTACCTTCACCATCAAAATTAATACTCATCAAGTACAGTTTGAACTTAAGCAGACAATCAGAAATTGTCGAATTTTCTGACAACTTAAAATAGAACAGGCATTGCATCAGATGAACCTTGTTTGTCGCAGATGGCTTCAACAACACGTAAGACAATGCCTTCAGCACCTCTCCATGGTTGTCTCGTCAACTTTAAATGCCCCATTTTGCAGTAGAGACTAACAAACGTTGGTCATCGCCTTCCTATCTACCATCACCAGTCTGCATCTGATATCTTAGACGGTTTATCCATTAGAGATCTCCACAAATGATTATCTGATTGGTAACTTTCGATCTGCAATCTCCAAAACCCATTATTCGACCATCAAACTTCTCGATCAGCAATTCCCGCTGTTCACCATACCATTCCCGCAGAATTGCATCGCCCCTCATAACCTGGGGCTCTGATACCATTTGTTGCGCAACAGAAAATATGAAACTACAACAAGAACAGAGAAATACGCAAATTGAAAGCGATAAATAAAAAATAATCAACACACAAGACACAATTTGTTTAGCCCTATTGTTTATGACTACTTCTAGAGCGATCCAAGCTAGGATCTCCACAATGATGATTGCCGAGCAATAAATTATAGCTATTTTAGTACCAGCTTTCTTATAATTTTGCATAATATTTGTGGCAATTTTACTTGTTTTAATATTATGTTGTCGTTTTTATAGTTTTATCGAGTCGGAGCAAAATGAGGCTTATTACATGGATTTTACCACAAGAACGATGATACGTGGAAAAAATTTACGACAAAGCTAGTCGCGCTACAACATAGGAGGACCATAAGGTCGTGCCACCAGCACAACATTGCAGAACACTGAAAAGGAAAAACAAGGAGTGGCGCGACGACAAGAAAATGAGCGCGAGCCGCACAACTAGTAGCGCGACACGCCAGGTCACGCGACTCTAGGGCAACACCAAATCATCCTACAGTTTAAGTTGTGGTTGTTCATGAATTTAAGGCAACAAGACATTAGTACAAATCAAAGGGGATGACTAAGACCTAGAGCATCACGAAAGAACAATATATAACACGCCCAAAATTCGATCTTACATAGGGAGGCTAATATGGCGAACAACACATAACAAATGCAAAACAAGATTCAATAGAAACAGGCTTACATAAGGATCATTGGTATTTTGTCTATGAAATACCCCGCATTCGAGATTAATGAAACCTATATACATTTTCCTTAATCTGTTTTACAACCACAATCAATCAATCAATCGATTAGATTATGTCTTAGTTAAATTTGTTAGTAGAGTAGTCTTAGCTGTAGTTCAATTAATCTTTCTATTTCATTTAAAACCTTCAAAGCATTGTTTAACTTACTAAGTTCAACAATTCAGATTGCCAACAAAAGAATCACACTCTCCTGGTATTCGATACTTGGTCAGTTATACTTACTTACCATTTTATTATTACTTGGCTTGTATGCTTGCGAAAATTTGTTTTACTAAGATTAATAACACGTGAAAAATATGCATCAAGTTTTTGGCGCCGTTGACAAGGAGTAACAATATCTTTTATTAATTAATTGTTCTATTGTTGTTTTTCGAGAAACAATTACTTCTTTGTTCGCATTTCAGGTACTAGTAGTGCATGACACCGAGAGAAAACGTGATACCACTACCGTATGACTCAAAAATAGAGAGAACTTGCAAGTGTAATCTACTACAAAAATCAAACATGTCAAACGCAGAAGACAATTCAACGACACCAGTCCAGACCGATGTAGAAAGAGCAGCACAAACACAACCACAAATAGTCAACGAGATGAATGCTTATAACACTAGAGGAGGTTATTATCTTCGACCAACGAGACAAGAGGTTTTACCAACACTCAAAGGAACGTGATCTTGCATTGTGGCTGACGAGAATCATGAACCTATCAATTCAACAGTCTTTTCTATGATTGGTCAAAATCAATCTGGAGGAGGGACCACTGAAGATCCAATGGCACATCACAAAGAATTCGTTGGGACGTGCAAATTATTTCAAATCAGGTCTGATTCGGCAATATTGAAGTTGTTTGTATTTTCTCTTTTTGGAGGAGCAAAAAGATGGCTCAATGAGTTATCAAATGACAACATCACTACATGGAAGCAAATGTCACAACTCTTCTTACAACAATTTTGTCCACCAACAAAAATAGCAGAGATGAGGAGTGATATGGTCAACTTATGTCAGATGGATGGAGAACCATTATCCGATGCATGGGAACGATTTAAAGGCATGACAAATAGGTGTCCAGTACACAACTTCCAAAAAGAGGTACTACTCCAGCAATTCTACTTTGGCTTAAATACGAGGTGTAAGAATACACTAGATATTTGTAGCGGGGAAGCTTCAACAGCGTGAAATAATACCTTCACAAAGAGCTTTGAGGAACGTGGTCATTCCCAACATGATTTTCCACAAACCAAATTCAGAAGATCTCTATGTCCATTAATGTAGAATCGTGCCTGAATATAAGGTTTGGTACAATTTCATTATTTCTCGTATTTTACCCACTAACCATTAGTGTTTTGAAAACCGGACTATCCGGTTCAACCAGTCCGACCGATGACCGGCGTCCTGTCCGTTCTGGAGAGTCGCAGAAAATCGCGGTCATCATTTTCCGATTCGAATCGTAAAACATCGGCTGGAACCCGGTTAAATTAATGAACCGGCTCGCTGTGCGAACCGGCCGCTCATCATAAATGGATTTCTGAAAAAATAAAAAAATCAAAAGAAATATCGGAGGTCTGAATGATCACAAATTTTTTTTTTTAAAAAAAAAACATTACAAATCTTGAATACAACATAGTTTTTAGAATCAAAGAAGCCACATCGATAGATCTAAACTCAATAATAAGATAAAATGAAATCCAATTGAATAAATAAACAAAGTGGAGGAAGCACTGGCCACTGAGCAACACTTTGGAGATGTAATGCGCAGAAGGAAGAATCTTTTTTCTCTTCAAACATCTATTCTAATAAGTTAAATTAGGGTTGTCTCTTTTATGGGTTGGGCTTTTAGATTAAAAATAGTTTGGGCTTGTTAGGTTAAGAAAATGTTACTTTTCTTTAGTAGGTTAATTCAAGTTTTATTGTTCGTTTGCTATAGTTCTTGAGTTCTTGAGTCTTGACCATTTTTTCATGACGAATAAACTAAATTATTCGTAGATGCATAGTTTAAGTATTAATTTATAAATGTTCTTATTGTATATACTGCATGTATATTATAAATACTGGAATTAAAGATATTAACTATGGCTTAATACTTTTAGAGTAATCTTTGAAGTTCTATTTGCTTTATTTAGATATAATATTTTAAATCCAATATACTATATAATTATGATACATATATGTTTAATGATGAAAGACAAAAAAGAAAATACAAATATATCTACATATATCAATGACACTGCTTACCGGTTTAACTAGTCGTTTAACCGATTCGACCGATCGAACTAGTAATTAGTGAGCTTTCTAGTTTTATGTTCGATTCGATTCTAAAACACTGCTAACCATATGAGAGATGCACCATGTTATAGATTAAAGTTGTTATCATGGATCTGTGATGGATTCCATATAGGGAGGGGGGGGGGGGGGGGGAATCATAAAATCCATCAACAACTTTGCTACTAGAAAGACATAAGGAGCTAGGTCCCATTACAAGAATTCGCAAAGAGGTGGGAGCCACAATCAAGCCATCTAACAAAAAGGAGTAGATAAAGATACAATCACTTAGAAATAAATTGACAGATATGCTAAAGCAAAAGGTGGTAATGATGTACCAAAAAGGCCTAAGGTCTTAGAAGAGTTGGTGAAGCAAGCATTTGAGGAGCAAACACTAATTCTGAAATTGTTCATTACAGTTGAGATCACGAAGCTTTGTGATGACTTGGACGCGCAATGGAATTCAGTCATGGATAAGATAAAAGGGAGTCCTCTATTTTTAATTCTTTTTCTTTTTGTTTGAGTGTGGAGGGGTGAATAGCTTCGCTATTAAGTTGAGTTTTACTCCATGTTTTAGTTTTTAGAGTCTATTTTTTTCTCTCGTTATTAGAGTATGTGAGAGTAAAGTTTGAAATAATAACAGGGGAAAATTACAAATTCATAGCCAAACTATGGCCCTTTTTGCACCTGTATAGCTGAACTTTGGATTTTTACACTTGGTATCCCAACTTTGCTCCGGCCAGCACCGTACTATCCCAACTTTCAAAAACTTATTTTTTACTGTAAAGCGTCAATTTTCAGCTCTGTGACGTCATTAAAAAAGGGTAAACAGTCAAAATACCTAATATTTGTAAAAAAATAATAGTACAGAATGTGTAATAACTTAATACACCCGAATTTTCTTTTTATCACATTGTACACAAAATATTTTGGTTTTCTTTAAAAAATGCCATCTTCTCCAAGAATTTTAAAAAAAAATCACCACCACCACCACCACCGCCGCGACCACCACCACCACCACTACGTCCAATTTGTATTGGGCATTGGCAACGAATACCTCCCTACCGTCTGTGACCCGACCCAATATCCCAATTGGGCCAAATTCGAAGTTCTACTCTACCTTACCACCACCACCGGAATTTGGAATTGCCATTGGCAACGAATACCTCTCTACTAACGACCTGGCCCGACCCGATGAAAAGAATGTTGGAAAAGAGAGGTTTGATGATGAACGCAGATTTAATGTTAGATTTTTGGATTTGAGGTTCAATTGCAAGCTCAGAATGGGAAGGACAGCGAGGTGGTAACGGTGGTGGTGACTCGATGAGAAGAGGTTGGAAAAGAGGGGTTTGGTAATGAACGCATATTTAGTGTTAGGGTTTTGGATTTTGGGTCGATTGGGAGCTCGAAATTGGAAGGGCACCAAGGTGGTGATGGTGGTGGTGGTTTTAGTTTCTTAAAACTTGGAGAAGATGGTGTATTTGTTGATAGTTTGACAATAGGTCGTATATATATATATATATATATATATATATATATATATATATATATGACGAGGTTGGATATTACAAGGATTGTGCTACGATTCTATTACAGACTAGGCCCACTATGACTATGACTAGTGCTAAGTTGGTTTGGTTCGAAATACCTCAAACTGACGATGGGATGCAATGCTCGATGTCGAGGATTATATCGAATATGACGTCGAAGGTGATATCGGGGACTTTCTCTATCGGAGATGATCTCCTGATAGATGTCGGATATGATGTCGAATGTGATGTCGGGTATGATGTCGATGATATATATCAGAGATATATATCGGGTGCTATGTCGAATATGATATCGGGGATACTCGATATTGGGTGAAAAAAATCGAAAATATTGAGATTATAAATTTGTTAAAAAGGAGGATTTACATAGAAATTATGGAACTCATGTAATTTACTATATTACTATTTGAAATAAGTGTGGATTTGAATTGTTCAGGAGATGAAAATTAACAATCTTTTCCATTATTACGTTTTAGTCTTTCAAGTCCAAAATCATTTATAAATATTATTTATTGAACCTCGTTGAGGCATTTTCTTATGTAACCTTTGGTTATGAAACCCAATTATCTACCCTTAGCCGAGAAATTATATCCTTCCATTTTCTAGAGATGGATGTAGTAGATCAACAAGGAGGGATAAGGTAGGTGCTTCAAAACAAAGCACGGCCCCAAAAAGAAAAATATGAAAAGAAAAGGGCAAAAAGGAGTATGAGTATAATAGAGAGCACAAATAACCTATGAAAGACTCTAAGCTTGGGGGTGATTCTAAAAAAATCATGAAGTATAGGGTGGTTTGATACTTGAGCAAATGAAAATGCAAGGAAAAGATGCAAAAAGAGGCTAAAATGTATGGCAAAAAAACCCCAAAAAAGGGAGGGAAGTGAAAAATAATGAGTTGATTAACTATGTACATCTCTAGAACTAATAAATACCTTTTTTCATTATAGCACATATCCGAGCTTAGCATTACGAGCTAAATAATTCCTATAGATCCTCAACATGAAAAGTCCACATGGATGGAGAATAGTGAGAAAAGTAGAAAGCAAGAGTGAAGTAACTATGTGTAAAACTTTGTGATTTCGTGAATTTTTTATGAAAGTTTTATATTTTACACTTATGAACTCAAGCCCACCACGAAGCACGACGACAATTTACATGAAGACAACTTGATTGACCTTGGTGTCCAATGATTTGACTTGTATGGTTCTCATTACTCCAACTTCCAAGCATAGGTGGCATTCTGAGACGAAACTCTGACGTGCGCATGTTGCTGTTATTAGAACTTCAATTCTTTTGTTTAGAGTCTTGCTTGAGGACGAGCAACGGTTTAAGTTTGGGGGTATTTGATGAGCGATAAATTATAGCAATTTTAGCACCACATTTCTAATACTTTTGCATAATCTTGTGACGTGGGGTGTTATTCCTAATCTCGAGCAATCCCTCACTAGTCTCTCTTGCACCTTATAGGCAATATAAGAAGATATTTTAGCTCGATAGAAACCTTTACTAAGAAGAACAATGTTAGAAATAAATAGTTAAGAAGAAAGTAAAACCTAATCAAGGGGTGGATACGAGTTTATTGTACATGCGACTGAACTAAACACGAGGTCAAGCTACCCACGTATCTTTCTGAGAAAAAGAATCAAGTCGGATGTAGTTCATTATTCAATTGTGCCTGCGTAGTGTCTTAGGAGATATTACACTTAGCTTTGAAGTTGTATGCCTTTTTCTAGCCTTTTAGGCTTGGTTGGACGACCCCGTTGAGTGTACGTCTCGTAGATGAGGCCTCCATGGCTGTAGAATTAACTATGGATGGCGTTAGTCTCATTTAAAGATCATTTGGTCGGCCTAACGATGCTTATATTCATCGATCTTCTCTTTTATTTTAATCTCTCCCTCTTATCTCTCATGGTGGCCACAATGCCACACATCGTAGGCTACATGATAAGACCTCGCCTCCTTAGGTTACACGACCTAAGAGTCTCTTAAATAGTTTTGAAATGCGTATTAGGGCAACGGATAGAAGTTGGGCCAAAACTGGGCCAAACCAAGACACACACGACACGACAAGTCGCACACCTACTTTCTATATGGTGCACCGCTTATTGCGCCGCCTGCGCAACATCCTGTGTGGGCAGCGCCACCGCACCGTCTTTTACTAGCCCCTTTGTCTTCTCTCATTTTGTCTTTGTTGTTTTGGTCCTTCGATCCTCACGTTCAAATCTTCGTCTTTCACTACTCATTTCTTTATCTCCATTGCTCAGGCTCCAAAGGCCTAACAATCTCCCACTTGGAGACTAAACCCATTGGACTGAACCCACAACCAAAAATGCTCCAACATATTTCATCAAACATTGGAAACGCCAATACTCAAACTTCTTCAAGTTCTAAGGTCCATTTAAGTCACACACAACTTCAACCCCGCTAAGGCAACAACCTTAGTCAACAAGTCTTCAAACTCCCACTAGCATGAATACTCGCTCTTGTGACAATGTTCACATCGCCACGACCATCCGTTGGAACCACACACAACTTCAACTCCGCCAACAATCATGATGGACTTTTCCACCACCAAGATCGATGCCTCTCTTGGTTGACTTGCATCACTTTCACCACCATGATTGATTTCATCATGTTGGACTTTTACACCGCCAAGATCAATGCCTTCTTAGGTAACATTGATCACATACATAGCTCTCACCTCGAACCCTCGAGCACAAAACCACATGGCTTATGGTTATCTACCGACCACCCTAACCCCACGGATAAATGACATTCCTCATCATCCAACTATTCCACATAAATAAGGTTTCTCACGAAACCCTAAACATGCCTCAATCCACGTAGCAACCATATAAATCCATACCGCATTTGAATCTTCCAACATCTCCCACCGATGCTTTAGAACCCAAAATCAACGACTCCAATGGACTGCATACACACGAGACTAGTGTTCCACCAATCTCCCACTTGAACTGTGTTCACGGACTTTGCATCTTCCCATTTCTTTGGTGTTCCACAATGCTTCTTGTAGTGACCAAACTTTAACATCTACCACTCAATGAAAACTCTCAGTCATAGACTTCGATCCGCATTTATCCCTCGTACAACAGAATTAGGGCCATTACCTTCACTATCAAATGAATACTCATCAAGTTCAGTTTGAACTTAATCAGACAATTATAAATTGCCGAATTTTCTGACATCTTCAGATAGAATAGGCTTTGCATAAGATGAACCTTGTTCGTCGCAGATGGCTTCACTAACACATTACCCAAAACCTCTTGCGTCTCTCCATGGTTGTCTCATCAACTTGAAACGCCCAATTTCATAGTAGAGACTAAAAAACGTCGACCAACACCTTCATGTCTACCATCACCAGTCTACATCTGATATCTTCGTTGATTTATCCATCAGAGATCTCCACAAATTATTATTGGATTGGTAACTTTCGATCTACAATCTCTGAAAACCCATAATTCGACCATCAAACTTCTCGGACAGCAATTCCCACCATTCACGATACAATTCCCGCAGAATTGCATCACCCCTAAGAACCTGGGGCTTTGATACTACTTGTTGCGCAACGAAAAATACAAACCACAACAAGAAGAGAGAAATACGCAAAATCGAAAGTGATTAATAAAAGACAATCAACACACACAAGACACAATTTTTTTATCCAGTTCGTCTATGACTACCTATGAGGGCGGTCCAAGCCAGAGTTTGGCATCGACCCACAAATAATACGTCAACAATCCCTTTTTTTTGTGAATTTTATTTTGACCAACATTATCTTTTATTTTCTCTAGGTGAATAATAACAAGTCATTATTTATAATACTTATATACATATATAAAACATTGGGCCAAACAAGAGTTTGGCATCGAAAAAAAGGAATTGATGCTTATTCATAGAAATGATGATATCTCTATTAGATGAGGCTTTTTGAAAGAAGCTCAAATAACAAAACTATAATGGCTTGAACCCAAAGTGGACGTTATCACATTGAATGTGAGCGTTTTCAGCGGTCAAATTTTCCATTGTTGCCCTTCGAGATTGTGATCGAATTCTTCGTTGCATCCTAGCGTCCTCGTCTGGGAACATGGTGTTCCCTCAGATGGCACCAATAATTTGGCACAAGATCGTAGCTTACAGATAAATATGAAGATTACTAGAATAGCCTTGAACCTAATACAAACTATGTCAAATTGTCACTAACGTTAGCTTCTAGGTTGACTTTTCCGGAACACCAAAGACTAACGCTCGGGATGCTTCTGGTGGATGTCGAACCTTGGTAGATGTCGGGTATTATATCAGGTCTGTAGGATATCGGGGATTACGTGGATATGGGGTGATGTGAGATATCGAGGATCACGTGGATATTAGATGCCACGGGATATCGGGGATCACGTGGATATCGAGCTCAAGAGATATCAAAGATAACCTCCATATCGAAAGTGAGTGTATATCGGGTATGAGGGTAGGTTAAATAGTGAGAGGATATCGAATGATGACTTTCGATATCCAGTGTGAACAATGTTCGATAATTAATGAAGCTTGTCTTGATATGCAGAGCGGGGGTATTTATAGACCCGGGGGCGGGGACCACTCCCGAGATTCCTAGCGTAGTGTGTAACATATCGAATATATATCGAATATATTTATTCAATATGAGGTGAGATATCGAGGGCAAATCCCCGATATGCTATGGACTTCGGCCTATGAATTAGTTGGGTTGGTCCATTCGGTAAATGTCCGTATCACAACTAGTATTAGAGCAAGTGTTCATGAAACGTGTGAGTGCCCTAGGACTGAACTAGAAAGAAGGCGAGCCCAACTTAAAAGATGCACACATGTGTTGAAAAGAGGCTCGGAAGAGTTGTGGCGCCACAAAATAATTTCCCAAGATCAAAATGGTACAAATTCTTAGTCACGCAATGCACGTAGAGTGATTAAGTGGTCCTTTGTTTGAAGTAATTATTGTTGGGGGCAGACAAGAGTCCCAACATCGAAATGATGAAAGAGTTAATCTAGATTTATAAAAATTGTTGATATCTCCATCGATATGAGACTTTTTGTGAGACGACCCAAAGGCTAAACCATAAGAATTTGGCCAAAAGTGGACAATATCATATCTAACGAATATGTAATTTGGTGTAGCCAATCAATATGAATTACCCCAACACAATACCATTGTCATACGAAAACTATTTAGATTTTGGCGTCATACCAACTATTGTCTCATTTCTTTGGTTACGAAAAAATATCGTATCATTCGGGCAATTTCAATTTCAGATCGGTTGAAATCAGATCTTTTGCTCACCCTTAGTGAAGAGTCCATCTCGAAAAGAGAATTTAGCCTAATTTTGTATGCATGAGAGAGGAGGGGAGGCACACAACGAAAATAAAAATGTCATATGAATAAGATTTTGCTGAAATGATTGTGCTACAAAGTACAGGCCAACTTATTTTTCCAATTGCTAGCTATCTTTTTGAAAACGCTTTTCTGATACAGCTAAAAACCGCGTTTCATAGATACAAGCCCAAACAACACGAATTGATAAAAGAAAATGAAACAAAAAAATCTCACATCTACTCCAAACACGACCATAGCAATTGGTGGGCTTCTTTTATGACCACCAACCACATCGTCCTGAAGAAAGGGAGCATATTATATACTTTGTTTTGTGCTCTGCTATTCCTCACTGAATTTCAAATACTGCAAAAGTTCTTATCTTCAACAACACCATCCATAACTTGTCTGGTGATAATGGCGGTTACTTTATACACATCACTTACTCGTTCCACCATCTCTCTTTCACCTTCACCCATTAAATTTAAAACCCATTTCCAAATACCTCAACAGGGCCTGCGCTTTTCGCCATTAATACCTTCACTGAAGCTTCCGATTGCTCACACCACACGCCTATGTACTACTACTATATGCTGTTACAAAAACAATACAGAGGAAGACTCCTCTGATAAAAATGTAAGCTTTATCCTGTTTCGTATGTTTCTTGGAAAATGGAACTTCATAACTCGATGTATTAGGAAAAGGGTCTTTCTTGTTTACTACTTATTTATTTATTTATTTATTCAAGTGGGCTCTTGAAATTGGCTGTTAAGGATATTTAATTTTGATGGATAAGGGCAATCTAATTAATCCTCAGAAGTAGAGATTAGGGACTACCATAAAGAACCTGTTTCTGTTAGAGGCAAAGGAGTTTAGGAATGGCGAACCTCGTACGTATTGTTGGGAAAGGATTCTGTCATTCTGTGAGATAAGATTTCGTCATCCTTCAATTTTGGGTATGAGAAGCACTTGTCTTGATTGCCCTCATGGTTTTGTTGCCTTTTTCCCCGCTTTTTAATGCTTCCCAGGAATTTTAGTTCATCTCTGCTAATCATATTCGGTCCGTTCAACATTGAATTCATTGTAGGATTTTACGAGCAATTATAACTATTTGACAGGATAGTGACTGGCGAATACTGAAACGCTGGGATGTTCCATGGAATTGGCAAACAATCTCGCTGACCTCACTTGCATGTGGAATAAGGTGCAATAGATACTAGTTTACTTATGAGTAGTTTGGAAGAACCTAATATATGGGGGCAAAACTAATTATTATTCAGACAGTTTTATTCTGGCAGGACTAATTGAGGCAGCAACGATACCATATTCAGGACTTAAATTCGAAGAGCTAAGTCTGGATGAAAAGGCAGAGATCTTGCTTGTGGATCAAGCGTATGAAGCATTGTTTCAGTTTGAATTTTCTGTTATTCTTTAACTACCTGTTTCCTAGAAAAGCACCAGCCTACACCCATACTCTAATTGTTCTCCTCTGTCTTGTTGTAGCATTGCAACCGTGGTGGTTCTTACAGTCCTACTTAGTCTCACAAAGTCGTTCTCTCCCCTTCCCGATGACATATATCGATATGGTAATGAACTCGATTTATGTGGCCATGTATTTTTGTTCATTAATCTTTCTATGCTGGAAGGACATTTACCACACCCCCATTTTATATTTCGTCATGATTCTGTTAAGAGACAATTATTTCTTCTATAACCATCACATCATGAACAATGTTAATAGAAATAGGAAATTTACAATTGTTAAGTGTAATGCTATGATTGGTGCTTGTTGATTTTGAAGAAATTGTGGTTTCAGATTGGCGGGAACCATTCAATCTTAAGAAAGGATGGCTGGTATGGGCTGGAATTGGTCTTGGTGGAGCTGTAGCTGCTGTTGCCGTGACAGGAGCTGCAATATCTCTTTTCAGTGGCGAGACCCCACAAAGAGATGTGAGAACACAAATTCTGTTAATGTTGTTTCGTCTTATGCTCATCTTTCGCACGTAAACACTGAAATTGGAGGTGGCAATAAGTTTCTAAGTGCTTGGAACTCTATGAAGTAGTCTTTTTCACCATGAAGAACCTTAAATCACATTCAACTCTTTTCTTGACAAGCGTCAATCACAAATTATGAACAATTTCTTTAAGTTTGTGGCGAAAGTTTAAGTGATTGCAATGCATTTTGTCAAATATATCACAGAACATAAGTTTAACATATTCGTAATTATATATTTTTTCATGTCTTCTGTGGGCAGCTTCATGACCTTGATAATACTATGTTTACAAGTTATTCTTTGTATGCATATCACTTTATTCTCCTTCATTTCTGTTCAGACTGATGCTCTTATTCAACTGCTTCCCTTGATTGGATCTTCAAGCATCAGGTCCTTCTCTGCAAGATTTTCAAACATTTACTTCATTTATATTCTCAAGAACCTTTAAAGCATTTGTGATACTTTTCCCATTGGCTATGACTTTGAAGATGAGAGAAGAAACTAATTTCATATATTGTTTTTTGTTTTTTGGTATGTAGCACTGCCTGCTTGGTGGGAATTGCAGGTGTACTTGCACCTATTCTTGAAGAGACGGTCTTTAGAGGGTTTTTAATGGTGTCTTTGACCAAATGGTATAGTTTTTTTTGAAGCTCTTTTGTAACTTATTTCTTCTTCTTTCCAAATATCAATAGTCTTTTGGAAAAAAATGTATATAAGTTGGGTAACAAGTTCTCACCTGAAACATCACATGAAATTTTCCATTGTTTGGTTAAGAAGATATAGACATGAGATGGACTTCATGCTAGCTACCGAATGTTTCTAGATTGTACAGAAATATGTGCACAACTTTATTAATTGGTGCTTCGGTAACTTTCATTGCAGGTTACCAACACCACTTGCTGTGTTTGTCAGTGCGGCGGTATTTGCAGCAGCTCATCTGACTCCAGGACAATTTCCTCAACTCTTCGTACTCGGTAGGCTTTTGCTGACAAATTATGTATTGAGTTCTTTGGTTTGATCATAAATCTAGCTGACCTTTTACATGATTGCTCGAACAGTCCACGGACTGGTACTAGCCCTTCTTGGAATAGAATCAAGATTTTTTCATTTCAATTGAGAGAATTTGAATCTTTTTGTAACTATATTTATGTTAAGTCTGTGATTGTTTTAAATTTTAACAATGCAATTGTGTAGGTACTGCTTTGGGATTTTCTTATGCTCAAACGCGCAACCTTCTAGCGCCTATCACTATTCATGCTTTCTGGAATTCGGGGGTTATTTTGCTTCTCACCTTCCTTCAGGTAATTTTTGCCAAGTTATGGCAACCTCACTTACGATTGCTAATTAGTTTCCTCTTATGAATTGGAGAAACTTTTTTAAATATTAAACAACTCTTCATGAAGTTTTGCCACATCGAGTCTAACTGTCTAACTACAATATCCAAAATTACAAAAACACACGTGATCAAACTTTACAAAACTACGGACAAGCATGAAACTCTGATTCGGCTATCAATTCCATAATTCAGTAAATTGGAGATCTCGGAACATACATTTAGAGTGCATGAAACGATCACCTCAAGTGTTTTACCCCAAAATCATATTCTTTTTCAATTTATTTTCTCTTACGCGGCAGTATCCTGACAGTAGTCCAAATAACATGATGTGAGAATTTACCATTAAGCTGCAGGATATTTTTCGTGATTTCTGAAATGTTATGGTTATAGCTTAGTCTAAGCATGAAAATTATATCATTGCAATTAACCCTCCTTTCTTTTGCAGCTTCAAGGATATGACATCAAGGAACTACTGCAAGCTTCCTGATACAGATAGGTCAAACTCCTTCAGGTTTCTTGCAAAGCAAGTGTGCAAGAGAATTTGTGTATCAATTTTGTAGAGTTTTTGATATTGTATTGATTAATTGAACCTTAAATTAATACCACATATGTAATTGTATCTTCGGTTGAATTTCTCGATCTTTGTTGAGATAATGTACTTGTTATACTCACTCCAGACAATGGCCATGTCCGATTTTACCTCCAGCTTTGTTTTAGAACAATATAAGACGATGAAGAAATAATTGGTAAAAAGTGACTGAGAATTTAGAATCGAACAAATGAATATGCACTGAATAAGTAAAAAATGACTATTACTGCTTTAATTATGCCCTTTTTCCACTTAGCACCACTGTGCTTTCCACCGAGGAAATCTCAAAAAGTGGTTAGGTATTATTATTGAATTCCCAAAAAGCAATGTTTTCATTTATGAAAAAACACAGCTTAGGCCAGTGGACAAATTGGTTGAGCAGATGAGTAGATTAGGCCAGTACCAAAAAGTTGATTTGTCTGATATTTGTTGGTACTTCGGAAAAGCCGAGACAACAATGACTTTCTTTCAAGGGTTGGACCTTCCAATAAGATATCAGTGATTTGATTGCATCACTATATAGCAGATCATACACTTTCAGCTCATAAAACATTACCTCCATCTGATTGTCGGATCAATGAGATGAGACTACAGAACAGAACATATCACATTGGTTGCCTGTATGACCCTCCAAGAAAAACAGTTCGAGCAAGTGTACCATACATTGTACATAAGAACCAATCAAAGCTTATTAGAGAACACAAATGATAAACAGCAAGCTTACTACCAAATTTCACAGCACATGTCAAAGAAAAACACTCTTTTACCAATTACTGATAAAAATAGACTAAAATTACATTAAAGAGGTCCAATCCAAAAACCTAACAACGCAGAATTTTCGAAGAAGTGAGTAACACAAGTCAAAATTCAAAAAATCCCAAGTAAATATAGGTAAGAAGACTTAAGATCTCAAAATACAATTCCATAACTCAGTGGCCAATTGTATTGAAAATTATCTCAGAACCCAGACCAGGCTTCTCTTTAAACCTTGGTAGAAAGCTTTTCCTTCGCCTTTTGTATCTTCAAGACCTTCTTCACAATCTTTTGTTCTTCCACCAAGAAAGCTCTAATGATCCTGTAAAACCCAAGAGGAAAAAACCTCACAAACTACACACAAGAAATCGAAGAGATATAGTAAAAAGATTTAACATTTAGACCAACCTTTCCCTCACAGCACCGCCAGATAGCACACCACCATAAGGACGATTAACAGTCCTGCGGTTCCTGGATAACCTAGACCTCTTGTATTCAGCAGGTCTCAAGTGTGGAATCTGCAGACACAGACAAATTTTTGGATTAGTTTAAAGGTGTAAATCAATCTAGAACAACTGTGACCAAGTGACAAGGACATCAGAACAACAACTACACAATAATGAAACAACAGTGTTATTTCTGCTATATGATCCATTCAAAGAGATGCATGCAATTCAAGTTAAAGCAGCCATTTGAAGTAAAAATGACAACTGCTTGCAACATTTATTAATCACAACAAAGGGGCAGGTAAGGCATATGAATTAACTACTGGGAATAACTAACAACTATGCACAAGTTTCACCAGTGCAAAACACCACCAAACAGAATCTAAATAAGTATTACATAATCAACTTTTGAAATATCTAGAATGGCATCTACTGCAAATTTGCCCCCACCGAGAATGTATAATTGAATCTTCTTCACAAGGAATACGGTCTTTATTTATATACTTGTTATGGAGGCTGGCTAATAATAAATCTCACTCAGAAATGCTGCTTTACAACAATACAGTTCTAAAACAATCAAATGTTACTCAAAAACTACAATCATGAACCTACAATCCTACTACATTAACGCATAATTATTCTAAACACATGATGATTGCCAACACATAAAATGAAAGTTATAGAGATAAATAAATATATGTATACCCCTTGGATTCTTTTGCCAGTGACAGGGCACTTGGGACCACTTGCCCTCTTCTTAGTGGTCTGATACACTAGCTTTCCTCCTATATATCATTAAAATTAAGCACAATGAGTAGTAGTTAGTTCACTACATGAAAGAAAGAAAGAAAAAAAAAGATTTTACCAGGGGTTTTGACGACCCTGTGCTGGTTGGATTTGGTGGCATAGCTATGCCGAGACCTGTATGTTAGCCTTTGCACCATCTTTCCTTTCCTTCAACTGTGTCAGTCAGAAGACCTTCGGCGGAGAGAGGAGGAGGGGAGAAGAAGAAACTACGCAGATGTATTAAATATATATATAAGTGGCAGCCCTAGCTCCAACGGCTGCGATGTCATCTTCGACGGTTGCGATTCGATTCTTTTGAAGTTTAGGTTGGGCTAGATACCGATGTAGGCCCAATCGCTACCTTATGGCCCATTAGTTTTATTATTTCATATTTCATATTTCATAAATAATAGAAGGTCCGGTAATAAAAAAAAAAAAAAAAAAAAAGGGAAGAAAACAACTATCAAAAAGAAGGCTTAACGCACGTTCCCAAGTTGTAGCTGATTCGCAAGTTGTTATCCGGATCATCCGACATCCATGACCCACAATTTGATTTGGCTTGGTTGTGTCACTGCAATAGTTCTTTGTATTAGGAAGTTTTGGAACGGCTAAATTATATTGTAGAATTTGGGTCAACGGGAAGTCGTATATATGAATATTTTTTATTCAACATTAAAAGAGTATTCTAGCCCCACCAACAGGTTGCCCAAAAGGAACAAAACTAAGATTATTGTATACAGTCTCGCTGAGCCTGGCCTGAGTCCTATGAAGCCAACACCTCCGTAACATTGTTAGTCTCTATCTACATGAGATTCTTAGAAGGGTGAAAAGTTAGTCCACATTTTTAAATTATTTCGATGAATTGTCTTCATCATGATCGAGGCCAAACGACTCCACCTTTAAGTCAAACTACAAAAAAATAGTTTCCAACTCCGTTTATATAATGTGATGTGACATAGAAAGCTACCCAACATAAATAATAAATTCCCTAAGTTGCATGGGGTTTCACCATTATTTTGGTACTAGTTCTATGTCGGTTGGCCACAAGTTACCGAGGGACGAGGTGCCCATGTTAAGTTTGACGAACTAGGGGCAGAATCCAGGCAAGAAATAGAGTGTAGAACTTAGGGATCATGATAAGACGAACTAGGGGCAGAATCCATGCAAGACAAAGAGTGTAGGACTTAGGGATCATTGTACTTAGAAGGACAAGTGTATCCCAAATCGTGGGCTAGATGTACAAGATAATGGCAAAAGTAAAAATAGGTTTTAGTTGTAAGAAAAGCTCGTTGCCGGGATTTCGATAGTTGGACACAATCTTCTCGTCGAGACGGTTCCGGTGGTGGTGAAGGTATCGCAAAATTCAAAGCTATTACACGAGAAACTTAATTTTAATTGAAGAAATTTTTGGAAAATGATAAGAACATTAAAGGCGTTCTTTACATTTTTCGAAAAACACCGGCCCTGTGATGCACTCCTTTCACCTACTACACCTTTAGTAGGTGTAGGCACTCTCTCATGCCTTACCATTCTTCATTTTCTATAAATATCTCTTCACTTCCTCATTTGATGGGTTGGACACTTGAGGGGTAGCTCACTTGGAAGCTTGGAATGCTCGAACTTCTCTCTAGAATTCTAGTGATAGAAAGCACGTCTTGCATTCCACGTCTTACGAAATTTCACGTCAAGGATTCTATGTTTTATAGAATTCCACGTCAAGGATTCAACGTCTTACGGAATTCCACGTCTTATGGAATCCACCTCTTGCATTCCACGTCTTACGAGATCCACGTCACCAGTTTCTACGTTAACACTTTTGGTACGTCAACAATTCCACGTCAACCGAAATACTTATAATATTTTCACATATACTTTTTTATAGACATTCAAATGTCAACAATTGTACTTAAGTACGAGAAAGCCTTGACCCGAGATTTGACCAATTCGTGGTGCAAATTGCCTGAGGTTCGATATCGAGCCTCTGGGGCTCGATGAATTGCTAAGTCGTTAGGCTACCTAAATAATATCCAATCTTGATAAACCCAATGTGGGACGATACTACGGCCAATCGGGCCTCGACTATGAGACATACATCCTCCGATATAGTCCAAATCGAGTTTAAGGGCCAATGCAATGCACACAACTCCTGAACTAGCATTACGACGACTAAGACCCCCCCACAGGCACCATTAATAATTAACTATTTCCGGCTTTATTCTTTTTTCTCAAAGAAATACGTAGGCAGCTCGATCCCGCGTTGAGCCTCGTCACAAGAATACAACACATGTATCCTTCCATAGACTAAGTTACTTACTTATATAAACTGTTTACTTCTAACCTAGGTCACATAATTCGCGCACCCCCCCTCACGCACTAGCGCACGATTCGCGAACTCACGAATTGAGTGCGCGTGCGGCGCTTTAAGGCGAATTAGTATTGACTAATTCGCGCATTAAGATATACTAATCCGCGAACTAAGAAATACTAATTCGCGAACTAAGAAATGCTAATTCGCGATTTATACATTGATAGTGCTCGCATTAAATATTAATAAATCGCGAATTAAGTGTAAATGCGTAATTTGTGCACAAATTTTCCTTTTTTTTTTTTTTCTTTTTTTTCCTTTTTTTTTTCCTTTTGAAATTCACATGAACAAAAATCATATATAGTTAAGATTTGGAGGAATTTTTAAATCTACCCATTAAGTTTGTCATTTTTCTAAAAATACCCAAAAGAATTTCGGGCTTCAAAAATATCCCGTAACTATAGGTATACCTTGTCAAAAATACTCAATCTCTCTTATTCGGGCTATTTGGTCCACACATCGCCGCCACGTAGAATTTTTAGGGTTTTTTCATCAAAACGGCAAACAAAATGGGCATTTTTAATAATTCGTTCATAATAGAATAATTCTACCCACAAAAATTTAACATATACTTCGAGAAAGCAAAATATTTTCAACAAACATAATTAGTTTAAAGCTATTTCGAATTAAAACATCAAGCTTAAAAAGGATTAATTAGATTTGTTGCAAAATTTTAATTTCTAAAAATTTATATCGTTTGATCAAGATGAAGTTTTTTCTTAATTATTAATTAAATAAAAATTTAGTTTAATTAATGGAATTTAGTTTAAACAAAAAGATGAAGTTTTTTTATCACGTTTTTAAATAGTATAATATCAAAAAATTTAAGATATAAATATAAATACTAGTAGTTTAGTTTTTAAGATATAAATATAAAAAAGTAAGCAAAATAATAAATACTAGTAGTTTACTTTGTAAGATATAATATATTTTGTTGATGCTTGCAAGTGAGTGAAATATAACATGTCACCACGTCACTCATTTTCTGAATGTAATAGCAAGTAATTTAGATCCAGTGATGAACAAACTGACATTTTGATGAATGAAAATACTTATCTTGTTTATGATTAGTATTGTTTTGGTTGAAAAAATCATTTTGTTACCTAATATTAAAAATTTCACTTAATATTATTAATATTTTAATATTTTTTTAATAGACGCACTAGAGGCGCATTAAGAAGTGAATTTTTGAAAATAGGCGAACTGGCGCACCCGCACACGCACACGCACGCGCTCGCGTTTACGACTTATGTGACATAGCTTCTAACCATTATGTTTTTTTGTTGCAACAGAAGTATCGATTGTTTCAGTATCAACATCATCATGGTTGCGCCCCATCGCATAGAATTCAGAATATTTAGTGCCATACCAGAATGTCCTTGTTTGTAATATGCCAATCGGTATCTTCAAAATCTCATCGATATCCTCCTGCCAAAATAGGTATTTCAGAATATTTAGATCCCATTCATTAGAAAACAGATCAATTAGCACATTAACTTGAAGAGGACCCGTTCCAAACATATCAGGAGTCCGTGGTTTGAAGTTATAATTCCCTAATATCCATTGGTCCTTCCAAACATCAATATTCTCTCCATTATCAACTCTCCATGCAGTTCCTGCACAAACTAATGATTTAGCCTCGCAAATACTTTTCCATGTAAAAGATGCGTCAGCTGTAAGCATGCTATAATTTGGAAAGTACTTTTCTTTTAACATGCGGTTAAGAGGAGTGTCAGTGTACTGGATAATACGCCACAATTGCTTACCCAAGAGCGCTAAGTTGAAAGATTTCAAGTCTCTAAATCCTAGCCATCCATCTCTCTTACTCTTACATTTTTCCTTCCACCTCTCTTACTCTTACACATTTCCTTCCACCTGATCCAGTGAATACTATTTTTCCCAACTTCCCCCCACCAATAATTAGATATCAGCGCTTCAATTTCATTTAAAAGATAATCTGGTAATTTAAAACAGCTCATTACATAAGTGGGTATAGCTTTTTCGTGCCTTAGAAATAACCCTACTTTCAAAAGATTGAGCTTTACCCCATATTTTATTCCGTATCCACTCAAACACCACTTTTTCACTACGGCCCATAGTTGTTGGCAATCCTAGATATTTATCATGTTTTTCAACAACTCGAACTCGGAGAATATCTTTGACACATTCAATCACATTTTTCGGCGTATTATGACTAAACACCACATGTGATTTATCCAACTTGATTTCTTGCCTAGAAGCTAACCTATAAGATGCAAAATATCAGAGTTTGCCATAGCCGCCTCCGTTGTTGCTTGACAGAAAATGAGGGTGTCATCTGCAAACAACAAATGGGAGATTGTCGGCGCATTAGGACTAATAGTTACCTATCTTATTAATTGATTTTTTTCTGCTTTGTTAACAAGGGCACTAAAAGCCTCGACGCGAAAGAGGAAAATGTATGGAGATAAGGGTTTTCCTTGTCGGATCCCCCGTTCTGGCTGAATATAGCCATATTGATCACCATTAAGCAACACATAATAGGACACAATGCGTACGCAGTTCATGATATGATGAATAAAAGACATACAAAATCCTAGTCTAGAAAGCACTTTCTCTAAGAAAATCCACTCACCCCGGTCATACGCTTTGTTTATATCTAATTTTAAGGCCATACAGTTCTTCTTGCCTTTAGTCTTAAGCTTAAGGTAATGGTTAACTTCATATGCAACAAGAACGTTATCAGAGAATGCGTATGTGGCTTCAACAAGAAATGAATAGTTATTTGAATCGAGTTGATTTTTCAGGGATAGGGTGAAAAATATTTGTGTGCGTGGTAGCAAATTTTTAATTAGAGGATAAAACGATGATTTAAAATTTTTGATTTGGAAAAGATTGTATTTTTGACGAAATTGGAAAGAATTGGGGTGTATTATATAAATAAAAAAAAATAGGGTAAAAAATATAATTAGTTATTTGCATTTTGCCCCTTTGATGGGTTGGGGGGTGACGGGGGCCTGAGTTACTTTCAAAAAATAAGATTAGGGGGACTAGTGCTCGAAAATAAAGGTTGAGGGGTACAGTGCTCGGAGGCCAATAGTTTGGGGTGTTATGTGCCTTTTTCCCTTACTTAAAACACGTAGATTAATTACATTACTTAAAATTGGTAAATTTAACACACCTCTTACAACTCATAATTTAAACATACATTACATAAAACATACTACCTCATACTCGTAATCTAAACATACGACATTGAAACTTGTAAATGAAACACACAAACTCAAACTCAAAATTTAAACACACGACACTAAAACACGTAATTGAAACACACAACCTAAAATTTGAAATTCAAAGAGAACATCTTCACCCCTCGTTGGCATCATATTTAGTTGGACCGTGTATGCTTATGCCCTTCGATGGCCTTTGCCGAGTCCTTCCCCTGGTTGACTGTCTCGTTGATTGTTGTCTCGTTTGATTGTTGTCAAAAGGATCGAACCACATGTGAGCAGTGAAGTCTCAGGGAGGTCTAAACGCTCTAGGTTGGGGAAACCAATATCATCTTGAGTAACAAAAAGATCTACATGATAGTCCAAAGTCCTTCTGGATAAACTTGGGCGATCGCCACTCACGCTAGATAGCCGATGAGCATTTGCCGAGTTTTGGGCAACACTGGACACCGCCATATACTCCCAATCTCTTCGAACAATATTGTTGGCATGACCCCACCGGCCTTGCTGTCCGAATTATTCGTGCCTGCGTGGGCTTGGTTCCACGTACTGGTTTCACCCATCTGGGTTTGGTTCAACGAACAGGGTTGCCACGATGATTTTTGGTTCCACATCGAGGTTGTACCATGATTCCATTGGTTCCACGAATTGGTTTCACCGTATTGTAGGTTCCACGTCGAGGTTGTAGCCTAATTGTCTTGGTTCCACGAATTGGTCTGTCCCTATTGTTGGTCAACCGACATACCGTGTTGCGTTTGGTTTTGATTATAGTAATCGAAGTACGGTTGACTTTACGATCCTTGAAACTGTCCGCGAGGAACGGGGCCCAAATTATAGGTGTTGGGGTTGAAGTTGTATGTATTGTTGTTGGGAGGAAACCTGTAATAACGCTAGCTCTCATTCCGCTCTCGCGCTCGCTCCATTCCCTCTCCTCCTACTCCCGCGCCCACTCCTCCCTTATGTCGCCCATACCTTTCTGGATTTCATCAATAATACGTTGCAAGTGGGCTCCAAATGATTTGACAGCTTTTGCGGTTCTTTTTTCCTTAGTTGGGTTCGAATTAAGGCCCTGCGACATACCAACATCTGAGATACGGCTGTGATTATTCAAGCTTCGGACCCTCTTGTGGGTTCTTCCCCGATCCGCACGCAACGAGATTTCTTCATCAAATTCAAAGGGCCACCTCTTTTCATCCCGAGTCTTGCCTCAAAAGTTCATCACTATAACGCTCCTACAGTTTTTAAAGTAAATATATTTAAAAAAGTATATGCAGAAACAATAATATACACGTTCAATATATCTTACTCAATACCATTGTGAGCTAGGCAGGTCCCACCAAGTTATTCTTTCGTCTGGATCCGTTTCCATATGGTCGATGAAGTACTATTGGTCGAAGTGTAACTGGTTCGCTAGACCATGCTCTAACAATGTTTTCTTGAAACAATATTCATGATAAATTGTAATAAATATAAGATGATATATTTAAAAAAAGGAAATTATGACTAATTGTACCGTTCGACGGCTCCTTTGTCGGGTGCTGACAGATCCACCATGGTGCATAGCTAATGAACCATTGTCGTCGCGGCTCTCTATCTTGGTTGACTCTCGGTTTTGCTTCGCCTTTTTGGATAGTTCTATCGTTCTTTCCTTCTCCTAGTACGCCACGTAAGTCGAGATAAAATACAATGTATAACTACATTAGAGACCGCCGCAACAATAGCTAATGGCCTCTCAAAGGGAGCCAATAGCTCATCCCCAAAATAACCGCATTGGTAATGAGGTTGCAACTGCTCGGTGGTCACTACTTTTATCAGCAACAACTGGACGATCCCTAAGAAATCAGGCTACCGCCGAGCAGTTGCGACTTACAATAAACTCATTAGCGACTCTCTAGCGATCACTGATGAACTGAACACATTAGTTAATGTTCGGCCGTCCCTAATGACTGCATAGTGATTTGTTACCGCCCAAACAATGACGTGCGAAGAATCGACGACATTTTTAGCAAGAATACGTGCTAAAAACCAATGATGGATGTTACGAATCTCTTGGGGGTGAGGGTAGCTGAGAAACACGAAAGTACCTTGGCCTTCTATCGGTAATCGGAAAGACGACAAAGGAAATATTCAGCTATATGCGGGATAAAGGATGGGAAAAAGTGAAGCGGATATATATATATATATATAAATAATTTATCTATTGGGGGTATGATGAATAAATTCTGGTGGGGGTGATGAAGAGCTACAAAAAAGTCATTGGGTAGCGTGAAAAAATTTGAGTCGAAGTAAATGAGATGGGGGCATTGGATTTTGGGACTTGCGTGTTTTTAATTTGGCATTGTTGGCGAAACAAGCGAGGAGAATTCTTGCGTATCAAGATAACTTAGTGTTACGGGTATATAAAACAAAGTATTTTCCGTCATCATCAATCTTGGAGGCTCGGCTTGGCAAAATCCATTTGTATTCGTGGCATTATATTTTTGAAGAAGTGGATGTTATTCATGGGGGGACAATATGTCGCCTGAGAAATGAGACGCAAATTCGGGTTTGACATGATGCATGGGACCCAAGGAAGGAACTTTCCGTGTTATCACTCCTCGAGTTGAGGTCATTCAAGATATTCGAGCTACGACACTTTTCAATGATGAAATGACTGGATGGAACATGGGGTTGGTTCAACACTTGTTTTAGGAAGATGATGTAGGAAAAATCCTCTCAATTCTTTTGAGTATTTGGACGCATGTGGATAAAATCATTTGGCACTATATGTCATCCGGTTTTTACACGGTTAGCAACGCATATCATGTTATTTTGTCTTGCTGTTTCCATAGAAAGGGAGTACGGAAGGAGGCACACTTGAGCTCGCTTATGGACTGGAACTTTATTTGGAAGCTTCGCTTGCCAAGGAATGTCAATTTATTTGGTTGGAGACTTTGTTCTAATTTTCGGCCCACTAGCTGCTAACAACTTTGTATCGAGCGTTAATGCCATGAATGTTCATGCGGGGATGAGGACATGTTTTCGCATCGTGTCATGTCGCGAGGCAGGTGTGGGCCTTATCGTTCATTTCCGTGAGCAAGATTATGCAGCATAACAAAGGTGATGAAACATGATTGTAGCGGTCTTTTAAGGATTGTGGTGTGCGGGAGTTGGAGGTGTTGGTGGCAACTTGTTGGACACTTTGGGGTAATCATAATAGGATTGTGGCAGGGAAAAGGCATCTCAACCGAATGAAATTGTGGATTTTATTCGAAATCAGTTGGCGCTATAAGGGATTAACCGTGAAAGGGAGGACGATACTGTACCATCAATCTGTGAGACAGTTTTCTTTCCGGGGCCGTGGTTCAAGGTGAGGTTTGACGTAGCCATTTTTTTAGGAGGAAGGGGAAATAGGTTTCAATGTATATATAATGGATGGCGTGGGTACGTTTGTGTCGAGTTTATAGATTCGAATTATTGAGCTGATGCGGGCTTGTAACGCGGAAGCATGTGCGGCAAGAATTGCAGTTCAACTCGCAGCACAAAAGAACATGGAAAATTTGGTTTTTGAGGGCGACCGCTTGAACGTCGTTCACGACTGTTGATTTCCAAGCTAGACAAATGGGGATCACGGGAATATTATTAAGAATTTCGGGAGTCTTTTCGCGATAAAAAGAAATTAAATTTTTCGTTAGATTGATAGAGATGAAAATAAGGAAGCACATACACTGGCGCGTTTGGCTCCAAGGATTCTTACACCCATTTGAGTTTTATTTGTGAGCTATTTGTTTAATCAGTGTTGCCACCCCTACTCGTACACCCATGTTTTGAGTGGAGTTTCATGTTTTATGAAAGTTTTGATTTCAAAAGAAAAAAAAACATATACACACAAGAATCGGTGAACTAAATTGGTCCAACTATTTCTAGAATCAATTCATCCCATGCATCAAACGATATTGAAAGAAATTAGTTAATCTTTTATGAAGTTTAATTTGGTCTTATTTCGTCAAGGTAATAGAACACAATAAAATACTACAATTTGAATACAAATAACCAAAATAATGCTAATCCAATATAATAAGCAGACTAACTTGGTCCGGAACACCTATGGTATATTACAAGTATTGAATTGCTTTAGATATCCTAATAGGACAAAATAACAGGCGTATCGAATTCTGGATGTTCGATATGCGCCTCGAACAACACAGATTCGATGTTGATATCATCTGATGATCGTTGGTTCGATGCGGTTGTATCGAATCTCAGTGATTCGATATTGATGTGCCTCGAATTGGACTGATTCGATCCTGAAATGAAACAGTTATGTTGATGTCGAATATTGTGTGGTATCGAACGATAAATCGTGTCAAATATGCACGTTCGATGCGGTAACGGTTGGTGTCTGGTTCGATCTCTATATGAAAGGTCAATGGGCGGGGTATTTATAGACCTCGTCCCGTGAGACTCCTTGATAGGTGTGGAATGCGCATCGAACAGGTCATGTTCAATACGCTTATGGGCCGACCCAATATACAGTGCTAGATCAATCCTAAAATATCCCTATCACATAGTCCCCCCAGTTTGGGAGACGGTGTCGATGAGAAAACAGCTGCCAAACTTGAAAATGTCTCGCGCGATATTTTTCGTTGATGGTAAAATTTTAGCGTGGAGAAATCATGTTGTTTTCATTCAATAGCGAAAAACATGGAATTTTGTTAATTCGATACGGCCGCATGGAATAGTGGCAATTCGATGCGTGTTGGCTTAAACATCGAATTTGAATAATTCGATGCGGGCACATCGGATGGAGCTTGTTCGATGCGGTCGTGACAGTTGGCGGTGCATGAGCCTATATAAAGGGCCACCTTCCATGTCATTCTTGTTTTCTTCCCCAAAAGTAGTTTTTTATTTGCCTCTCAACCGCATCGAACAATGTCTATTCGATATAAGTGACATCGAATTGCCAGCGTTCGATATAGTTAGCATCGAACTTCCAATGTTCGATCTTCAGGACGCATCGAATTTCACGGATTCGATGCACATTTAATATTCTCTGGCTACAACAATCCAGATAATATCCATAATTTATTTGAAATGGCAAGGACAAAGTCTAAAAAGCAGAGTAAACATGTGATGTCACCCAAGAATATTTATGAAGCTCGGAGAAGGAACGAGGAAAATGAGCCATCTGATGTGGGTTCGTCTTTTACCAGTGTTACTCCAGAGGATAACCCAGATGCGACTGCAAGAAAAGATTCTACGACTACGGCCCCTGGAAATCTTTCAAATAATTGGGGCGCGGGTCATTCTGATACTTCTCGAGTTGATCGTTCTACCATGAGGCTTGGTGGCATTAGCGCTACTACTCAGGTGCCCTTTGTGAGCGATTTTGAACGTCACAAAAATGTTATCCCACGGAGATTGGTGATCACGCCAACCACCACTGGTGGATGTGTTAAAGTTGGGACTAATCGTCAGATCCAGATAATGGAAGAAATTGATGCGGAAGATGAAACAATTGCTGCCAATTTGGCCATATTCAACGCGTCTCATCCCACATTCAGGAACGTGCGAAATATAAATGCAGCGAGTTCCTCCCGTTCAGGGGGTGAGGACGGGTACGCCTCCGCTAAAAGAAAATTGGCGGAGGAAGAATCTGATCGAGAAGCTCAAGACATCTCTATGCCCCACTTAGGCGTCCTCGACCTTCGAGGAATCCGAAACCGGCCCCTCCAAGGAGCCTTGTTAGATACGATTTTCTGAACGACGAGAATTCAGAATTGTTGAGCACTACGCTGGGCGGATATAGGTTGAGAGAGGAGCAGACATGAGAGATAATGCGAAATCTATGGCCTCAATTGGATCGTCAAACCGTAATAAATCGGTTAGGATATCAGGATCTGGCTCGCTTTGGGCGCTTATTTTTTGCTGCTATTATTTTAGCAGTGTATCGACTGTGCATGGATTATAGTGGTCTGACTGAGGTTCAGAGCCAACACAATGCTGTCGTCGATAAACTACGTGCCAATATTCATAGTGGCGATTATAGCCGCCGCAATGCACTGAAACGCACCAGAGAGGTAGAAAAAGGGCATCTAAGGATGTACGCGATGCACATGATGCTGAAGTCAAGGCTAAGAAAACTGAAGATAATGCTGAAGCATTGCGTGCTGAAATAGCTGCGCTGAAAAGGGAGAACGATTTGTTGAAGCGTGAGAATTGTTCTCTTAAAGCGTCAAATGCTGACGTGGACAATATCATTGCCAATTTGGGTCGTCGAATTCAATATTTCGAGTCGGAGGATTATAGATGTTCCATTGCCCAAAATTTTACGCAAAGTAACGTTTATAAAGTTATTGAATTACTCCGCGGTGCTGCAGATATGAAGTATGGAATGGAACTTGGCGTCGATCAAGCTGGTTATCTTGGGTACCTGGGAGAGGGTTTCCGTAAAGATATGCTAGATGCGAGTCGTGGTTCGAGAATGGAGATTCCAGAGGCTAGCGATGATGATAATGATGATTTATATACCTCTAGGCCTGGTGATTCATTTTATGCCGTGTGGCGCGATCGTAAAAGCAAAAACGTGACAGGTTCAAGTTCTCTGAAATCGAGTTCTCCTTTGACGCAAAAAGGAAAAGACAAATGCGCTCATATTGCTACTTTGAATGAGCTAAAAATGATCAAGAAAGCTCTTCACGACGTTTTTGGTCAAAGTGACGATGAAGCAGAATTGCCTCCAAAAACGTCTAGGTCTAAGATTTTTCTGTCGAGTCCTCCAAAGATATCAGGTTTTGAAAACATGCCTGTTGTGGCTGCGAATAAAGGAAATAGGGTGAAACCCCCCGCAATGATTATGCTAACTGGAATGTATCCTTCTCGAGATGTTGGAGTTTCTATGCTGGACGGTAATGTGCCCGATCAATCGTTCAATGTTTAGAATTTGATTTCTCTGAGCAGATATCAACTTGACAATCCCTCTGAAAGAGATGAAGTTATTATGCCCGAAGGTTGGGCACAAGCGGATGATTTGATTCTTACAGAGGATCAAATTCAATGAAATTGTGCCAATTTTGCGCGTTCCGTGGGTGTGATCCTTCGTGCTGAGTCCCTCAAGTCTTCAACTGAGTAGCAGTATTTATGTTACATTATTTTGATGATATTATGCCTTTTGCTTTGTATAGAGTCCTTGTAATTTTTGCGCAGTAATTACCGATAGAACTGATTCTGCCGCTTGATATCATAATCTTTGATTCATATATTATTCGCACTACTTTTTCTCTTTAATAAATTTTAAGGCTTATTTGATCCTTCTATTGCCTGCTGTTGATTTCATAGTTATCTTATGTTTTATATTATAGCGATTGTGTTTGCTATGAGAAGTATGAGCATTTTGAGCACTTATTATTACCGTCAGGTTGTGTGTGTTATACGTGAGAGATCGGATCATTTGGGTCTCTTATCCCACCGTAATAATTCTCTCGTTTCACATAAGTGGTTGGACCTCATCGGCCTCTTATCTCACCATCATGACGTCCATCTCGTGCATGAGGGGTTGGACCTCGTCGCCTCTTATCCCACCATCATGATTCTTCCATCTCGCATGAGGGGTTGGACCTCGTCGACCTCTTATCCCACCGTCATGACGTTCGTCTCGTACATGAGGGGTTGGACCTCGTTGGCCTCTTATCCCACCGTCATAATTCTTTCATCTTGCATGAGAGGTTGGACCTTGTCAGCCTCTTATTCCACCTTCATGACGTTCGTCTCGTGCATGAAGGGTTGGGCCTTGTCGGCCTCTTATCCCACCGCCATCTCCACCTGTGTCATTTGACGGATATAAATTATAATTAGTAACTCAAAAAAGGATTAAGATTGATATCTATTGAAGTGCAGTTATCCAAACATCAGATGAAACTGATTTAATTTTTATACATAGTAACGCCTAAGATGTTGCACATTCCATGGACGCTTCTGTTGAACCCCTTGTAGAGATTCCAAATAATAGTATCATCGCGAACTTGCTCGTATGACTCTAAAAGGCCCTTCCCATTTAGGTTTGAGCTTTCCGATATGTTGTTGGCCGCAATGCTTCTCAGGACCAAATGTCCTACTTCAAAATTTCAGAATTGAACCCTTTTATCATAGCTTTTGGCCATTGCTGCTTTAAAAGCAACAGTACGTTCATACACATCATCCCTCGCCGATCCTATCATATCCAGATCCATTTGTCTTAACCGGGCCGACTGCTCTGGATCATAATCATTAATCCTGCGCGTCGGCATACCTATTTCTGCAAGTAAAACAGCTTCGGTGCCGTAGACAAGAACAAATGGGGTCTCCCCTGTCGATGTTCTTGGAGTTGTTCTATATGCCCATAATATTCCTTGAAGCTCTTCCGGCCATGTTTTTCCTGTGCTTCTCACCCTCCTTTCGAGATAATCCTTCAATGTTTTGTTGGTGGACTCCGTTTGACCATTGGACTGAAGATGATATACAGAGGTCAGATTGTGTGATATTTTTAATTCCGCGAACCATGATTTAATCTCCTTTCCGCTGAATTGCGTGCCATTGTCGCATACAATAGACCTCAGAATCCTGAAACGACATATGCTGTATTTCCAGATAAACTCGATCATATTCTTCTCTGTGATTGATGCCATAGCCTCTGCCTTAACCTATTTTGTATAATACTCTACTACCACTACCAAATATCGCTTTTGACCTTTGGCCAACGAAAATGGTCCTACAATATCAATTCCCCATTGGTCAAATGGGCATGTCACGTCGATGGGTTGTAGCTGGTGTGCATGTCTATGAATGAGAAGAGCGTGGTACTGACAGCTGTCACATTTCCTCGAGAAGGCTGTCGCATATTTTAATAGAGTTGACCAATAATATCCTTGACGCAATATTCGCTGAGCCAAAGCTCGTCCCCCAGAGTGATTTCCACAGCAGCCTGCAGGGATTTCTTACATGACATATTCGGCTTGGGTTGGAGTCAAACTTCTAAGATCTTTTGTATAACTCTCCATTGCTGATAGTAAATCTATAGGCCTTATATCGCATTCTGCGATGTGCACTCGGATCTGCCGGGGGTGTACCCTGCTGAAGATAAATCATAATCTCGTCCTTCCAAGATGGATCTTCTTGTATTGCCAATATGAGTTCCACCCGTGCTTCTGTGGTAATATATTTTGATATCCCGATCGAAGGTTTATCAACAACCATAAGTTGGATTCGCTTCTCCACCAGAATCTTCGAAGAACTTGCAAATTTAGAAAGTGCATCTGCTTTTGCATTGTCGTCCCTAGGGATCTGAGTAATGTCAAAGAATTTGAAGTTCTTCGCCAATTCTATTACCTTTGCGGCATACAACTTCATTGTCTTCTCACGCGTCTCATACCTTCTTGAGAAATGGTTTGCCACCAAGAGCGAGTCGTTGAATATATCCAGATGTTCAATGTTGAATCCAAGTGCCATTTTGACACCGGCAATAACCGCTTCATACTCGGCTTCGTTATTCGTTACCATGTAATTTAGGCTGATAGCAAATGGATTCCAATTCCTCCTCTGTGAGTGGTTGCAGATCCATCCGTGTGTAATATCCATGTTGTGGTTGCCCTGCTGGTTCCAGCTTGGTTTGATATAGAAAAGATACAGCTTGCGGTCTCGGATACACTGTTTCCCAGAGTCTCAACCATGAAGTCTGCTAAAGCCCGTGCTTCGATTTCAGTTCGCGGCTTAAACTCCAATCCGAATCGGCTAGAGGTTTCAGGCCATGGCATCACTTACTTCAACGGTTTGTCCGTCACCACATTTATTGGGTGAGATTGAAAATATGGTTTCAGTTTCTGTGCGGTAACAACAATTGCTAATGCGAACAACTCTATTTCCAAGTAATTCATTTCTGCCCCCTGTAGAACTCTACTCACATAATGAATGGGTAATTGCTGAACTCCCTTTTGCTTGAGTAGTACCGTACTGATGGCATGCGAGGATACCGCGAGATATAGATACATCATTTCATTTTCTCCGGTTTGGCTAACAATGGCGGGCTCACCAAATAATTCATCATTTGTCTGAAAGCCTCTTTACATTCCGGGGTCCAAATGAAATCTTTGCTTCGCTTCATCACTTTAAAGAAAGGAAGATTATTTTCTACAGATATCGATATGAATCTTCCCAAAGCTGTTAAACGGCCCACCAGACACTGGACGTCCCTCACTGTTCTTGGTGACGGTAGATCTTATACTGCCTTTATTTTATCAGGGTTGGCTTCAATTCATCTTTCATTCACCACATAACCTAGAAACTTTCCCGCCGTTACCCCAAAAGTGCATTTTTTTGGATTTAATTTCATTTCGTAGGTTCTCATAATGGCGAAAGCCTCATCCAAATGTCGCTCATGCTCCTCGGCCTTGAGACTCTTCACTAGCATATCATCAGTATACACTTCCATTGACTTTTCGATTTGGTGGTAAAACCTTTTAGCTACCAGTCTTTGAAATGTTGCTTCTACATTCTTCAACCCGAATGGCATTACCCTATAACAATACACTCCGGTATCCGTGAAAAAAGATGTTTTACTCTGATCTTGCACTGCCATGAATATATGATGAAATCCACTTTTCGCATCCATCATGCTTAGCAATGCACATCCCGCAGTTGAATCAACCAGTAGGTCTATCCGAGGCAATGGAAAAGGATCCCTTGGACAATGCTTGTTCAAGTCTGTATAATCCACGCACATTCTCCACGTCGCTTCTTTTTTCATGACTAAAACGATATTGCTCAACCATTCTGAGAACCTTATAGCATAAATGTGTCGTGCTGCTAGAAGTTCTTGTACCTCTTTTCGGCGGCTTCATTTTTCTCTTTGCTAAAATTTTGCTTCTTTTGCCGTATCGGTTTTGTGCTCTTGTCTACGTTCAAGCGATGTACTATGATCCTAGAGTCCATCCCGAGAAGATCAGAATCAGACCATGCAAATATATCTAAATTTTGCCAGAGACAGTCCACCAAAGCCGCCTCTATTATTCGGTCCATTCCTGCCCCAATTTTTATTATCTTCGGGGTGCTCTCCCTAAACAGCTGCACAATCTTGAATTCCCCTAAAGGCTCCATCTTACATTCTTGCCATTGTTTTAATAACTGACTTTCTGCTTTATCTCGCGCCTGCTCTTTAGGCTCAAATCCCTTTTGACTTTTGTCTGTCTTTGTTTTGATCTTCTTCTTTGTCTTGATCTTCTCAACCGCATATATACGGCGTTTATTTGTCATCCAAGCTACTTATATATAAATACAATGTAAACGGTGTTCCTACAAACGGTGCCAATATATTGGTCTTATTTCGTCAAGGTAATAGAACACAGTAAAATAATACAATTTGAATACAAATAACCAAAATAATGCTAATCCAATATAATAAGGTCCGGAACACCTACTATCTATTACAAGTATTGAGTTGCTTTAGATATTCTAATAGGACAAAATAACGGGCGTATCAAATTTTGGATGTTCGATATACGCCTCGAACAACACGGATTCGATGTTAATATCATCCGATGATCGTTGGTTCGATGCGGTTGTATCGAATCTCAGTGATTTGATATTGCCGTGCCTCGAATTGGACTGATTCGATCCTGATATGGAACAGTTATGTTGGTGTCGAATACTGTGTGGTATCGAACGATAAAGCGTGTCGAATATGCACGTTCGATGTGGTAGCGGTTGGTGTCTGGTTCGATCTCTCTATGGAAGGTCAAAGGGCGGGGTATTTATAGACCCCGTCCCGTAGGACCCCTTGACAGCTGTGGAATGCGCATCGAATCAAGCTGATTCGATGCGCGCATCGAACATGGCCTGTTCGATACGCTTATGGGCTGGCCCAATATACAGTGATGGGCCAATCCTAAAATATCCCTATCAAAGTTCAATATTTGTTGTACTTGATACTCTATAATAACATGGAAACTTAATCATGATATATTCTTCTTTCCTATTTGATATTGAAAGTTATATATTCTTTATATTGGTGTACTTGGACAACATCGTTATCTACTCGCGCAACATAGAAGAACACATTGAACATTTGAGGCAAGACTTCCAAGCACTTCGGGAGGCAGAGTTGTATATCAAACTCGAAAAGTGCTCGTTTGCCTGAAAAGAGATGACATTCTTGGGGCACAAGATCGGGCACAGATGCATCATGATGGAGGAAACGAAGGTTCATGCTAATGGATCAATTAAAATGATTTCAATAATTACATGAAGAAATAAACTCGAAGAAAATTATTCATTGTCCATTTTTTTCGGTGGCAATTTCAAATACTCTAAAAGAAATAATATGAAAGAAAAAATTACATAAACATATTACACGTAATGCAATATGGAGTCGTATTAAAAATAACATGTTAAAAAACATTATCATAATTACTAAAGCTCCTTTTTTTTTAAAAAAATAAAATAAAATAATTTTATGTGGATAAAGCAAAAGGATATAAATAAATGTGAGTTCTAAAACAGAAGCCAAAATTTTGTTTTCGAAAATTAAACGATCTCGACGTTTTCTTTTATTGAAAATGACCTTAATCTGGTGTATTAAATTTGCTTAAAAGAATAAACAATAAATGCAATGAAAAGAAAACCCCAACGTTCATATTAAACAAAAATAGAAAATAAAAATCCTAATGATAATTAATGAAATTGTTCATTTGATTTGATCTTTTAGTTTTGGAAAAATATCAGAATGAACATTTTTTTTTCTTTTGTGTTTGACTGATTTTAAAAAGGTAAGATACATTAGTTTGTTGATTAGACAAGGACAAATTAATAAATAGTAAAATATTATTTTATAAGGAGGACTTCTTATGTATATATCATTTCTCATTTCATAATAATAACAATAATTAAAAATTAAACGAACCAGGCCTGTTACCTAGTATCATAAGAAAGAGTTTGTCAAGGAGGGAGAAAAGAAACATTAAGAAAGGAACATTTTGTGGGTCCGGCCATTGGCATGTAAACACCTATTGTGGGCTCTATAGAGATCTCAAAGAAAAAAAAGGTGAAGAAAACCCGAAGGTCAAACAAAGCTAGAGGAAGAAAGAGAACTGAGATAGCGAAGAATTTACATTTAAAAGAAACAAATGAGATCACAATTTATGACGAATAACAAAGACCACAACTTATGAATCTATTTTCAGTCATTAGTATATAATTTATAGTATAGGAAACTAATTGATGATAAATAATAAAATCTAGGTTGAAATAATAATTAATAGAAAGTTGAAGACAAAATTGCAAAACTAATTAAAACCCATTTCAGAAAACATAATATGCACGCAAATAACAAAATTATCTAAGCAACATAACTGCTCTCATATAAGCTGTCAGCCGAGTAGCAAAATATCCAAAATTTGTTGTGATGAAGTACATACTCCAAACAATTTTTTGTGCTAAAATCGGACATATCAACAACTATATAAGGACATATCAACAACTATATACTATGTTAAGTGTTTCTCCACTATGGTCAAATGACCTATCAACAACCACATACTAGGATCCTATATTAGTGTTTCACCAGTATCGTGGGAACCCCCATCATCTATCTGCCTTCTTGCAAATTCACCATCACCACGAATTGTAAATGTATACAAAAATAAACTTCTAAGGCAAGACTTCTAATATCTCATATGCAGAAAACCAAGAGAAATGGTAAAACCTATCTCACATGAACACATTTTTCTTTCTTTGAATCCTCGGCATCGGCCAAAGGTAACCCCTCACTCGGCATCTCTCCATGCCATAGGTCAATGTTATGAAAAAAATAGCTTTCATTCTCCCCTACCTTACGAGGCAATGTATCCACCATAAAATCGCACACCTATCACAAAAAACCAACGTCACATTACTATAATGCAAGGAAAACTTAAGATTACAGTAATAATCCATATTAAAATTCCATAAAAAAATAAAAAACAAAAGAGCCATACATTGACTCCTCCAGAATCAGATCCAAAGATAATATACTTCGACCACCTATCAAAGATGGCGTTGGCTTTTCCATACGGTCCAGCAAGGCGAACCTTAAAAAAAGAACATAATATTCAATCAAGCAGGGATAAACTACAAAAGTTAAAAAAACATTAACAGAAAAGAAATATTACGTTAGACGGGTAGGAGTATTTCCGAAGCAAATCAAAAGGCCATGTTTTGTAAACCGTGACACACCCGTCACTCCCTATAATGTCCATATACCTCCCATTTGAAGAGATTGCAACAGAGACTGCTGACAAGCTGAAACACCCTAAAAAATATTAAATAAGTATTAGAACTTAAGATTAAGAAAACAAAATTTAAAGGATTGCAACCCCCCCCCCCCCCACAAACCTACATCAAAACGTTCATTGACTTCGGATCAAAAATTTTGAGCACTCCCATACAGTCTCCAGTAACGACTTTATTGTTAACGGAAGAATACTTCATGCAAGTAATGATGCTGTCATACATTTTTTCAGACTTTTCAGGCTTAGGGGAACCAAGATTGTAGATAGCCGCATTTCCAGATGAGCTGACACCAAGTTTCAGAGACAACTCTGATGCAGACACAAAATCTATAACAGACCACCTGGAAGAAGTTTATTCTGCATCATAATACTTTGTTAACATTTGACAAAGAAGAGAATCGCCTAAGATATAAAAAACTGAAGACAATCACACAATGGTCACCGATCAATGCAACAACATATTTGCCATCGGCGGTCACCTACAAACATATACGAACCAATCATAATTACAACAAGCTCTCTACTGGACTGTTAGAAAAATAGGAGATTTATATATGATAGAGGTTTTGTAGGATAGTGAAGATTTGTATTTGTGTTTATGTGGATAGTGGAGGAGAAAGGTAATTTTAGATGTAGTGGAATGTTTAGAAATTTAGAGTGTTTAGAATATGGAGTACTTCCAAAAACTTTAGATTATATTGCTCAAATGTTTTTGAGGATGGTTTACAACATTCACCCAAGGGGTGTATTTATAGGTGTGGGAGGAGATATGTAGAATCCTCCCCATGCATCATTTCTATACTACTCTTTGCTAGATATTATATATGAATTTTCTAGATGGATTCCTAGAATACTCCTAGCACATTCTTTAACTAGTATAGTATGGACTACTCTAGATTCATCTGTATTATTATTACAATTACATAGATATATTTAGAATACTATAGATTCTTCTAGAAATGCTTCATAGTTTAATATTCCCCCTTGAAGCATTTCTCGGATACTCCAAGCATACTCCTTAGCAGTTGAAACCGATCTCTTGAAAGTGCCTTCGTGAAGATATCGACTTGTTGTTCTTCCGCGGGGCAATACGTCATCTCAATATCTCCATTTGCTTGGACTTCTCTTATGAAGTGATACTTGATGGCAATGTGCTTCGTTCGATTATGTTGAGCTGGATTCTTGGCCATTGCTATAGCTGATTTACTATCATAGTAGATCCCTGTGGGTCCGTTTTGTGGCTGTCCCATGTCTTCAAGTATTATTCTTTGCCATATAGCTTGACAAGCTGCTCCTGCTGCAACGTATTCTGCCTCGACTGATGATTGTGCAACAAACTCTTGTTTCTTTGAACCCCATGATATTATACTTGAGCCAAGCTTGAATGCATACCCATACGTGCTCTTCATATCATCCACAAATCTTGCCCAATCACTATCAGTGAAACATGAAAGGTTTCCTTCTGAGCTTGGTTTATACCAATATGCCGAAAGTCTTTGTTTCTTGCAGATATCTGAGGAGTCTCTTTGCAGCTCCAGAATGTGTTTGGCTTGGGCTCTGCATGAATCTTGATAGCAAACTTGTCGTGTACATGATGTCGGGCCTCGTAGCTATTAAGTATAATAGACTTCCAATTATGCTACGATAGATGGATGCATCTACTTGCTTCGTTCCATCTTCCTTCTTTAACTTCTCATTCGGAACCAATGGAGTAGCAATGGGTTTGTATTCTTCCATCTGAATTTTCATTAACATATACTCGATATACTTCTTTTGTGATAAGAAGATACCTTCTTCTTCTTGGATTATCTCCATTCCAAGAAAGTAGTGCATCAATCCCAAGTTATTCATCTCAAATGTGTTCATCGTGTCTTTCTTGAATTCTTCAATTAGCTTTATATCATTCCCTGTGACTATTAAGTCATCAACATAAAGAGAGATGATGAGTATATTGGTGTTACCTTGGGACTTTATGTAGAGAGTTGGCTCATTTTTGTTCCTCCTGAATCTTTGGTCGATAAAATATCCATCGATCTTGCTATACTAGGCTCGAGGTACTCGCTTAAGCATGTATAGTGCTTTCTTGAGTCGTACACTTTTCCTTTTTTCATCATGAATCCTTCAGGCTGCTCGACGTATACTTCTTCTCGTAGCTCTCCATTTAGAAAAGCTGACTTCACATCAAGTTGGAAGATTTTCCATTGTTTTTGTGCTGCAAGAGCAATAAGTGCTCTTATCGTATCCAACCGAACAAATAGGGCAAATGTCTCTGTGTAGTCGATCCCCGATAGTTGAGCGTATCACTTGGCTACAAGCCTTGCCTTATGCTCTTGTATAGAACATCATGATTCAACTTTGTCTTGTAGACCCACTTTACTCCAATTACTTCTTTATCTTTTGGATGATCAACCAACTCCCAAGTTTTATTCTTCTCAGTCATCTTTATCTCTTCCTCCATAGCTTTAATCCATACTTTTTCTTTAGATGCTACTTCGTAGTTGGGTGGTTCCAAGATCGTAAAATTGCAAGTTTCATATATATCACTTAGGGACCTCATCCTTAGTGGCAGAGATTCTCGTGATGAATCGCTTTGTCTTGGAGTATTAGTTTCTGAAGAGGATATATGAGTCATACTTGGATTTTGTTCGCCATCCTCGTTATTGTCTCTCACAGCTTCTTCTTCCATTGGTGTGGATATCCATCTCCTCTCTATATTCTCTGTCTCCCGATTCCATGCCGCTTGCTCGTCGAACTCAACATCTCGATTCGTAACAAGCTTCTTAGTCTCTAGATTGTAAATTATGTAACCTTTTGACTGAGAGCTATTGTCGAGGAATATACATTTCTCCGTCTTGTCTTCTAGCTTATGTCTCTTTACAGATGGAATGTGGACATAACATATACATCCAAAGACCCTAAGATGTTTGGCGGAAGGCTTCTGTCCAGACCAAGCTTCAATTGGCGTCTTGTTGAGTACTGCTTTGGTTGGACACCGGTTAAGTAGATAGACCGAGGTGTAGACAGCCTCTGCCCAAAACATCTTTGGCAATCCTTTCTCAGCGAGCATGGATCTTGCCATCTCCATCACCGTTCGATTCTTCCTTTCCGAGACTCCATTTTGTTGTAGAGTGTAGGCGACCGTTAGTTGGTGCTCCATGCCTTCATCTTCACAGAACTTGTCAAACTCTTTAGAGTTGTACTCCAGACCTCGGTCACTTCTTAGATTTTTAATCTTGTGACCGCTTTGTTTCTCAACAAAGTTCTTGAATCTCTTGAAGATTCCAAATACTTATGATTTCTCTTTAAAGAAATATACCCAAGTCATTCTTGTATAGTCATCAATGAAGAGGATGAAGTACCTATTTTGACTTAGGGAAGGTGTTCGCATTGGGCCACATACGTCAGTGTGGACAAGCTCCAATATTTGTGTTGCTCGCCATGCTTTCTCCGTTGGAAATGGTTGCCTATGTTGGTTTCCGAGCATGCACCCTTTGCAAACATTCTCCTTCTCGTTTATAAGTGGGAGGTCTCATCATTTTCTTTTGATGAAGTAGTCGTATGGAATTGAGATTAAAATGTCCAAATCTTCAACGCCATAAGCTCGTGTCATCAAATTTTACTACCATGGCTTTATGTTTTGAATATTGTCAGTGAATAGGAAAGTTTATGTTTCTTCCCATCTTCACTTCAGCAACCTCCACATTATTTTTCAAGTCATGAATTCGACATAACTCCTCCTCAAAGTGAAACGAATATCCGTTCTCCATCATTAGGACAACACTTAATAGATTTTGATCAAGACTAGGTACTAGGAGAACGTCTTTGATAAAACGCGTACCTTTCCTTGTTTCGATGGCGACCGTACCTTTACCTTTCGTCTCCACCAATTCTCCATTGCCCATTTTAACTTTAGTCTTGATCGATGTGTCTAGATCACAAAAGATCATCTCTTTGGATGCCATGTGGTTGCTACATCCGCTATCAATGTACCAATCTTCTTCTTTCTTCTCGATTGCAGATTGACATGCATAGAAGAGATGTTCCTTCTCATGTTGATCTTCTGAGTAGTTGGCTTGATGATTCTTCTTCAATCGACAATTTCTCTCCATATGCCCAAACTTCTTACAATTTCTACATTGTGGCTTTCCTTGATGGTAGCAATCTTATATGTCGACAACATTGTTTTTGGTTCCACCTCTAATTTTCAGTTACGATAATTTATTTCGATTATGGAAACAGAATTTAAAATGAGTATGGTTGGAGAACTCAATTATTTTCTTAGCTTACAGGTCAAATAAGAATCAGAGGGTATTTTCATTTCATAAACCAAATATGAAAAATATTGTCACTCGATTTGGTCTTGATGGAACAAAATCTCTGCGTACTCCTGTGGGTAAAAATGAATTTCTCACAATAGATGAGACCAGTAAGGATGTTGATCCTAGCATATACCGGAGCATGATCAGGAGTTTACTATACCTAACGGCAAGTAAATCCGATATATGTTTCAGCATTAGTGTATGTGTGAGATATCAGGTCACATCGAAGGAGTCACATCTCAAATCAGTCAAGCGCATCATCCGTTACATCTCTGGAACTGTTGAGTTTGGGTTACACTACAGTTCTGATACTAACTTCATCTCGAAGGATACAATGAGGATGACTAGGGGGTTGTGCTGGTGATCAAAAGAGCGTGAAGGTGGTTGCTTCTACTTTAGCACAAATCTTGTCTCCTAGTTTAGCAAAAAACAACATTATGTCACATTGTCCACCATTAAGGCCGAGTACGTTGTTGCTGAAAGCTGCTCTAAACAACTTCTATGGATAAAATACTCATAACATGTTAACTATATACTGTGATAACACAAGTGCCATCAATATTGTAAAAAGTCATGTCCAACACTCACGAACCAAACATATTGAGATAATGTATCACTTTATTCGTGTTGTGGTGGAAGAAAAGGCAGTTGAGTTGCAACATGTGGGTACAGAATATCAACTTGCTGACATATTTACTAAGGTATTAAACGCAACATGGTTTGAGACACTTAGGAAATCCTTGGGCATTTTCCACATATGAGTAGCAACCTGGTACTATCGCATCTAAAGACAATCATTAAAATGTTTAAATTTTGAGTCCCATCCTAATTTATGTAATTAATTTGAGTATTACAGCTTCTTCTGAAGTGTTCCTGCATAGTTGTACTTCATGTATGTTCTGCCAAAAAAAATAAAAATAAAGAACAACAAAAAATGTTATGTTTTCTAGCAAAAGCTACCTGACTTATAAGGTGAGTGTGAAAGCTATCAAGTTTTATTTCACGCGTAACGACATTGAAAAGAGCTACCTCACCCACAAATGAGTCAGAGTAAAATCTACCAGAGCTGCATCATATGCACAAGGAAAATGCTCCTATATATCTCTGCAATTCATGGGTAAGAGCTTGTCATTACTAAAAAAAATCATATTATCTGTTACCGTTCTCTCTGCTCTGTGTATATATTGCAACTGCATTATCTGTTGACTGTCGCATTAAGGATCCTCCTGCCTCAACATGTCTTTGTCCATCGTGCCTAATTATTTATCGAAAGCACAATGTTTCTCCATCTCCAATGTGTGACTTGTTTTCTTGCCATATTTGCCTATGTCATGTTGCCATACCTTATCTCCATATGATTGGAAAGTAGATCGAATTGATTTAAGGGCATATGGTATCCTCTTATTCATGGAAATTGTTACCTAGTTTAGTTATCTATTATTTCCATATCTCTCAGCTTTCTTATCTATTAATAATCTGCATTTTACTTCGTGTCTTGCACATCTTTCTTTACGCTACACTACTACTCTTTTTTGAGATGTCGTCTTCATGGAAAGTTGTTCATCTTCTCATCGACTGTGGATCCGACTCTGATGATGATGTCCTTTTCATTGGGGGACCGATTCTTGGAGATATCTCTCCAAAACTGATCGAACCCGACTCCCCACCATATCATCCGCCAGTTCCTCCATGACATATGCCCTCTCATCGCCACCATCATCCTACTATGGTCAAGAATATTGTCACCCTTTGTCATCGTCCCAAAAATGGCCCTGCCGCACAAGATAAACCAAAATCTCTACCTTTCGCTGTATGTCAGCGTTTCAACTCTCAGTTCTTTACATCTCTTGCTAGTGCCAAGTTTGATCTTCTTCTGTCACGACACTTTGTCCCAGAACGACCTTTCGTTATTGGTTCATATGGTAAATCTGGTATCTTTGAATTTCTTGAAGAACAAAACTTACTACCCTCCCCTATGCAAGCTGAGGCTTTTGTTCCTTCTCTTATCTATGAATTTTATGCTAACCTGACTAAACAAATAGTTATCTTGGGCACTATGCACCATCACAAGGTTTTTGTGCGCGACCATGTCTATGATTTTAACCCTACCCTTCTCACCTTTCACATGGATTTTCCATCCATTGTAACCAGCCGCACCTCCAAAATTCAAGAAGAAACAGACATGGATGCCGTGGCTCTGGCCCTCACAACCACTCTGACCACTTGGCCGACTGGACCTGTTGGAACATCAATTGCTTATGCTCTACTCACCCCCAGATACAAACTATTTTTTCGCATCTTAATCTCACACTAACTTCCAATTTCGCATCACTTTACTGTCAATCCCATTGTTGTGTATGTCCTGTTTCACATTGGGATGCGACAACGGGTCAATCTTGGTCAATTAGCATTCGAACGTATTTATCTCACTGCCTTCTCGTCCAATATTCGTCTCTCCCTGGGATTCTCTTTGCTCGTCTATTGAGTGCTCTGTACACAACGTGTTCCCACGGACACACTAGAACCCATGTTCACACCCACTGGCCTCAATGCCCCACCGGAGGTTGTTCGATTAGCTATGGAGGAGTCCACATCATCTACACCAACTCCAACACTTGATCATGTGCCTACTTCCGCGGATCACCTCATGGAACTTCATAAAGAGTTACCTCATTTGCTTGTTCAGTTTGGCAAGCTTGCAAAATGCTCCCTTAATTCTGTTATGACAGTAAGGGGGAGAATCACAAAGTTAAGAGGAGTTATTGTTGCTACCGTTTTGTTTAAGTCCTTAAATTTTCAAAAACTGTGAACAATCTTCAAATTTGTGCATTTTAATTATGTTTGAATATCTTTATTGGGTTTTGTAATGTTGCACTACTGATGCGACTTAAAATCGTTATGTTTTGGTTATGGCAGCAGCTTATGTTTGATATGAATCTCTTGAACTAACTCTATTTTGAAGAAAATATTGTTGTTGTCAAAACAAAATTAAAAAGGGAGAATGTTAGGACCGAAATTATCGGTGTAAATTATTATTAATTAAACTAGTTATGATTTAGATATTTAAGTGTTTTTAATCATATGATTATTGATTATGTTTTGAATATTCGTAAGTATTTTGAATGTAGAATATTTTATTATTGTTAGAAAATCTATCGTGATAAGAGAAATAAGGAAAGATAGTTGGTGAGATTCTAAAAGTGAATCTAATAGTTTCCTGATAGAATTAGATACTACCGCGTCATATTATTTATGGAAACAAGATTCGGCTTTATAGTTGTCTTTGTATGATCCGACTTTATTCTAAAGTGTATCTGGACTGAATTATATATATATGTGCATACACTGGAATATTATATTTACATATTTAGCAGAATAAAATCGAATGAAATAAGGAAGGTTTGCAAGTTGACTTGAAGATTTGAAGATCTGGTGCAACAATTGTCCTTCCGTATGAAGATTCTGCACTCTATAAAAGCAGAAGACTCAAACATATTTGAAGAACAAGTTTTGAAGTTATTTTTTAACATTTGTATTTTATTTGTTTGAGAGTCAAAAACAGTTTATTGTATTCTTGTATGAAATATCAAGGCGAAGGAACTTCGTGTGAACTTAATCATTTCTAGATTCTAGTATCGTTCGTTAGTAAGACGTCACATAAGGTGTTAGGAAAGTAATTAAAGGGAGTCTAGATTACTAGTACATCTAACAGCTTGAGTGAGTCAAAGTCCTCTACTAAATGAAAGAGACTAGAGTTGTTAGAACTCGCGAAAGCCGAGTGGACTAGGTATGTTGTGACCCAACCACTTTAAATCCTTGTGTTATTCTTATACTTTTACTTGTCATAAGAAGTAATAACCATTATGAAGAGAAAACAAGAAATAAGTAAACAACTAAGCTCTTACACATACTGAGCCCAACCTTATCCTTATTTATATTACTATATTTTTTATTAGCAACTTGTTATTGTTTGCCAAATGGAATTGTCTGTTATGTACAAATAGCAAAAAGAGATGGACATTGGACCGAATGCAAACCTAAAACCTTGTAGAAAACATAGATGGACATTTGACTAGACATGGTCAAATGCAAACCTGAAATCTCATAGAAAAAAGAGATGCACATTTGATCGGAGTTGGTCAAGCAAACCTGAAATCTCATAACAAAATGAGATGGACATTTGATCGGGCATGGTCAAATCCAAACATGAAATCTCATACCAAAAGAAGATAGACATTTGATCTAACATGGTCAAATGCAAACCTGAAATCTCATAGCAAAAGAAGACGGTCATTTGACTATACAAGGTCAAATGCATACACGAAATATCATAGCAAATGGAGATGGATATTTGATCTAACACGGTCAAATGCTAACCTGAAATCTTAAAGAGATGGACATTTGACCTAACAAGATCAAATGCAAATATGAAATCTCACAGGAAAAATAGATAGACATGTGACCTAACACGGTCAAATGTAAACTTGAAATCTCAGAATATTAAATACGGACAATTTATGCAATCTGAGATAGAGTAGAAGAGCATCATAATCAATTTTCCCTTCGTGTTAATACACGATGAGGAACACAAGGATCTTTAAATTAAAATAATAAATTATACGAATAAAAAAGTCAACGCGGCGCCAAAAAAAAAACAGAAGTAAAGTTCAGTGGTCATAACAATTTTGAACCCTTTACGGGTGAAGCACTTCATCTTTTCGGCCAAAATTATCAATGGCGGTCAGGTCATCATCACCTTCGTCCTCATTGAAATAGGGAACTAGAAGAGGAATAGCGGGCATCAAGACATCCTAATTGTCACAAGGGCACAATCGTTCAGCAGGCCTGCAAACTCATTAGGTTGGGCTTGAGCCCCTTCATCATAGTCTTTTATGGGCTTCGTATTCCCCAAATTCATTTGTCTCGCATTGAACCTACCCCGTAGATAACCCAAATGATGAATCTAGACGATGGTAGTCACTTGCGTCTTCTTGGAATCCTCTATACCTCTGCGTATATTAATCTTTGAAAGGTATTACTGCGCAGAACTGTTTTGGCAATGGCCAACCTTTGGGCAGTAGTAGAAGGTTACGTTTTACAAAGCAACAATTAATGATATGCAAAGATTCATAACACAAATCATATGGTTTTGATATGTAAAATACCTCATGGACCCCTTGCGAGTAGCCTTGCCCCTCGGCCACTTCAATCTTCTTTCTCTCCGCCTTCATCTGCTCTTCTAACTCCTTTACACGGGCCTGCAAGGATGCTTGCTCACCCTTCAGGTTGATAACCTCCTTTGTGTACCAGTTCTCATAATTTTCTGAGTAATCACGACGTCCTCTCAATCCCGAGAAGCCTTTTGCAACACCTCCATTTTTTGGCCCATTGCCTTGCCCATTTCGTCACAAGCTGCCTTAACCCCCTTTAGATTGTTATCGCGGTACTCAACCTTCAAGTGTGAAACTTCTGCCGCTATTTCCTTATGAACTTTATCCAGGCTCCGTCCTATCGCATCGATGATCCCGCCAAACTGAGGAATAATGCATCACCTTTTAATTAAAAAAATAAAGCTAAATGGATAGAGGATTTTTGCATGCCGCTCCAACTCCTTCCTCCCGCTGGCCCATGATGTGGCTCGAGCATCCAACACAGGTTACAGTCTACGAAGGAGGACAATTGCCTCATCCTATGACTATGTGATACCCCTACAAACTGGACACGCATTCCACAAGCCCTTGGAGCTCCAGTCGAGCTTGCTCTATTGAAAAACCCAGTATTAGTACCACGCTGCCTAAGGGGGATTGATGCTTGACTCGAAATACCCCCATGTGCTGCCAGCCACAACAACATTAATTCGACATCTAGCTTCAAGAACCTAAGGCCTAGACACCTCAGCCCACCTCTTCTCCGACTTGAGGGCCTTCCTAGCCTCGACATCATCATCCAGCATGATCAGACTTTCGGGTTTAGGTGCCTCAAAATCAGCATACACCCCTTCATCCCCACGATTGGGGGAGCGATCTGCTCCACGTTGCAACATTCATTGTCCTAGATCCCTGACTAGGACCACGACTGGCGGCCCCAGCTTGGGCTTGAGCCTGCCAGCTCAGAAACACAATATGTACCCGAGTTTTCTTTGGCGGAGAGGAATTG